>VZTN01032228.1:101750-336530 GCA_013400515.1 Erpornis zantholeuca | reverse complement strand
TGAGAAGGACATTTCTACAGGGTTTTGTCAAGCCACTTCCAAGTGTAATGTAGCAATACTGCATCTTGCATGTAAGTGTAGAACAAGATACATTCCACAGTAAAAAGAATTTCTACCTCTCCTACAGGGACTCCTAATTTTTGACAGAGGACTGTAAGCCTCTTTTATTTTCCTTTTCTTCGTATTTTGTATTCTTTTTAAGCAAGGTTTATGCAAAGAATAGAGCTTTGCATATGCTTTAATCATTACTCTGTGCAATGGAATGCTTTGTAACAACCTAAACTCTTTGGATTTTTAGGTCAGAATCTCTAAGTCAAATGGACATTAATATCAGGACAATGACAGCATGCCATTTCCTTAAACTATAATGTATCTTCCACTTGCACTAATGCATTTTTTCCTTCATTGTTTTTTGTGTTTGATCTTTTCCTGGAAAAAAATACTCATCTTACATATTATAGTTTAAATCATTGGAGTAACTAGATGGAAACTTCCTCCTGAAATATTTGAGGAAAAATTTCTATTTTGACCTTTTTGTTTAATTGGAGTGGGTATGTTTGAAGCAAAAATTCTTTTTACCTGACTATACTATGTAATAAAGTTAATATATTCCATTGCTGGGTTTATGGTTAAGATAAAACGTGACTGCAAATAATAGTTTTGGTTTATGATCAGTTTTAAGAAAGTCTGTGTCTGTTCAGTATTCTTTTTAACATGTTCACATTGATCAGAGTGAAGATTGCTATGGACGGATTAGGAAAATGTAAAACTATTCAATAAAATTATGAAAATTAGAATCTCCTCTACTAAAATGTATGTTTGTGGTACATTCTAGAAGTCTGCATAACTGCAAGGTTTGTTTGAACAATCTACAGTGTATACATTTCATTTAGTGTATGATCTGTGTACAGTGTGTTACAGCTTACTCTGAAGTCTCACACAAATCTTATATCCTCAGAGATACAGCTACGAATGTGAAACTAGTAGGGGAATATTTTCACTGTGCAAGGGAGTTTTGGATATAGGCTAGAATTTACAAATGCATTAACAGAATAGCAGGTGATTTTTAAAAATTGCTTCTGGAACAGGAATATTTTCAGTTTCAGAGTAAAACTCTGCATGTAAATATCTTGCATGTTGTTTCACAAATACAACTTTGTGTATCTAGCAACTTTTCTGCTCAGGTTAAATATGCTAGGCTTTAGAATGGATGTTGCCTACTACACAGTTTTCATATGAAAATGGGAGGGACACATTATGTGCAAAGTGGCACCAAAACAACCTCTTTAAATCCTTCCCATCTTACCTTGCCAACATTTAGAAAATGTTCTGCCCATACTGAGTATTGAACAGGAAAAGACAGACACAAGAGAAATGAAGATAAGCACTTTTTGCTTATACATTTTTTACAGATCATTATAGCAGCTTCAAAATTAATTGCACGTAATTGTTATAGGAAGACTAATTATTGTGTTTATTGTTTAGATGAATTCTGGTTCTCAGATGGGTCCTTATCTGATAAAGCCAAATTCAATGATCCTGGCCTGATGCCCCTGCCAGACACTGCCACAGGGCTAGACTGGTCTCACCTGGTAGATGCTGCACGAGCGTTTGAAGGTAACAGGAAAATTTGAATAAAGATCAATGTTCAGTACATAAACTTTTTTTTTTTTTTAATATATATTGTATAGCCACATTTTGAATTGCAAAAATCCAGTGTTTGCCTCTGTAGCCCTTTAGTTCTTTTGGCAGTATCAATTCTCAGTGTGGAAGATTGTCACTGAAAATTTGGGGTCTTCATGATACTCTCTATATCTGTTTTAGATGCAATTCTTCCACTTCAGTGCCTGAGTTCCTTCTATAATCAATTGAAAAATCAGTTCTTTGAAGGAGAGAATCAAAGCATTTAAGTTAGATGTTTAAAATTAAACTGAGAGTAACACTTCCCTGAGTTTTGTGTTTATAAACTGGCATGTGTAGTTCAAATGGTGTTGCAGTCCCTGTCAGTTGTTATAAGCCTTTGAAGACCAGGAGAAATGTATATTTTCCAGTAGCAGAACTTGGAGTGCAAGGCATAGACCAGGTTTGCTTTATTAAATTATGGAACCAGATTAACTAAGAAAAAAACCTCATCTGCCTCTGGGAGCTAAACCTACACTTGATGTCTAAGCAGAGAAAATGAATGCTGGTTTGAGTGTTTATATGAATATACACAGTCGAGTGTTTGTGTTCTGTTGTTTGAGAGGTGTTTTGTTTGAGTTGCTGTGCTGTCCTAAAATGTCTGACATTCCCTAACTGGTGTTGCTTGCATTAATGAACGTAATCTATGAATAAGGATGACGTTACCACAGTCATCATTGTACAAAATACAGGTCTTAACTGTGTGAAAACTGGTTGTGAAGTTAGTGATTTGGGTCTTTTTAAACGTTTTTGCACCATGGAAGTCAGTTTTCTGTTTCCTGATTCCTTCCCAAAGTCTGAAGTGATTAAAGATCACTTTGACCAAAAGCCCTTCAGAACTGCTTGTTATACTAATTCAAATGGCATTGTGAAAACCCAAACCAACAGCAATGATTAGGAATTTGAATAACTGTATTATTTCTGGACCTGATTAATTGTATGTGCGTTCATTACTGTTCAATACTACTCAAACGTGGCTGTGGTAGCTGGCAGGAAACACTTTGACACTGAGAATCTTGACAGCTCTTCCCATGCATTCCTATGTTTGATTGCTGAGGGAACACCCTCCTATTTGTTACTGACATCTTAAACTACTGAAAAAAGATTTGGTTCAGTAAATGACTAGCTCTGTAACTTTGTACTTGAGGAGTATTTTTAGATGTTAATAAAAATTTTGAGTTCAGTTGAGTGAAAGATCATTCTGTACCAGCTATGCTCCTGTATTTTTAGCTTTCTTTGAAAACTAATAGATTTTCATTCTTTTTACTACCTAGTATCATGATGAAAATAATTTCACTTTGGTAAGTGTTATGTAAGTGTAATTACATTTGAATTTGAGAATGAGAGGTGGAACAATATAGCTAACCCACAGTGCTCTATCCTAGGGAGGAAAGGTATTCACTTGTTGGACTTTAATTGCAAATAACTTATATATATCTGTAGATAATGCTGAAGAACTGGTGGCCTGAGTTGTAAGACAGAAGCTGTTTATTAGATGTTTTTTGACTTACTGTAACAATTTGAGTAATAAATATTAATCTATTTTTTTATGAAGGAATATCATTCTTTTCTGCTTAGGACTCTACAGTATATGTTAGGTGATTTATACAATGTTTTGACTAAATTCATAGGGCTGCAATTAGAAACTTTTTCAAGGAGTGGAATTTTTAAACCCTTGCTCAACTTTATGTCTTTCAATTTGAAAGTCATTTTAAAATGAATAACTGATAGGCATGTCATAAAAAATCACTGCAAGGGAGTGTGTTAGATATGAATTAACAGATGCAGTTTCCATATGTATTTTAATGTTGTTGACTTAGAAGTTTGCTTCAATTTACTATTTAAAAATATCTTGGAACTACTGTTCTGCATTCTTTCAATGTGAAAAAGAGAGTGGATGATTCTAAACTTTATCCACTTCTGAATATAATTTGATCTTTTTTGATCCTTTTTTTCAAACTGGATGGAAATGGGATCACATTTCATATAGGACCATATAAAAAACCCCAAAAACAAATACCCACCCTCCCCTTTCAATGGAAAGGATCAAGGATTAAAAAGATACAAATGTTTTAATACTGAATCTGTGAAATTAGAGTTTTTCTCTAATTTTGCATTGCCAGCCTGATATTTTGAAGTTGTGTTCTATTCTAGAACCTAGATACTAGACTTAATTTAAATTTTTTCTTAGTACAATGTCTTTTCTTACTATCAGTTTATTAGGATTACCAATCTGATTCCAAGGTCAGCGTTTTTTGTCTTGTGATCTCTCCAGATTATGTCTTGACAATTTACATCATTTGATCAGTTCAACATCCTTAATGTGGACCTCATGACATTTCATCTGTCTGTTTTAAGAAGCAATTGTATCTCTGTTAGTGTTAGATGTAGACTTTTTAGTGCTTGTATTGTTGCCATCAATTGGATTAAGAATTAAATTTAGTAGCAAGATTTTTGCTGCCATCATCCGTACTCAGAGCTTACTTACAGGTGTAAGCAAGATCAGTAGTCTCACTTTTCACTTTCTTCCTCCCTCAGATGAGGAGTGGACAAGGTTGTTTATTAGTATTAGCTTTTATTCAGCTGAAGCCTGGGTCCTGCACAGAACAGCAGTTTGTGTTGAACAGCAGGTTTTAAACTGTGGTCCACAAGGGTGGAAGAAGCTATTACTTTTGGGTTTTTTCACTTGAAAGTGTGGGGATAATGCTTTTCACTATGTCAGGATTTAATTTTACTGTATTTGCTCGACAAGAGCCTTTGTGGGAAGCTGAATATTTACTTCAGACTTTTTCTGAAAATCTTCTGTTATTCCTAAGACAGGTCTTCACAGTGTAATGGAGAGTTGTGCACACATGAACTCCACAGGCTCCAGAAGCTGCATCAGGGAAGGGTTTTTCTGGAGCTGCCTCTCTGGAGGGTCAGAGCCCATAAGCTGGAGCACAGTGGAGCAATTTTTTAACATTGCACTGCCTTCCTTTGCAAGTCATGGTTTTGACTCTGATATTTCTCCAGAGATGAT
The DNA here is from genome assembly GCA_013400515.1 of Erpornis zantholeuca. Classification (NCBI taxonomy): domain Eukaryota; kingdom Metazoa; phylum Chordata; class Aves; order Passeriformes; family Timaliidae; genus Erpornis; species Erpornis zantholeuca. The sequence goes on along the minus strand of VZTN01032228.1, from coordinate 331,831 downwards.
ATTTTGCATGCATGCTAACATCAGTCCAGTCAGTGGCAAGGGGAATCCTTCCATTTCTGTCATACATGGATAGGCTACTTCCAGTTCCCTTCTCTTATTTCATTGGGAACTGCAGAGAGACTAACCAGGGAGCAGCTGATGTGATGGAAATCACTCTGTTGTAATGTTTTTGTATCCATCCCTGAAGCAAACAATAAAAAATAGATAGGACTGTATAACTGTACAGCAGAAGAGGGAGGGCAGATGGGGTGAAAAAGAAGATAAAGAACCAGAAAGAAAAAAGTTAAAGAAGCAAAAAGAAAAGAAAACATGTTCAACTGAGTAAAGATAAAGATATGGGGATTTATAGAATAAACTGGAAAGCCAAATTTGAAAAAAGAGAAACCCCAGAAAAGACTAAGGGAAAATAAGAGAATTAATTTTTTATTGTCTTTTTGTATTATCCTTCCAATAGATATTCAAGTTAGGGAAGAAGGACTGGCCTTCAACATGAGTATTATGTTGCTGATGACTTTTTTAGATCTTTTCTGTGTTTTGGGGACCAAAAGGAGAAGCATTTTTGGATGTCCATACCTGCTACTGTAATTATAAAAGAGAACTGACACAAACACAAATATTGAATATTGTTATTAATAGAACTTTGTGCTATTTGTCCTACTTCAAACCGGATTTCTAATGCTTAAGAAAAAACCTGTTTAGTGTTTGATAAGTCATACTGTGGTCATTAAATGCCTAAGCTAGTCCTTCTGATGTCCCTGTTCATTAAAATTGGTGATTTCAACTCCTGATTTTTTTCCAGGTGATTTTTATGAATGTCTACTGGTGCCAATCAAAATACGGTGTTTCTTAATGCAAATTTATCTTTGCAGAAACATCTGTGCTATTATAATTAATGTTATTTTAATACTTTGATTTAAAATCTTCATGGCTAAATGTAATGCTGCACATAATATAATGAGAAAGAAGTGAATCACTCAGCATGACAGAAAAGTATTTTAACCAAAGCAGTGTGATAAACTGCTAAAAAAAGAAAAAATGACAGTATTTAGTTAGCATTTGGTGATTTCTAGGGCATGCCTGTGTAACTCTTTGCTTCAATGCATATGTCAGTGTATGTTTGTGAGTAGACTTTACCTTAACAATGAGAGAGTGGCTTCATGCACTATACTCATTTTAGCCTTTTCTGCTTTCCAGTACATCAAAATTGCCTGAAGTTTTTTCTGGCCTCTGTTAGTGGTCTGGAACAATGAAAATCCAGATTCAAATTCTTAGTGGTTACAGCTGTACAACTCTGTTACTGTAAATTAAACAATTTAAAATTAAATTTTTTAAAAATTGTTTCATCTTTGGTCTTGCTAAGTCGGTTGTTTAAACATTTGATATCAAGACCAATATATTTTTTGCAAGTAGTTTTCTATGGGTGGGCTCTATTTGGAGTTTGGCAGGGACATCGCAGTTAAAAATAAGAGCTCTGAGATTGACATGTATTTTCTTCTGTTTAGTATGTACATATCCCTTAAATTGAATAGGAGGGGTCCTTGTAATTTGGAGGAAGCAGAATGTAGGTCTACTGCACCACACCCAGAAATACATTTATTTTTCTTTATTAAAACTAGCTGTTGTAATGAAAATGTTAATAGCATGAAGGTGAAATCAATAATTACCTGTCTACTTCAGACTGCTTGTTTGCAATGTCTTATTTCTAGCCTACATAGTATGTTTGATCTGGGAAACTAATTTTAATTTATCCATACTAAGTAAATCTATTTAACTTAGTAGGTTTCAAATCTGTAAATGATGTCATTGATTATGCATTTAAAATTATATTCTTACCTTACTGTCAGCACATTTGGAAAAGTAATGTTCATATTTGCTGAGATGCATCATTAGTCAGAAATAAGGCCAGAGGCAGGGGAAATGAGCTGCAGTCCTGAAACTGGACAAAATAAGACGAGCAACTTTTGTTCATTGTATTATAGAATGAACTGACAATCTATGCTATGCTGAAGGGATTTTTTAAATCGACAAAGAGCTTTTTAGTAATTTCCTATTTTTGTTTGGTAGGACTTATCCTTCCTGTTTGAAGAGATCTAGCCTGTATTCATTGTTTGTGTCCCTAAGAGTCGGAAGGACTGTCCCCCCGTGCATGCTGCCTCGCTGCCATGCCGTGTCACAGTCAGAGCCGTGGGCCGTGACCCTCGTGCTCGCTGTGGTGTCGGTGCCGTGCAGGAATGGCCCGGCAGGGCTGGGAGCGAGCGCCAGCAGGAATGGCACTGGGAACATCCCACTGCGTGCGCTCCTGCGAGGGCCACAGCTGCTCCAGTGGAGATGGACTGTCTTGTTTATAGGAACATTCTAAATCTTATTCCAGGTTTTGACTCAGATGAAGAATTTGGGCCGTTCTGTCATCACACGCCGTTTCTAGGTGATGGTCTGGGATTGGTGGCTTTTGCCTTTTGTAAACTTTTTTTAATACTTCCTGTGTTTGCACGTTTGCATGTTAATGCAAGCTTTGGGCCTGGTGGGGTGGTAGAGCAAGGGGAGAAAGGGCAAGGCAGGCATGTTGTCGCCAGAATTCATACAAGCCTACAGACATTTGGCAGAAATAAGCTAAATCAATCTCCACAGAATATGGATTTTGGTGGGTTTTTTTTTTTAAAGAAGACAAATTAAATCCTAATGAATGCATCATTTACTCCTGTTCTGTGCAATGATGATCTGCATGGCATACTTCTATTATGTGGTGACTGATGTATTTTGGCAACCACACTGTATATCCATAGGTAATTACATCTGTACTTGTTAGATTATGTTCTAGTGAAATTCACTGCAGATAATAGAGTGCCTTAGTAATACCTATAATAAAAACTCGATTGATAAAAATAGTGTGAATTTATTGGTTTTCAAGTATGCAGATAACCATCAGCTTCTGTAAGTGCTTGAGACAGTAAAGCAGTATGAAATGAACAGTGAAGATTTCTGAGGAATCTGTGGGCTTTAAATCCATGGAAAAAATGCAGACCTTTTTGCTGAATTATTACTGTCATTGGTTGGGGCCCTGGATTCCAAAATGGTTTTCTGCATATTTCATCAAGACCAATTTACTGTTCATATCAGCATTAAGTGGTCCAGACAAAACTGTCATACTGCTGATAGACATAAAAAATTTCTTTGGGGTTGCCTTTGGATGCAGGTGTGGGGAAGCCAACTAGTTGGTACATACATCTGCTGATTATCTTCAAAGCTGAGATGTAGAAGCCCACATCCATTTCGCTAACTGAACCAGGATAATGGCTGTAATACAGCCTTTTATTTTGTCCAGTTTTAGATGTACCCTTATGTTACTTTTTTACAGATCAGAGAGTAGCATCTTTTTGCACCTTGAATGATATGCAGCAAGCTCAGGGCTTGGAAGGAACACAAGAGTTATCTTTGAATGAGAGTCCCCCAGACGGAAAAGATTTTCTTGAGGATGCTGGGTATGTCAGAATTAAAGCATATTTCTTACAAAATTATTTTAAGGAAAGATTTTCTCTTAATGTTGCATGTCAAATTGCCTGTATGCATGTTTCACAGCTGTTTGATGGCAGACTTGTTGCATTGACTGACAATTTCTTTAATTTTGAAAAATCTTGTTTCTTCAAATTAACTTCTGAAAAGTTCTGTCTTGAAACTATGTAGTTTAGTCAGAGAAGGCTCTCTCACTTTAATAGAGCAGATCAAGGTTAGATGCAGAGTTTGAGATAATCAAATTTCGCACTGTATTTCTCCTTTACAATAATAATTTTTGTTACATTTCTTTCTATTTTCAGCTTATTAGAACTAATAACAGGAGCTCAGCTCCATAGGATGCAATAACCTGATCTGCAGCAAATGTCTAAAGCCTTGGAACAGGGTCTATCCTATCTTTGCAACTATTTGCTATTTGCAAACCCTTAATTTTTCTTTTACACAGGGGTAAATTAATCAAGAGAATCTGTAACGGAGGACTGTAGAATTTATGCCGAGCTACCCAATTCTTCAAATTCTTCCCAGTGCTCTGGGAGGATTTTTTTTTCTCTCTCCACCTATCCTGCTCTGCAGAGTATACTTGTTAATTTAAAGATTATTCTTGTTATACAGATTCAGCAGTATAATCTGCCCACCATCATGCTTTAAAAGAAAAACACATCTTTGATTAGTTTTGCTCTTGAGTTGCAGGAATGGAAGAATGGGAAATGGAGGGAAAAGTCTTCTTGCTTGTTAGACTATCACATTTTAATTTGAACCAATTTTACACAAATTAGCTTGCTTACATGGTAAAGCACATTTATTGTAATGACTTCTAAGTCCACATCTTTCCCCAGGCTAATGATCAGTAAGGATTGCAAAAGACTCTTAAAGATGTTCCCCTTTTAGCCACGGCAAACCTGTCAGATTTGTGCAATTGCATGAAGCAGATGATCCAGCTTTGTATGTGAAGCCTCTCTCTTCCCCTTCTCTCTTTTAGGCACAATTACTCACGTGATGGCTAATTGCATCTATAATGTACATGGGACTGTCTCCCACAGTGCTCATTGTCATTCAGAAAACAGAAGCTATTCTCAGTATTTTCCTTCAGTCATGCATTTGATTAACCTGTGGCAATATTTTGTGTTTTGACCTTTAAACAAAATATTTGTCTCCATTAAGCCATAGGTTTATCCTTTACTGAAAATGACACTACTGAACAGCAGACAAAAGAACTCTTTACAGCTCTTTCGGTTTTCAGTAATTGCTGCTGCATCTTGTTTGAGATTAGTACAGTCCTTATCAGAAAGCAGCTTGTTAACCAATGTGCCTGCAGTGGAGCAGTGAGTGTGACTTGCACTGTGAGGGTATGTGCAAATCATTCCTAAAACATTCCTTCTTAAAATCATTGTAACTTCTGCCTGATTTGCATGAGAAGCAGTGTCATATTTCAGATATTGCAGGACTGGGTTTATATCCTAGTAATAGTCTTTTACTGATGCTGGTTTTGTCTCTATTTTCATAACTATGCCTAAACTGATTGGTTTCCTATGGTATTACTGAAAGTGTAGCTCTGCTAAAGCCAGGAAGAAAATGTTTTTCACTAACTCAGAGTGAAGGTAGTGGTTTACTTTACAGGGAACATGCTCCAAGTACTCTGACTGGAAAAGTAAACCAGCTGGAAGTCATCCTCCGGCAGCTACAAACTGATCTGAGAAAGGTAAGAGACCATTAGCACCACAACTACTCCCCAGTTTCAGTAGTTTTATTTTTACACAGAGATCATCAAGGGCTTGAAAGAAGTACATCAGTTAAACTAGAGAGTAGAGCTCAGTGGTTGGTCAGAACACTGAGGTGCAGAAAGTCCTGTGGGAAGAGTTACGTGAGGAAATTGGCCAGAGATAGTTTATGGTCTTTACTCCAGAACAACTGTCCTACAAATAGTCATACCCCAGAAAAAAGGAAACACTTCATCTTCATTTATGGTGCTTTGGATTTAACAAAGGATAGGGTTATGGACACTGGCACCATTGCTAAGTAGTTAGCACTCTGGTTTAGTCATCCTTGTTGTCTCGTGCTATCTTGGTCATGTAATATGCAATAACTTGATATGTGCCTCATTTGCTGTCAAAATTCTTAGCTGGAGACAATGCCAGGATAATAGAAATGGGGCTGCTTTTGGTAAGAAAATAACTTGTAAGGAAAGTTTTGAAATTCGATATTTTCCTTCCTTAAGCATACGATTTAAATCAATTACTTACAACTTAGGCTTTCACATATGATTTACTGTAGCTAAGAGCTTCTATGCTTTTAATGATTTTTTTTCTGTTGTTAAATGGAGTAAACTCCTTTTATTTTTCTTTTAAAGTAACATCTAGTTTGCTTTTTAGCTTGCAGTATTTTCTTGGAATGAATGAGGTAGTTGGAGCCTATTTGGGGAATTAACTTACAGTTAACAGTTGTCAGAATAAATTAGGGAGCTCAAGAAAATACAGCTGTTATGACTTGCATCGAAATATTAACAACAAAAATAAATGCTGTCATCACAAACACTCACTTTGCTCAACTTGTATCTTTGTTAACCAGGAAAAACAGGACAAGGCAGTTCTCCAAGCAGAGGTACAGCACCTGAGACAAGACAACATGAGGCTTCAGGAGGAGTCTCAAACAGCAGCCGCTCAACTGAGGAAATTTACAGAATGGTTTTTCAATACGATAGACAAAAAGTCCTAATGGCCGAGGCCCTGCAAAATACTTATTTGAGCAATGTAACAGCTGTATCTCTTGAATTAGCGGGGTAATAATTTCACTGTGTTCACGATCCATTTTAGGTGTTTCTGCTACATTCTCTATCCAGCTTTATTCGTTTGAAAAGGAGAGAGAACTGTGGCAATCAGTCTTTAAATTCGTATGAAGAAAGCAGAGAATAGCAGATATTTGTTTGTGTGCAGATGAATGTAAAAAATCCTTAGTGTCATTTTAGACATTTTTAGAAGTTGCTCTGGCTGGGGCTTGCCTGAAGAGGAATATTTGGGGTTTTAGTTCCTGCATTTCAGGTGCGCTGGTGAAGATGTTAAAGCAATTTAAATTAGCTTGGGCTTCAGTATTGTAAGATAAAAAGAATAACCAGACATATACTTTAATGTTTAAAAGGTGCTCTATTTTTTTGTATGTACAGTAGTTTTATTTCCACAGTCCACATTGTCATAGCAATAAGAATGGAGGTATAGTGAATAGTCACAGAGCTGTGTTTATAAAATGTTAGCACTGATGTGTTTAACACTAGTTTGGATGCAGATACATTAGAGATTATTTATTTGCAGGAACAAATGGTGCCTGAATATAAACAGTGTTCTGATTTTCTAAAAATACACATGCCTTGTAAATGGCTCACATTGGGGTTAGCCCACTCCCAACTTCAGTTACTTTTGTATAGTTGATGTTCAGCTAAACAGCTACACTGCTTAACTATTGAAATCATGTATGGTGTGAGCCAGCCAATCAGTTGTACAATGCCAAATTTGTTTATCTTTGTACAGAAGCTTTGATCAAGTGTCTTGTATTTAACACCTTTATTTAAGCTTATTTAACCTTAAATTGTTCTTTTTATAAAGTTTGTTTTATCTGCACTATGGTGAGGTCAGTTGGTTGCAAGTTGTAATATTTTGAGCTTGCCAAGACTGTACTGAGGAGTTCTAGAAAATTCTAACAATTGGATGCTGCTAGTACACAATTGATTTGTTTGTATGCTTTAACATTTTTAACTGTTTAATTTGAAATGAACATACATCCTGCTTTTTTAATAAATGTTAAAAATCTAAACCTGAATTATTTTAACTTGTGTTATCTATTCTTACCTGTAATAGCTCAGGTTTTCCCTTCAGCTCAGACTCTGGGCTCTCCATCCAGAGGCAGTCCAACCTCCCAGAGCTGTCAGGACTCCCCTTGTTACCGAGGAGGGGTTGCCACCATTATCACAGTTAATTTCTTTGGTGCATCCTCTCCTGGAACCCAGGAGGTGGCTTTACCAGTCTGACAAAAGCTGTTCATAGGCATTCATTAGTGACCTAGGAGAAAAAAATTCTGCTTTACGAACAAATACATCCTAGAGAAAATCTTCAAAAGAGGTCTTGTTTCTTCATATTACCTTATGTTAGTCGTAGCAGGAAATAACTTGCCATCTTCTTGTGCCAGTGATTGCAGATTTGATTGCAATGTTAGCATATGTGAGATGTTTTGTGTACAGTACTGAGCTTAAAGTCTACACCAAAAAAGAACACATTTGCATAATGAAATGAAGCTAATGAGCATATCTGAGTAACCCTGAGGGAAAAGACATTTCAAGACCATAGTTATATCCCAGTTTCCTCTTGACCTCTGAATGCATTCAGGCAAATCTATAGAAAATTCTTGAATAATAAAAAAATATATTCAACCCATGCAACAGAAATTCCATGTCCATTGTTAGTGCACATTGGCTGAGAAATGTCTTATAAATTAAACAAATGTCTGTCACTGCTGTAATAATTGTTCTGAGAAACTCTTCTTAGGAAAGGTTGTGTATGGGCAGATAATCAAGTCTTTGGTGTCCTTACACTGAAATTAAAAAGACCATTTTCTATTGCGTTTTTCATCAAAAACTCTGACTTTTACATACCAAACAATATCCACTAAGCTGTATTAACAGGGTAATTAAACATGGCAGTCATGTGTTACACTAGCTTCTGATTTAAGCACCTTACAGAAGTCATTAGCAAACCCATCTGGCTGGAGACCTTGCCAAATAACAGTGCTGAACAACTTGGGCAATTTGTCTGTGAACATGTTTCCGTGAGGGCTGGTCTGTTCCCTTTGAAAAGCCTTGCTAACTGAAATGAACTTGAGGATAAGCTGGCTTTGAAGGGACACTGTTAGGTTTGTATAAGAGTTTATAGTCCAACATTCATTTTAGTTCTTTATCCCAGTTATTGAAAACCTGCAGTTATAACTATGTCCACAAAAAAAGGACTTTCAGTAGCTATTTTTCCTATTTTTCCCATCCAATTGAAAACATTTGATTTCCAAAAGTGACAGAAGACTTTGTCTACAGATCTCCTATTTCTTGTGCTGACAAAAGCAGTTGTGTTGGGGGCACAGGGTTCTTCCCTAATTAACCTTCACCATGGGGAAAAGTTTTTAGTCTGTCTGTGAGTGTTTTAATGACATGGGAATACAGTATTTATCAGAGACTGTAATACAGCTTTGGCATAGGTAAAGGACATTTAATTGGACATTTTAATTAACTGGGTTTTTAAAGAATAATCCGCTTGGAAACATTTGGCTCACAGAAAATGCCTGGTTTAGATGCATGAAGGCAAAGACTACATTTACATGAGCAACAAGTGTGGAGCACTAGGAAATTTCAGTGTTGCCAATGCAGGTTTTGGGGGTCTTCAGGGCTCTTCCTTGTCTAGTTCCATGACTGGATGCCTTTTAGTGGCTGAAATCATGTTAGGTTGGCTCTGTCTGAAGGCTCTGTGCTCGCTAAGACCATTCTGCATGATTTGAAGCCGAGTAAATGTGGGTGAGCTGGAAACTGATTTCAAAGATGTGTTTGTGATCTGAACTAAAACAGTAATATGGAAGTGTTTAAAATGTCAACAAAGTGCTCCCAGCACAACAAGCCATGCTGTGCAGTACTGAGGTGCCGAAATCAAATATGGGCCAATGCAGATGGCTGTAAGAGGGAAAGACACCAATCATGGCAAATTTACAAAATGTTCTGCTTCTGCCCAAGAGATGACATATCAAGATTTATATGCAGATCTTTATTGAAGAGATCCTTACTGAGACATTTATCACAATGTGGACTGTATTTTATTATGTACAGTTTTTTTTCTGAGACCACTATTATGAACATAAGGGATAATTTCTAGTATTTTTTCTTTTCCTGGGAGGGTAGTCATATTTGGTTTAGGCATGTGATAGCTATATACAGAAGCTATTCAGATCTTCTGTGTGTTATTTGATATAAATTCTCAAAATAGTTCATCTTTTTTTTGTGCCTAAAATCCAGAAATGTGAAAAAATGTTTAGAATATTTGTAATATAAACTAGCTAATTGTAGAGCTGTCATTTAGGAAAACAATTTTCAGTATGGAAAAAAAGAGAATTACTATGTGCATTATGTTGTTGTGGCACTTCCTGAACTCTGTGCTCACTGGTTCTAATATATAACAAAGTCAGTAAAACTCAGGAATTTATGTTGTACAATTTAAAGTCATCAGAGCCATTAGTTATTGCCAAAAGAAGTTACTCTTCATCTCATCTTCTTTCTTCCACAGCAAAGACTAAAATGTCTTTCAACTCAAAAACAGATATAAATCTTGATTTCAGCTCTTTTCTCCATGCACACAGCTCGTATTGTTCCTTTGATTCCTTACACTTTATTTTTCTCTTTCACCATCTTTCTCATGGAGAATCCAATGGTAGAAGGAGAGTTTTGTAATAGGTGCCTGGTCTGGCCAGCCATTGAGTGGCAGAGGCTAAGCATTTTGCAGTGTTTGCTCCAGTGGCTACAGAAGAGAAAGTAAGGCTGGTGTGATTTCATAGAGTCTTGCCAATGTAAATCTTTGCTGTTTTGCAGACTTTGAAGTCAATTGCTGTCTTGCACAGTGCTAGCTTTCTGAAAACATTTTCGACTCATGGGTAAAACAACCAATCATGAGTATGTATTTCCATAATAACTGTATCTAGCAGATTTCCAAAGCCTTCATCGGGGAAGCAATTAAAAAAAAGGGGGATGGGGGAGTATGGGGGAAAAGATAGATAGAGAGGATTTTTTTTAAGTTTTATTTTGATTCTCCTTTCAGAAAGACAACCAGCACTGTCTTAAAAGGTCATAGCAGGACCAGGGAATGGAAGGAAGAGACCAAATTGCTCATAACCTTCCAGTTTAGAAATCATTGGAAGGCTTCAAAGATATTAGTGCTGGAATCCCATTTATTTTATTGACTTCTCAAGGGAAATTGTATTATATCCTTTCTTTCACCTTTTATTTTCCCTCACTAACCATGGCTATTTAAAGGCTTCTTAGCTATACAGCACCACGGAATTACTCTAGTAGTGGTCATTGTTAGGCAAGCTTCCCAGTCTGCCCATTCATGAGGTTCCCTGGCAGTCACACTCCCAAGGCCAGAGACTTTCACTGCAGGGACCGAAGGCCCTTCCAAAGGGCGGCTCGAGGGAGCTGACAGGGGCCCCGCTTGGCTCCCCACACGTTCTGCTCACAGTCAGACCAGGTTTCCTCACCAGTTTGGCCCCAGGTTTCCCACGGCAGAGTCTCTGATGTCTCGTTCCACTAAGCATTTGTTCAGGGCACAGTAACACAGACACAGCTTGAGCTGCTGCTTCTGGGGAGGGACCCCCCTGAGCTTCTATCCCCTCACAATCTACCTGGGCACAAGTCTTGCTGTTCCTCCAGAGTCTTTGGCTCCTGCCTCCCTCTCCATGTTCATCCATCTCACTGGCTCACCAGTCTTCACCTCCTTTGTCATCCAAAAGGTCAGCAATTCCCACTCCTGCTGTGTTTGTCAGCGTCCTTTCACCTGGCTGGTGTCCTCTGCCTTCATGGGATAACAACTTTTGTTATCCCAAAGGCTGGCTGTGCCTGGCCTCTTGTCCCAGGGTCTCACACCGAGCTCAACCCACATTTCTGTCAGCACCTCAGTCTGCAGCTGCCTGGGCGAGTTGGATTCCTCATCAGCCATATTGGCCTTGTCCTCTTCGGAATAAACTGGGGCTGATAGAGGAAGGACACTCATGTGTTTGCAGACAGGCTGTACATTATTTCATGTCTTCATGTATTCCTCCTGTGCAATAATAAATCATTACATTTCAAAAGCTAAAAATCAGAAGATGAGCATTTTCTGACCAAAGTCATTAAAAAACTTTCAAAAAATTTAAAATTGCTGAATATTCTGTTGATACCAATTCAGGTGCCCTTGTGTCTAGACAGGACAGCTGGAGGTGTTTAAAATAATTCTGAGGAGTGATTATGGGAAAGTAAGGAGACAAAACCATGCCATGTCAGAAAGTGGGATGTGTGAAGTGCAGCAGTAGTAATCATGGGAAATATATATTGACTGATGACTCTGTGTCCGAAGACTAGAATTTCAAAAGAATAGGAAATTTTCAAAATCTGTTTTATGTTTCGTAAAAAAACCCTGTTTGCTGAAATGCTTGTGTATGGGTAGGGGATCTTCAACATAAGCTCTAATTAACCTACAAATATGGTCAGCGTGCTTTCAGCCTATATATAGGCCAGAGGCAACCTTGTTTCCAGGTGGGGAAAAAGCTATTCCATCAGTTGCAATCTACGTAGCTTGGACAATGAGGAATGAGGAACCTGCCACTCAAAGGAGAAAGCAAACAGTGGGCTCATTCCTACGTATTTTTATGCCACATAGCCAACAGAAGCTGTGTATCATGTAGTCAGAAAAGCTCCAAATGGCACCATTAAATCGAGCTGTGCTTTGTAAGCCGGGTGGCTGATTTCCTTAAAAAATATCAGAAAATGTATTCAGTTCCTCTGGTGTAAATCAGATTTAATGTAGTAGAAATTACTGAAGAGAGTAAAACTGGGAAAAGAATCAGTCTCTTTGTGTGGAATGGTGAATTACATCCAGACCATATTTTAAAATGAGGTCAAGTGATTAGACCAAAAACAGGATATGAAAATAAAATTGAAGTCATTCTTTATTAACCGTGACCTCAGTAGTCCACAGTGGTTTGGCTTATTGATTTCTAATGTTAATGTGGTTTAAACTTCTTACTAAGCTCTGAAGAATGTTCTTTCAACAGAACCATATCTATTAAATGAGTCATTTGCTCTTTAAAACTAGATAGCTTTACAGCACAGCATGCCATAAGCCTCCTAACGTCTCGCCAATTGTCCGGCAGGATTGTTGATATTTATACAGAGAAACTCCAAAGGGATGCTGACAGGAGAATTTCATCATCTGCAAATAGCCTTATTAAGGTTCATGCATAAAATCCTCTTGGATTTTTAAGTGTGAATTCTTGCTATGACTGTGTGTCAGTGCCTTCCTTCCCAGTGTGTCCTAGTTTGTTGTTGCAGAACGACCCAGTGTCATGCAGCTGCTGATTATTTTTAGTTGGTTTGGTTTGGGGGTTTTTTTCAATAAATCAAACATGAACTAGAAGAGAGTCTGAAAGAAAACTAAGGAGAGTGAAATCAATCTGCAGAATAACACAGAGGAGTATCCTTTTAAAATGTTTTTGTAATGTCACAGAGATGCTTTCATAATCCTCTTAGAGTGAAGAAGAGAGAAATCACTAAAATTGCATATGTAACAGGCCAGTCTATAATTTCTGAATGCACCACAGTTTCTCTGTCACACCACGTGTACAGCAAACCCTGTTGTAGTGAATGGCTACAATATGGTAATAATGATTTGTCCACGTTTTACAATAAATGCTACAAATTCCCTCCATAAAAACCCATATTTTTCATCTCTAGGAAAAGTTCTCAGAAATACCCAAGCTGCATTTTTCAGAGTGATATGGAAATATTCACTTACTGTTGATGGCATGAATCCCTTAGTCAGTGTCGTGAATGACAGCGAGCATTCTAAGCTCATTCTAAGCTGTGCTGACACTAAATGCAGATGATCAGAGGCATCAGAGTTGCACATATACCTACACTTTCTCCTTGAAGGGAATATACCAGAAATATCAAAAGGCCATCTGGTGTCTAATACTTTATTTGATCAGGATAGAGATGAGAGCAAGGTAATTGCTGACAGAGATACTCTGGTCTTCTGATGGAGACAGGTTATTTTTACCCAATGTTCACAATCACATCTTTCCTCCCCACCCATGGGGGCTGGTTTTTACCTCTTGCTCCTGTTGTGGAGCTTTGAGCAGCTTCCTAAATAGCATGGTCTCATCTGAGGTCCCACCATTGCACCTGAGGAAAGTGTCATTTTCCCTAGAGTTTTGCAGATTATTTTGTGAGTCCTTTTGTTACAGATAAGTCTCCCATTTCTGTTATGAGTCCCCAGCTGGTCTACAGGCTCCCTGCTCTCTTTTGCTCCCCTTCCTCCACTGGCTTCATTTGGCCCACGTGCTGCAGCTGCTTACTTGCACGCTGGAGTGAAGCAGCCCCTGTGCTGTCTCTGGTAGCCTTTCAAACTGTCCACAACTCACAGCACACACACAGTCAGCAGTGGTCAAACACTGGGTGCACATCCAGACCGTGCTTTTGCCAAGAAAAGTTGGACAAGATGACTCTTGGGGTCACATCCAACCTGGTATTCTGTGAAATACAAGAGACAATGTCCTTCCCACTTACCTAAGTGCTTTTGAAACATTTGCTTGTGGTTGTATAATGGTAACTCTGGACAGTCTGATGTTACCAGTACTGAGCACAAACTGTGGATTGCAGCAGGAAACGCAGGAAATAAAGTGGATTTGAAAAATATAAACAGCTTTGTCTCATTCAAGTAATCTAAGGGAGAAGTGGTTCAAGAAACTTCAGATACTTTGAGAAAAGGCTTATTTCTTGGTCACATGATCATCACTGTCTAAATATTACTTTTTTGTTTCTTCTTTTACATACATGGTTTTAGTTTTAAACCAGCTTTTGAAGAAGCCACGAGATGATTCAAACTTGATTGTAGAACTTCTACTAGTGGCAGACAAATAAATTTAGGGTTCCTAGGTTATTTTGGAAGTAACCATAGGAGCTATATCTATATTTAAAGTGCATGAAGTATCTCTTCTAACATCCAAAGCAGTGGCCTATACAGCTGAATAGCTATCTCTTTGAAAGTATATTTAGCTCCCAATATGTATTAGGTATTGTACTGTCTAAAAATGCCTTTCTCTATGAACATTTTATGATTGAGGCTTTACGCTCCAACTCTGAGCAGGAAGTATGGAGAAATCTGGTTTCTAATGAGGCTGCTTTTTGTTCTCTTAAAATAATCTGATGACCTTAAACTTGCTAAGGCAACAATTCCAGAAAAGTGAACACCCTCTTTAATCTTTATATGCATTTTCATCATTTGGTCTGTATGAAGTTGGAATGTTCAGAGTCCATTTTTCATACAGGCAGAGACATTTTTTCCTCCCCTGTGAGGAACCATATTTCCTTTTGAAACTGTTTCACTTACTGTCAATTAACAGGACTTATAATTTGTGGCAGAACATTTGGCTGGAAGGAATATCTGGAGGCCATCATGTCTAACTTCCTGAACCAGAACTGCCATTTTACCAGGTTAGATAGGTATAACTTTGTCTAGCTAAGTTTTACAAAACTCCAAGGACAGAGGTTCCACAACCTCCCTGGGTACCCTGTATTACCTCCCAGTAAAGTTGGAGGTTTTTTCTAATGTCCATCCCAGCCACAAACTGTGGATGTTTTCGCTTGCTGTCAGCTGGCAGTACCAAAATTTTGGCTTGTTTCATTTGTGTAAATACCCCAAAAATACTTGTAGACTACTATTAAATCATCCCTTAGTCTCTTCTTTATCAGATTAAACCAGATCAAACAATTCAATTCTCTTAGCTGCCACTTTTTGCCTTAAGGCTCCTGACCATCTCCAGTTTATTATCATCTATCTCATACTGGTAGTCCAAAACAGAACACAATATTCCAGCTTCACCAGACATTTTTTAGCCCAATTTTCCAGGGACATGCAGCATAACTGTTGTTTCTGCCTCGTTCCTTCTCTTTCCCACCAAACCCAATACTCTTTGGAAATGCAACTTTTTTTTCCTTTTGTTACATCTGAGATTTTTGTCTGGCTACGGTTTGGGGAAAGGAGATCTTTGCTATTGATGTCATCTGTGGAGGTGGCTACAAGATCACCTCTGCAGAGGCACACATTCTCCTGATAGACACAGTCAAAAATGTTAGTGTTGGGCAGAATTTTAAGTAAAAAACCACATATGTACACATTCTGTGAGATGCATGTTTGCTGAAACGCCCCAGAGGAGTGTGGTTACTGACAGGAAAATAAACATCTCTAGTTTAAGGTTGTTTCCAAACATGCTGTTGCTATTTGTTGCAAATACAAGAAGGGTGCTTGGTAGCAATCCTCTCACCTGGGTTTCTGCTACAGATTCTCAAGGAAGATCTGTCTGGATAAAGCCTCTTACATCTGAACCCATCATGTACATTTTCTGAATAGATGGAGAAGGAAAACAAGGTGGTTCAGCTGGGCAATATCCCAGAGCTCCTCTGAAGTGAGTCACCCACTGACAGTTCCTTTCTCTCTCCCCTCAATACAAGAGGAGCACCAGAAAAGGAGCACAGGTGTGGAGTTCAGCAGTATAATATGTTTTCTGGAGTTTCTCATTGTTCATTGCTTTTGTTGCCTTTGATGTTTAAATGAATGTTATGAAATTCTTGAACAAAATGCAAAACACCCTGACCTGCTTTAACTACAAGCTAGATCAGTGTTTGGATTATTTGAAGTCAGCTCTCTTTTGTGTTTGACACAAGGTATTATCCCTTGAAGGTGATTTTTCATTTTGAATAAATGAGAACAGGAGATGTGAGATGCACTCACCCAACTTAGCTGAAACAAGTTTGACACATTGTTGGATGCCTCAGTAAATGATATATGATCACCTGGAAACAAGTTTTTATAAACCAGGTTTTCTATCCTTTTTGGACATGTTATTCTGAGGAGCAGAGTTCCGCTGGATTCAAGATGCTGTTAAAGTAAAATCTAGTGAAGGCTCTAACAGAGTGTCTAATAAACAAAGTGACTTTGAGCTTGATCCACTACTGTGTTATTCTAGTTTACTTCTAGAGTTACTCAATTCACTTAACCTTACTATACTTTATATTAGCTTCAAACTACAGCTGCTCATTGTTGAATCAAGTCCTGTGTTTTAATCAAGATACAGAGAACTGTATTTTTAAAAGTGCTGAAGTCTTTTGTTTGTTTTGGAAGATGTTAAAACATGTTCTAGAAAATTAGTTCTAGGCTGAATATTTGTATGACAAGTTCTGCCTACAGCAAATCTCTGTGACTGAGCTGCAGGTCTCTCAAAATAAGATTTCAAATCAGAATGTTTATGCAAGTCTTAACACTTGTGGTACCAGAGCCTGTTGCCATAATAATAAGAGGAATATCAGAGTGTTGTCACACCGCATTGAATTTCTGACCTCTGTTTCATCTTGTGAGACAAATTGATCCTCAAACATTAAGTCCATAAAGGATTATCTGAGGAAAAATATTTTCTGGATACTTGTAATGAAACTCAATATGCTACATGATTCAAGTAAACAGCAAATGAATTCACTGTTGTGACCTGTTTGTAAATGACAGTGTAAAAGCAGAAGCACCACTGAACAAAAAAAATAAGCAATAACAGGAATGTTTTATCTATGCTTTTGTCCTACACTCCAGAAATAAAACTTTCCAAGGAGCAAAAATATGCAAAACTCAGTAATTCTTTGTTGAAATTAAATCCTCTGGTTATTTCTAATGCACAACAATATGAAACAATGGAGCATTTCTGGTTTGCCCTCTCCAAAGGGAGCCATCCACAGCCAAATACAGCAGTTGTAGAAAATATGTTAAGGGGAGTTGTGCTGTGTTGTTACTGCGAGGCAGGCTGGTGCTCAGCATCCCTCCGGCTGAGCAGGACCTGGAGAGGAGGGGAGACACTGAGATATGCCACTGCTTTTGTGCCTCTGTGGCACAACATACTGAATCACCTCTGGAACTTTTTCACACTCAGTTGATCATGTTACTGGAGTTGTTTGGATCATTCTTCAAGGTAATGGAAATTATGCTGGGGAGCAGAGCCAGGATCACAAGAGCCAGAGTAGCTGAAAGAGTAACAGCTCTGCTTGCCTCCCTCTCTTTACGCCCTGGGCTTCCTTGCTGCTGCCTGGGATATGTGCCGTGGATTAGAATCCCAGCAGGCTGGAGTGACTCACCCACTAACATGTTGAGAGGTTAAAGCTCATCCTCCCTCCCATTTATACCTATGGAAGATTTTGGCTGGGAATGTAGTTATTTTGACTTACTAAAATGGGGCTGTTCTTGGGGCAGGCCAGGCTGCTGCAGTTTAGTCTCCTTACTTCAGAGCCTGGAGAGAACTCTGTGCATTCGCTAAATAGAAACAGGCATCAAAAAGCACTGCCTTCAATCTGGCAGGAAACACCATCATGCTTTTGATGTAAACTGGTGCTGTGGCAGGAAAACCTGCCCAGTTCTGTGGAGCCTGAATTCTGTCACTCCCTCCAGAAAACAGAGGGCAGAGGATCTTTTGTTTTTTGCTGATAGAGCCCATTACCCCAGGGGTGATCATACTGGTGCCAGGCACAAATGATCCATAATCCAACAGCAATTATGGAAAAAATGTGTATGAAATCCCCTGTGAAGAGACCATATTTGTTTCTCCAAAATGAGTTGCTTTTTCAAGACTACTTTTAGCCTATAAAGTATTTCTTCTTTTATAAGTATTTCTCCAGTGGCTTACCCAGAGCTGGGTTTATGAGGGAATGCAGCAATTTATGTGTCAAACCCCATAGGAGAATCTCCTTTTGGGACTATCCTGTATTTCATATCATTTGACCTTCTTCACATGTTCTCCACCATTTCAGAGATGAAGGCCCTTTTGAACTTAGTGATCTCAGTGCCTAGATCTGATAACCAGTGTAGGAGAGGTAACTTCGTATTAGGTGAATATCTTCAGGAAAACCTTACATCATTTTAAGCAACTCAATGAGCTGCTAAAAGAACCAGGAGTTCTGTTGCTCTTGGTATTCTCCAAAAATATCTGGGGCTGAGCTGAGGGTTTCAAAACTGGGGGAGTTTTTCTTTGCTGGTTCTGCTCACCGCTTCACAGAAAAACTTTCACCTTTTGTCCTTACCCCTCAAATGAAATCCCAGCACTCTTGGTCAGGTGATCTACTTTGATTCACTTGCAAAATGAAATCAATAATCTCATTTAAAAGACTTGCTGAAGGCAGGGAATCTCCCTCATATTGGACATGCTATCAGAGAAGGATCTTCCATTCTGGATGCAACTTGACCTCCAGCCTGTAAGGATAACTAGTCTGAGAGAGCATGAGGGATTTAGTGGCAAAATCAAATGCATGAAGAGATTGTGATAAGAGCTCTGTGCTCTTACCGAGGAGTTATTAGGATTATACCACATTTCAGCTTTTCAGTCGCACAATTTTTCCACATATTTTCTAAATAATTTTGTTTGAGCCAATATACACAGGATGATGTAAGGTACAGATGGGTGAAGGTGTTGACACACTGAAAGCATAAGTAGCAAAAGACATGGTATTTCTATTGCTTGCCTCATTACACACAGATGACAGCCAAAGTCACAGTGTCTCTGTGAAATCATGAGTTTCTTTGATTATGACTGAGAAAATGTCCATTTCCCTTTTTCAGAAAGCTGTTTCAGGCCCTGCTGCAGGAGGAACCAGCTGAAAGCCTGAATGCAGTATCTTGGGCTCCTAGTGCAGAAACCCGTGTTGTTCTCCCCTGCCCCCTCCCACTTTGTTGTTAAGTACAAACCCACATTGCAAGTCTTGTGCTAGAGGAGACCTGTTTTGAGACTGGGAAGTCACACTGTACCTGACTTTTAGTCTATATTGGGTTCCAATCTTTTAGGGAAGGAACACCTTAGGGAAGGCTAGATTTTGGACCAGACACGTATATTTTACAATAATCTCTAGAAATGTATCAAATGTCCTTTTAGATTTAGAGAGTGTAGGATTTCACAGAGTGGCTTCATCTCCTGTTGCCTTAAGAAGAGCTCATTGACAGTCTTGGAGTAAGGTGCACCACTGATGAGGGAAACATGACACTCAAAGATAAAGGACAGTGCAAGTAAGAAGAAAAAACACTTTTCTCTGTGAATCTGCAAATGATCGGATTTACTGAGGTGCCATCTCCACCTCTCCAATTACTCTCTTGTGGGAGGGTGCAGGGTGCCATGCACACCCCATGCTGCATTTGCAGCCATGCAGTCCAAGTGGCCCCAGAAAAGTAACTCTTTCACATTTGTCAGCTACTGGATCTGAGGAGCCCTGTGCTGATCCTGAAGAGTCACGTGAAGCCCCATTGCACCCGATACAGCAAGAGCATTTGAGTTCTCTGGTCCTCTTTGTCTAACCCCCACTGACTGTAGTGGAGTTGGGTACCTCCCTGTTTGCTGTGACTTCGAGGTCCTTCATAAATCAGTTCTTTAGACAGGGGGTCAAGCTGGCAGCTGATGTAAAACCAGTAGAGCCACTGATGAGCAATGGAAACAGATTCCTCAGCACAGAGTCATGGTTACATGTTCTCTGGGTGTTCCGCAAAGCCTTCATTTTGCCTTTTTGGTAGGATGTTCATCTGGGTTTTTTGAGTGAGCTGATGTTGACTTCACCATTTAAGGAACCAGCAAGAGTTGTGCACATGTGGGAAGGTCAAGGGAGCTTCAAAGCCAGTTGCCTGTGAATGTCTAGAACTTTTTGAAAAATAGAAGGTAAAGGCTGAGGAATGCAAGTAGAGCTTGCAGAGAGGCAATGCAGAGCATGGGAGTGACAGGGTCTGTTCAGTTTTTTCTCCTGGAGCTCTGGCTTTATGTGTTTTTACACAACAACCTCCCAGTTGGGGGTCCCATGTGGCTTCCCATTCCAGGTGGAGCAGGCTGTGGCACCTCCCAGGAGCACCCAAAATGCACATTGTCTTAGCTGGATGTGACACAAGCACCATCACTGTGCATAAAGCATACCAATTTTTGTTTTAAGAATGAAAAGCCAGTGACATGACTCAGTAACACCAGACATCCAGCTTGCTTCCAGAGGTATACCTCTTTCCTCAACAGCTGATTTCTGCTGCTTGAAGCTGCAGACAGCTGGGTAGTGATGGTCTTTAACTGAGTGTTGTCTCAGTGTTCTTTCTGCCTGTGCCAGAGCCCTGGACAGCTAGACCTGGGAGGGGATATTGGATTAAACTGAGCAAGAGGTGGGGAGACCATCCTGCAGGCCAGAGCCACTGCCATCCCCATCATATATTCTGTTGACAGACTGCTACCAGTCTGAGCCTTAGGGCTCTCTCTTGACCCTGGAGAAGCCCCGAGTCAGATTTGGATATTTCCATTGGTCTGTTATTGAACCTCAACCTGTTAACAGGTTCAATGGCACTTTGATATGAATTTGAGCCAGGGAAATATTATATTAAAATCTGTTTATTTCTTTTCCATGATGATAAAAAATGAACAATGCATAAAGCTTTGTTCCCTCTCTAGTGCAGGAAGTGAACAACAAACTCAATTTCACCCGAGATCAGCCAAGAAGAAGCTGATTTTTTCATTTGAAGCCTAAACATAGATCCTGAAAGAAATGATACTATTACTTTCTTCAGGTGCATGGAGGGAGTTTTTGCAGCCACAATATAAGAGATGTCCTATTGTATCTTGGTTGTTTCATGTTGTACCAAGCAACTACTCCTATTTATAACGTGTGAAATGTTATAGCCACTGGAGTTTTTTGCTTGGCTGATTCTGCATTAATTCACAATGAACATTAGTCTTGTGATTTATGGACTGCCAGATTCCCCGAGTAGAATAACTTCCTTGAAGAAAGTCTCTCACCCACAGGATGGCTCAGACAGTTTCACTTGTCTCTGCCAGCTCCAGCCTGGGATCCTGAGAGAAGAGAAGGGGAGGCAGGATGTGGCAGGCAAAACAGCAATTTTGGAACAGCAGACAGCATTTGCTTTGGGTGAAAAGTCTAATATGGGCTTGCCCTTCTGTCTTGTTACTTCCAGGTGCCTCCCTTGGACTCATGGGATCTGTCCAGCCCCAAAGTGAAACTACAGGTCTGTATTTATGTCTTCTGAAACTTTTGTATGGGAAAATTCATCAAATGATTTGCACTTTTACAGCTCAAGGGTTTGTACCTGCTCTTCTTAGGAGCTGAGGTGGAATGTCTCCACTTGGGAGCTGGGATCTAAGCTCACTCAGACATTACCGTTGATTTACAGAGGGATATAAAAGCAGACTCAGATTCCACAACCTGCAAATCCTTGGGAACTAGTTCTCTTATTTGGTTATTCGGTGTGGTGTCAGCATTGTGCTTTGTGGAGACAATAGCTTCAGAGGAGCATCACCCAAAGGAACTCCCTCTTCAGTGAACAATTCAGCAGGCACAACACCTTTGATGACTTAATATCGTGCTCAGAAAGACATTAACTACTTCTGGCTTGAGAATAAAGAGAAGGACAAGGAAAGAGGAGGATTCAGGTGTTTGGCTGTACTATGTGCTTAGAGAAACAGTCCTCCCTCCTTCTCCCTCCTCCCTGCATTCCTCCCTGAGCTGCAGGGAGCAAGGAAAGCAGCAGGTGTTTTGGTAGCCTAGATATGGTGAGGCAACATGTCATTCTCCAATGAGGCACTTAGAAATGCCTCTACAAGGTATCAATATCACAACTGATGCTAATGGGCACTTATGTCTTGAAAGAGAGGCTAAAAGCTGAGTTACAGACAGGAGGCAACCCAAATGTGCTTGTCCAGTTCAGACAAGAAACGTGATTATTGCACGGAGTGAGGGAATTCCTACTCTGGCTGCTCAAGCTCCATGTGTCCTGTGTGACTGTGCACGGTGCTGCAGTGTCAGGGCTGGCACTGGGGAGGCTCTCACAAGATCCAGGTCCATGTCAGTAACACAAAACAAAAATGAAGATTGCTGGTGAGTTTACCAGCCTGAATTCCCATAGCAGTGGGAACTGGAGGCTCTGATAAGATGTTTATAGTAGTTCATTGTAAGTGGTGGAGAGAGGTGAACATCACATGTGGCAGGAGAGATTATCTGGGGTAGCTTTTCTTACTAATCCTGCTGGATGCAATCAGCTCGTGAAAGCAAAGCGAATTCCAAAGCAAATTACTAGGGTTCACAGGATTACTTTGTGGATGAAAAGACCTTGCCATTTAAACAGGTCGGGAAATGACCTCACTTCCTCCTGGAAATTTTGAATAATAAATAACTGAAGAGCAGTTATATTTTTTTGGCCACTTACATGTCCTCCATTTCCAGGTGTTGGAACATCGTGCAAGACTCAGATGTATGGCCTGTGCAGCTCCTTCTTGGGAAAAAATTGTTCATGATGATATTTTGCCAGGTTCTTAAAAACTTGAGGTCTGAGAAAACATGGTTATAGACCCAGATGCTGATCAGTGGAGGGGCTAAGATGGAGGGATACCAAAATGGGAAGCAGAGAAATTGAGAATATTCTTACTTTTGTGTTATTCAAATAAGGCTGTTATTGTTTATTCAAAAAAATGCTGTGAATCTTGGAGGAAGCTTTATTTACAGCACTTTGTCTGAAACAAGGTGATGGACATACCTTGAAAGAATTTAGTGGCCAAACTCCTGGTCACTTCTAGGTCACTTCTAACACTTCCTAGAACTGCTTTGCTTTTTCTTGTGCTTTCCATTGCTTTATCTTGTGCTTTAACTGTGTTTCCATTGTCTGGTCAAGTTTTCATACCCCAGAAACTAGGACTTATTAGAGCAACTGGCTTATCAATATGAATCATGTGTTGTCCATGGATTGGGCTTTGATAAACATAAGAATTGTGCTATTTTATAGGAGAAGCCCAAAGACACTTCTCACATTGCCTATTGCTAGGAAATTTTTTTTCCCAAGTGCCAATTATGAATTTCTTTTCATTAGTGTAAGAATGTCTTAGTTAAAAAACAGTCTTCAGACTGGGCTCTTCTCCCAGCTGAGGTAGCACCAAATGAACAGGTCTGTGCAAAGTGGCCCTTTTTGAGCCTCTTTGTATAAACAAGGTTTGAAACAAAGCAATCAGTTGCACACATAAGCCTGCTCTGGTGGACTTAAGCCAGGCCATTAACATAACAAAGAAAATATGTGCTTATTCAGATTCTATTTGTTATCCATATTTCATAACTTCTAAAGAGGGAATTTCTTGAATAATGGCAGTAATAATATATTAGTAAAGTTGCTTGTTTTAATCTTCAGTGTGATCTGACAACAGAAAAATACTGTCCCGTGTCTTAAAGTGTGTATTTGTATGTTTTGGGGGGTTATGAAGAAATNCAACAGAAAAATACTGTCCCGTGTGTATTTGGGGGGGATATGAAGAAAGGTATATTATATCTGTCCCAAATGTCATAGGAGCACTTACAAAAAATACTGCTAAGTATTGTAAGTAATTGTGAGTAAGTGCTCAGTGATGTAGAGCTCACAAGAATATTTTCCTTTTTTTCCTTTCTTTTGCTTATCTTTTCTTTTTTTTGGCCTTCTTCACTGTCAGCCTGAAGAGCTCCTCTCCAATTTTCTAGTTAAGTGCTGTGGTCTCTGGCCTCAGACCTCTCTACAACAGTGAAAGCCCTGTAGAACACTTGAGAGTTTTGCCAGCACTTACCTAGGAGTGAAGCCTGTACAGGGTTTGTGTGGGTTGCTGCCCAGCAGTTAATGCACAGGCATGGACGTAACTCAAAAAAAAGCTATTGAGAAAAGCCAGTGGGCTGCAGTAAGAAAGGTTCAAATCTACATGGCAATACCCTGGAATGATGTCTGTATGCCAGCAAAGATACCACCTTCACTAGCTTGATTTGTATTTCTTTAAAAATAAATATCCAATTAACTTTTTACTGACAGGTTTTCATATCATTCTTCTACTGGTACTAGAAACATAGGAACTCAAGTAAAGAGTACTGGGAGATTCTTTCCTCTTCATTTTCCTAAGTTTTCTATAAATAGTACAGCTTGGGGATTGCTGATGCCTAACTATATAGTTGGGCTGCTGTATTTTGAGCTACTGCAGTTTTCCTGTACAAGAGATTATATTTTTAAGGACTTCTTTTTCTGTAATTGCCCACAGCAGATGGTTAGAATCTGGCATCTGGAGAGATGTTGATCTACAGATACACCTTGTTTTCACCCATAACAGTCTGTTCTAGAATTAGCTCACTTATAAACTGTTACAGATGTTATTTTCCTTCATTAACCTTCTCCAAAGTTGGCAGCATCTCAAAATAATAAGAGAACATGGCCATGGCTTGGTGCAGGTTTCAGCACCTGCAGGTGCAAGGGGTGGTGAAGGATGGAGATAGAGCTAAAGCCTGCACACACCTCTCAGACCTTCCAGGCAGCTGGTCTGGAGTTTGGCCATCTGGGCTGACTTCCAGGGGCAGCAGCCCATGCTGCAGAGGGGCACTGCTGTCCATGGGCTGGTCTGAGAGCACTGCTCTGCCTCTGATCACAGGACCCCAGCCCCACAGAGGCACATGGGGTTGTGGGAGAGGAGGCTCACTGCTGTCTAGTGGAAAAAATTGTTTGAGGGCTCTTCTGCTTGGGAAATATTGGATCTGCCCTGTTGAAGATGGGGGCACATTGCAGTCTGGTCACACATGGTTTTGTCCCAGGACCTTTGCCTCTAGGTCAAAGTACAGTGGCTGACCAGATAAAAGTGCAGAGATAACATAGCTAAGGACAGGCTCTGTATTTTTGTACTATTTGTAATGCCTTTTTGGTACAACACAAACTATTGTCTTCAAGATGACTAGACAGCATGCAGCATGGTAAAGTGGATGAAACCAGCAGAATAACTTCAGAAACAATAATTACTCAAGTAACTTCTTATGCAATACCTGAAGGGATACTGGTGAGATAACAGCAATAATCAATGTGAGTACCTTACAGGTACAATTCATCTTGCACCTTAATAAATGTGAAGGCCTTATTTTTGTTCTTTCACTGATTTGGAACATTATTTTCTTTATCTATGGAAAGTTATTCACCCTCTCGCCCTGTGCTTCTCAGATTGGCCAGGATCCAGGGATGAGGTCTTTTGCTGTACCAGGAAGGCTTCCCCAGGACACTTGATATTTTTTAGCTTGTACTGGATCCTACTTAGGATCTTCTCAATTGCCCATTTGTAGGAGAGGGAAAGGCGGAGTGTAGGATCTGGTGTGGTGTGTGAAACAGGGCTCCAAGTAGGAATTATTAAGACGCAGTCTTAAAAACACCAGATTAGAACCAGAAACACCCCAAAATAAAAAGCAGGAGACTGTTTTCAGGGCACTGGTGGCCATGCTGCTTTGACACCTGGCGTAATGGACACACAAAAATGGGCAGGTGAGAAAAAGTGTGCCTGGCTAAGTGGTCTTTGCTTTATTTTCAGGAGGGAAGTGGTAAACACAACATAAAGAAGGACAAGATCAGCTGTGCTGGACTTTGGCTCTGATTCAATCCTACCCTGGATTACAGAGGAAGAAAACACTGTAAATACAGATGCACTGTAAGGTCTGGCGTTTCTCTTTAGGAGCATCCAGACAACAACCTCTGGTGAACTAAAGGCTTTCTGCAGCACAGCACTTGCAGCATCTCCATCAGGACCTCTGTATTCTCAGCAGGAGTGAATCATCTCTTATGAGTCACTTGTGTTGCTCTTCCTTTGCAGACTGACCAGGTCTGGCTCTCCTTAGGGAGAGAGAGCTGATTCATAAATGGTGAGACTCAAATGGAGCACAGCAGCTGCCACATTTGACCTCTGGGTCAAACAGGGCCAGAGAGTTTCTCCTGCCTTGGGTCCAATGAGTTGTGGTCAGTTTCAGCCTCTGCTGTGCTTACAGGCTGAGGTGATATGGCCATGTCTTTTCCAAATTTGTACAGGCATCTTCAGTTTCTGATTGTGGTATGACAAAGCATGTTTATGTATGATGAGGCTCTCAAAGTGGGCAGAAGTGCTCCAACCATGATGCTTGAAGGCTTGCTCCATCCACAGCAATTACTTAATTACTAAGTACGTGTGTACCAAGTCCATGTAATATGCACTGAAAACTGGCTGGATTTGAGCCATAAATAATATAACCAAGTCCATTTGATGAGACAGAAACAAAGTAATGGAAAAAAAAATGAGTCATATATTAAAAATACTACCTTGGGTGTAATAAATTTCGTCAGAAAACACAAAAGTGCAGATGACAACCATTGCTGTGCTGGAAAGACCAACAAATTCTGTTCACTCAGTGTGTTGATAAAGGGAACTCAAAACTCATAAGGCCAGGTTCTGGGCTGGTTATTTTGCAGCAAGCCAAGAATTTCTTCTTGGTCCTACCTGAATTTAATGAAGAATGGATTCAGAAACACAATTTAGATTATCCTTCCACTATGTAGTTTGTATTAGGCTTATACATTGCTACTATTACTCAGTTCTCTGAATATTGCAGTTGAGTGAGCGCATTAGAGCATCAGAAGCATTGCATTCCAGGAGCATGTTGTTCCTATCCAAATTAAAATGGATTATGGAATATTACAACATTCTTCAAGGCAAAGATAATGGGAAGGATTAAGATGTTTATTTACTGCAGGCTCAGCTGTGAGGCACCAGGACACAAAAGTAACCAGTTTTTTCTAGGAAGCTCCTAGGGTCATCAGCTGTGGAGCTGACACTCCTGTGCAGGTGGGAAAGGGAGCACTGGACAGGTGAGTGATCAATTCCACTTTGACAATCTCCTGCTGGTGGAAAATGAAGAAGATCTGGCATCCCTTTGCCAACATACTGAGAAATAAAGGGCTGGGTCCAACTTTTTCAGAAGGAAAAAGTCTTTTTCAGTTTGCATGAGAAAAACAGATCTATATCTAAACCAAGTATCTCCCCAAAGAAAAGGTCTGGATTGGTTCAACCATTCCCAAAAGGCAGAACAGCTGGTCACACAGCAGTCCCTAAACCTGATGTCTGCTGAGGTCAGCAGTCAACAGGGTGGGGTCAAGGTTTTCTGGTGGTAACTTTCTAGTGGTATTGGGTAAATACATCTCCATATGATGACTAGTGACCAACACACTATCAAGTGTATATTTTTATTGACTAATTAATTAATTACATGGCTGTCACTCAGAGGAGCTCTCAGGCTGAGTATGTGAGCAGGCTGGCATGTGCTTTTGAGCTGGCTGAGGTTTGCACTGTGGCAGCTGCAGCAGCATGCTGATGCCTGCGTTACTTTCCTCACATCCCTGCACGTACCTTCTCCTGATCCAAGCACTTTTACATTCCAGTGTGCTGCCTGAAAGCCAACCAAGCTGACACCATTGACAACATGGTTGTGTTTGACCCCACTGGTGCAGAACGTGCATCACCCCAGGCATGAGGACACTTTCAATTCCATAGTCCTGCACCCTCCAGGGTGAGGGCCTGACATAAGAGCCTTTGCTCAATCAAATCAAAAACTGATTCAGAGCACAGTGTGAACTGAAAAAATTGCTTGAAGTCCCTGATTTCAGGACAATATAAATCAGGTGTATTTTTTATAAGAAGAAGATTATGGAAATAACCAAATATTTGTGCTTGGTAACTGTGTGTTTTGCACTTTATAAGCACAGACATGGTAATTGTGTACAGCAAGGAGCTGCCATACACAAATATATTGGATGACAGTCATGTTTTATCTCTCTGTTAACCTTCTGGATTTACCATGGAGCTGTCCTTGTCACTTTTTGCTGACAGGAGGGGCCAGAGGTACAGTATCAGAGGCATCAGCTCAGGCTGTGGCTGTACATCCGGGAACAGACAGCTCAGATTGACGTTAGCCCCATCAGTGCACATGGCAAGACGTGTTGTTCAAACAGGTAAAACAAGTCAAATCTTTTAATTGGCAAGCAGGAATGGAGCCCCAGTCCCTGTAGTGGTGGGCAGGGGCTTGTATCCCACCTAGCACTAATTGGCACTTTTCATCTTTCACTGTCTCTCCTCAATCTGCCCCACATCACTGTGATAGTGAATCACTGATTAATGACCCCAGTGGAAGTGTGGGACCCTGTGTGGTGTGGAGCTGAATGCTTTAGTGAGCCCCTGGGTTTCTGAGCTGAGGCAATGCTGAAGGTGGTTATCTGCTGCCCTTGGACCATTTGATAAACAAAAATGTTTCTCTTTTAGTCTCAAGTGGGACGTCTGTGCGTATACATGCAAATAAGTTGATAAGAACCAATAATCAGACACTTTTTGGCTTTAGTAATAGAGGAGAGTATGTGCATTGCATGTGAGGTTGGTACCTGCTGAGGCAACTGTCTTGGTATTTGTATTTCTTAGGAATTTTTGATGTCTCCTGCTGATAGTGTTAAAAAATCAGAAGGGAATTGCACAGGAAATGCTGCCCGACATACAAACGGAGATGTTAGTTTGCAGGAAAAATGTGTGATGCTGGGGTACATTTGCACATTCTGTCAGTCATTTTGTCCACCTTCACATGCAATACTAACCGAGTAAAAGACTACGGATGGAGGAAAATAGAAATTGGAAGAGGTGTGAATGACAGCAAATTGTGGTGGTGGGGAGAGATCACCTGCTTGGACATTAGGACAGTTGTTCAGAGGGACTTCAACAATCAAAGAAAATGGGCTGATAAAAGCCTTATCTACACAGATCTGCAGGTAGAACAGAACAAGCTCATACTTGGCTGGGGACCAACTCAGGAGCCACTCTGGGGAAAAGGACTGGGGACCCTCTGAGCACATGCTTGCAGGATGTCCCAGCAGAGATGAAGGGCAACCACACCCTGGGCATTCCAAAAGCTCAGGAGAACACTATGCCTTTCTATTTGGCACTTCTGAGGCTACATAAGGAGAAGTTGTTGAAGAAGTGTCCCGTTTTGGACAGAGTGAGAAAAGGCCAGAAGATGACTATGAAGACAATTAGGGGGCTGGAGAACATAACAAATGAGAAGAGGCTAAAAGAAATGAGCAATGGGCTTTTGCAGCCTGGATAAGAGCAGTTAAGGTGGATAAATAACTACAGGATCCCAGGAGCTGATGGGGGATTATAGAGAAGGAAAAGCCAGACTCTCTCAAGGTAGAGAAAGGACAAGATGCAACCATCACAAAATGCAACAAGTGACATTTGGGTTAAGTTTCATGAAAAAAAATTGCAGTGAGAGTAGCTCATCATCAAGGTTGCCCCTTGATGTGGCTGGACTTCCTTCTGTGGTGGAATTAATAGAATGGCTTGGGTTGGAAGAGACCTTTGTGATCATCTTTGTGGCCCTCCTCTGAACCCACTCCAACAGGTCCATGTTGTTTTTTTGTGTTGTGGACCCTAGACCTGAGGGCAGAACTCCACTTGGGGTCTCACCAGAGCAGAGAAGAGGGCCAGAATTCCCTCCCCCAGCCTGCTGTCCGCACTGCTTTTCTTTCAGTCCATTATGGACTGTGAGTGCACACTTAGCTCATGTCCAGCTTCTCATCCACAAGAGCTCCCAAGTCCTTCTCCACAGAGCTGCTCTCAAAAGGATTTTCTCCCCCTCTGAACTTGTGCCTGGGGCTGTCCCTACCCAGGTATAATACATTGATGAGGTACAACACTTGAACAGGTTGAGTCTCATTAGGTTAATGTGGGCCCACTTCTCAAGCTTGTCCAGGTGCCCCTGGACAGCATCCATCCCCTCTGTTGTGCCAGCTGCCCACGTTGAACTCAGATGTTCAGAGGTTGGCTTGTCAGGGCTCTGAGAAACCTGCTCTTGCTTTGAAGTTGGGCCTCTTTGAGAGGTGGGTGAACCCCAGAGGCTCCTTCCACAAAAAATTTCTTTATGGGTGTGTTGTTTGGACTGTCACTTCCCATTCCACTTGCAGCCTGCATAACTCAGTCTTTTCTCCTACCTCTAGCTCACTCTTCATGTACCAGGGGTATCTTCTCATACGCCTTGGCCTTGGGATGAAAAATTCCATTTAGTCTTCAGTCAGGTCTGCATCTTCACAACTCTGCACATCTGGTCAGACATTTGTGTGGAGAGGTCATACAGTTCTGTCTATTTGCCACTATTACTGCAAGGATAACTTGAGTTGAGAAGCTGTTTCTGACAGCTGGGTTGCAGCCATTGATGGAAACCTGGTACTAGTGGGGCAGCTGGATCTTTGAGTTGCTTACAGAAACTGCTGTGAGTTATAAAATATGATTGATTTCAATCACTTCGCCCCTCAGAAAGTGTCAACAGCTCTTCTCAAACCCCATGTTTTCATTTCAAGTAGATTAATACAGTTTTCTGTCATCCTCAAGATAATATCAATAAATCAGGACTGGGCCACTCTGGCAGAAAAGATAACAAATATTCCTGCTGTCTTTCCTAACAGAATGTCAGCTACTGTTTAAATTATTATTGTTTTTCTTCAAAATTGCTATTGCCTATCCTTCTTCAATCTAACAGTTCTTTCTTCTCTCTCAGCATCTGTAAAAACTCTCACCCTCTCTTAGTTGCCAAAGGCACCTCAATGACATCCATGAAGATGCCCATAAATACACGTATAAAAGCATGCATAAAGAGGGGAATATCATCCCCTGGCAACTTCAGCTGCTGGCAAGCTTTGACCCTCAGCCAAGCCAAAAACTGCTGTGTTCTAGGAGAAGAAAGCAGCAACACTTAGAGCAGCATTACTTGTGTCCCAGGCCTCCCCCAAAGAAGCTTCGAGTGTCTCCCCAAAAGGAGAGGTATCAGTGTTGGAGGGT
This sequence comes from Erpornis zantholeuca, assembly GCA_013400515.1. NCBI lineage: Eukaryota > Metazoa > Chordata > Aves > Passeriformes > Timaliidae > Erpornis > Erpornis zantholeuca. Next base: position 300,844 of record VZTN01032228.1, on the reverse strand, counting down.
CAGGGATGGCCAACCTGAAGTCTGCCCCACTGCTCTGTCATGGTGACACCACACAGGTGTTGCCATTTCCTCAGGCCCAAAACACTCCAGGGAGCCAACACAGCTCCACTCACCCGTCCTCAGGAGCACACACAGCCCACTCACAAAGGTGCTTGTTCAGCTGCAATAACCAAGAGTGTGAAGCTCATTAAGAGAGGACAAAGATATTAACATTAGTAGAGACCTGAATATTTCAAATGCAGTGCTACAGAGGCAGCAAATACCATTTAAACACAGTGTGAGAAAATGTCGGCTTTTCCCAAGCTCTTCTTAGGCTCTTCTCCTCTCTCCTTCCTACCAATCCTACCCCTGCAGAGGTACCAGGCACCTTCTGGGTCAGTGCTTCTGCTCTCCACTTGGTGTTTTCTCAGCTATTTCTTTGAAGTGAGACCCAGAGGGACCTCCCTCCTCAGGCCTGATGGCTGGGCTGTCACTCAGAGCTTTGCTTTCTTGTCTGCCTCTCCTCTGTGAAACCCTCTTATCCCCTGAGAGCCTTCAAGCACAGCTTGTTACTCTCGCCTGGAAAGCACAGCAGCTGTTTGTGCTCATAAGGAAACAGCACTTCTAAATGCAGCAAAGATCTTCCTTAGGAAAGGGATGAGGCAGAGTGCTCATTCAGCAGAATCTGGGGACATGGATAGGCTCTCTGCTTTAGCCTCTGCACCAGGGGCAAGGAGTGGGTGAGCATGACTGGGGCTCTTCAGGGGATCCTTGAAACATTTGAAGGAACTGACATCATCCAGAGCTGGAGGTACAGACAGAGTTAACTGTCCTTGGGCAGAGCTAACACCACCGTGGCAACTCAGGCTCTGGCTCTGTGATCATAGATGTCCTGGAAGCAGCAAAAAAAAGAGTAAAGCTTTCCCCAGCTACTTTCTTTGAAATCATCTTTAAGAGACTGCTCCACCCTAGAAACTGTTTACTCAGTTTTCCTACTCATCCCAGGGAAGACCTGTTGGGAGTCAGAGGCTGCCTGCTCACAGCTGCAGGCTGCCTGCGCCTTCCTGCATGGGGCGAGTGGGGAAACACTGAACCTGTCCTCTGGAATGCTGCCCCTGCCCTGCCATCCTCCCCTCCAGGGACATTCCCACAGCCAGCGCTTACCCCAAGCTCTGTTGTGGTGAGCTCATTTGTGGTGTTAAAAGCTTTCTAAATCTGGGTGCTTTTTTTTATTTTGCCGTTTCCCCAAAGGTAAACACCTCAACCTCAGTCTGAATCATATCTCCTTGCATGTTCTGACATGCTGAGGTAAGTGCTGTGCAGCACCTGTCTCTGGCTGGATGCTGCAGCCCAGCAGCCCATAAGTGTGAGACCCGTAAAAGTGATATAACTGCTCAGGAGCTGAAGATAGACAATATTTTTAAGACCGAGATGCAGACAACTGAGGCTTGTGGGCCCAATTAGAGAAGGAGGAAGCCTCATCATTAGGCTGTGGAGGAAACTTGCTTCAGCCTTTCACAAAGAAAGATGGAGACAAAATTTTTGGCATGGCCTGTTGTGATAGGAAAGGGATAACAGTTTTGAACTGAAGGAAGGTTGATTGAAATTTGATATAAGGAGGAAGTTTTTTACAATGAGAGTGGTAAAACACTGGGACAGGTTACTCAGAGAAGTTGTGGATGCCCCATCCCTGGAAACATTCAAGGTCAGGCTGGACAAGGCTCTGAGCAACATGATCTAATCAAAGATGTCCCTGCTCATTGCAGTGGGATTGGACTAGATGACCTCTAAAGGTCCCATTCAACCCAAACTATTCTATGATTAGCATTGCAGTGACAGAGAGATGCCACAGTGGCTTCTATAATGCCACAGAGCAGAGACAAGTCTCTCCCTGGTCTTTCTGCCAGACAGTGAGGACATCATTCACAGGGTTTCCCTTTTTTGCAGTGATTTCTTCTGTAACTGCTTTGTGGGAATATTGGCAGCCCATACCAAGTTACAGCAGCCTTCAGGTAGCTGTGACTTCTGCCAGGGTATTTTGTCTTGGCAACATGGGATCAAGTGTGCACAAGTCAGGTGGCTTCTGTCTGTGACATAAACTTTTCTTGCTCATCTCTATTTCACTGGTTTTTTCCCACCATCAGCTCTTCCTTCCTTGTTTTCCCTTGTTTCAACCTATCTGTCTTGGTCAAAAAGCTGTTCCCTGCAAAATCGCCCTATAACTGTGTTGCACTCTGAAGGAGAATTGTCCAGGACTCAGGAAGTGCCCTGAGTGCATTCCCACCAAGGATATTGAGACACAGTGCCTGCTCCTCCCCTTGCAGGAAAAGCCCAAGTGTCCTGCACCACTGCGCCTTAGGAGGGTGCAGAAGAGGAAAACTCCCAGTGAGAGCAAAGTAAAGGGCAGGGAAGGCCATGTCACCACCAGGAAAGCCAAGTGGCCTTTTGTGCATAGACATCTACGCTCAGTGATGGTCCAGTGAGAGAAAAACTTGATACAATTGAACTGTGCTATAAAGTGAGTATTAGGAGTACAGAGTCAGAGAGGAATGTTAAGGAGAATCTTTTCCTGCCTTGACACCTTCCAGGTGACAAGAATTTACTTCCTCTGTGAACTCAAAGCCTTGATTTTCTCTGCTCCGATTCCAGCTCTTCCCAGGAGCACCTTGGTGGTGTGCAGACCAGGAGCTGGTCCATGCTCTGCCTTGTGACAGCTGTGGGCTCACATCAGCTGTTTCCAGTCCCATGCAGAGCCATTCTGGCTATAGGCTCAGGAACAGCAATAGTATTACATTAGATCAGTACCATAGAGATTAACTCTGCTCCTAAGTTATTATTTAGAGAAGGATTGAGAACCTGGCTTGTGTTTCTTGTGGCTGATCCCTCACAGTCTGGTGTTTTTCTGGAATTCTTTGCTTTCCTTGTGCAGCTGCCAGGTTTTCTGAGCTACCTCAGAAGCTAAGTGCCCTGGATTTTTCCTTTCTCCCCTTATGTAGAATTACTGATGATTTTCTTCTCCTGTGCATGTCACTGTCACTGCAGTGGCAAAGCTAAGCTCCTACATGTTGCTCTTGTAAGTTTGTCTGCTGTGTGATGCTATTTTCCCAAGGCAAGTAGAAAACATTTTGGTCTGTCACTAATGGATCAGGTATCCCTCAGGTTTCTGGCGAGCAGAACAAACAGACACTTCTTTTCCTTCACATTTATTTGATTTTTTCAGTCATTTAATAGTTCTTCCTTAATTTAGAGAAGGTGAAGAAGAGAGTCCAATATAGAGCACTCATTTTATTACTGTATACTCATATTCCCATGATACTGCTGGGGGTCAATGACAAAATGAAGGTCTAAAAGATACGGGTCATGTTTTATCTTCTTTTATCTGCGAGGTTCCTTAGCTTCTTGGATCCATTTTCTGAAGCTTATTCTCTCATCAGCCCACCCAGGGTCATCTTCATCAAGTAGGTTGTCAAAATAGGTGGCATATATTGACTTTTACAAGCCATTGCCTGTTGTTTTCCCACAACTCTTAATGTCACCCATGCAGACTGAACCCTAAACCCCTAAAAGGAGAGAGCTGAATTCCAGCCTCAAGTGCTGGAACCTGAATGTTGCTCCTGGCCCAAGGAGAGGTGGCTGTGCTGCCTCCAAGGCACTGGGGGAAACACAGAATCAGGCAGAGCTGGTGGCAGATTGATGCACACCCCTCCCCGCCCCCCCTCCCCCCAGCTCTTTTGTCCCCATTTGGTGACCCAAGCACTCCTTTCTTTGCTGTACTACTGAAAATGTAACCTATGGGGAGCTGTAGCCTGGAAACAGGAAGCTTGGAAACCTTTCAGCTCAAGGGGGCCGCTTTCCTGTCAGGAGCCACATGGCAGAAATCCTAAATAACTCCTAATTAAAGAAGTTATAGGCTGCAGTACGGTGTCCTTTCAGTCATCCAGCAATGTTGGATCTTCTTGTAGCTGGGCTACTATCTAGTTTTCTTATCTAGAAAAGCTAGATAGTAACTTGATTCTGTGAGAGTTCAGTGGTGTTTTGTCTGAGACACAAGGAGGAGCATAATGACCCAAACAGTGGATTTACAGCCTGTCTTTTGAGTTATGCACATCAGATACTTGCTGAGCCACTATTCTGCCTATTAAACACTTGGCCTTGGGCTTGTCCTGGGCCATGACTTGACTCAGTTCCCACGCCCCCAGTGGGAAACTTGGTGGTTCCATGGGGTGCTCAATGGCTAGCAGTGTGTCCCAGGAGCACTATGCAAGTGTGGGGCCATGGAGGCGGGCTGTGGGTGCTGGAAGTCTGATCCCTGCAGCAGGAAGGCACTGTGGGGGCCACACAGCAGGTGTCAGATAAAACCAAAACCTGGATAGTGAAAAATAAATAAGGAGAATGAAACAAAAATCTCATCCTCAGGAGGTGTCCTGACAACACTGATTTTACTCATAATTTTTTCTCTTACACTATTATGTGTAACAATTCAATTCCTTTGTCCTTACCCCATCAGGACTGGAAGACATGCATTTCCATGCAGTGGCTCCTGTGGGGATTGGAAACATACCCTTTTTCTCTACTCCACCCCTGCCTCTCAATGCTTCCCATGGGCCTGATCCTGTACTATCCATCTGGGATGAAAGACTGGATGTAACTGATGTGTAACTTTATCGAGACAGAAGTAGCACTTGCTAGGAACAGCCTTGTGACACAGATTTCTGGTGGATATTTGGTTCATAGTTGCTGCAATAGTTTAATAAATATCACTGCACACCCTGCTTCATTGAGGGTCTATGAAATGGCTGTACCTGTAAGGATGGTGCTGTCTGGATTCTGCCATTTACCTAGCAAAATGGAAAAGAAAAAGGGAAGAGGTGCAGAATCTCATTACATTGCACTGTGCAAGGCCAATCTTCTGTGCAAAGACAGACCAAAGCAAAACCTCTTTTCTGCCTTCACTCTGGAGTTAACAGATCTCACTTGCCCTGCCTAAATTCTATGTCTGTCTCTCTGTTGGCTTAAAGGCATATAGTTTTCCTGGTTAAAACCCATGCTTTAATAGAACCTCTTGGAGGATGAGTAAGCACAGCTGGATCCTGCCAATGTTTTATGCACAGGCAAACACACATATTTGCCTGGCTGTGTTTGTGGATGTGGTCTCCTCTTGAGACTTTTTTTGCCATGTTCCCCTTCTCACCACCCTCTCACAGAAGACATGTGACACAAGAGGACCACCACTTGATTACATAATGAAAACTCCCTCACATCAGCTCCTCTTCTGCTGTTTTAACTTAAAAACTGCTTTAATATTGAGTTGAGCAAAGCGGGGAAGTGATGTCGTTTTTGTATGAGACATAAATTTCAGTCTGTAACTAAAAGAGCAATCACACTTGTGGCATTTGCATATGACCTAACCCAGAGTTTCTGTATGTTGCCAAAACAGGCTTTGCTGTGACTGATGTTCTCAGCTGCTGTTTTGTTTCCTTAAAAATCTCAGTCGGGCAACATGTTTCAGTCCATTTGGGAGCTGCCAAGGGTCAGTTTGAGAAATGTGTGGAAGCTAGTTAGGGTGGCGGGGGTGGGGTGAGGACATTGTTTAAACATCACTGGGCCAATATTTCCAAAAGCATTTAGAAACCTAAGGGTTTAAAGCAGATATGTGCCCAGCAGATTTTCAAGAACACCCTTGCAGTAGGTACTTCGTCTCTGCAAATTGAAATATTTAAGTATTTCTGAAAATCCATCCTTAAGTCATGAGCTGGGTGAAAGCAGCACCCTTGTAAGGCATTGTCAGAGCTCTTGGTGATGCCTGGGTGCAGCACTGGGATGAATGCCAGCAAAATTGCTTCCCTGTGGAGCTGCAGAGCTGACTGTGCTTTGGCTTGCCAGGACAAAACACCACACCAAAGCAGGCAGGGAGTGAGGAACTGTGAGGGAAGGGCTTTTTGTTGCTGATCTCTGGGTCACGTCAGGGCTGTTCTGTTCCTTGACATCAGGCTGCACGGGAAGGGCAACTGTGTATTTTTACAGATAAACAGCCATGTCACCAATTAAGCTGGTGCCTTAGCAGAGCAAGCACAGCTGTCTGTAGGTTGTTGCTTGAGAGCATTGAGATCCCTGCAAGGGGAGGGAGAACCCTGCATCCCACTGCTATTTTCCTGGTCTGACAGTCTAATTTCTCCCAAATCTGTAATAGGCCACTGTATGCAACCCAAAAAATGTGGGAGCCTCACTAATTGCTGGATTCATACATTGCTACTGAAAGCCTGGTGCTCAGCAGGCTCTGTCCCCTGTGTTGCAATATGCCCAAATCCCCTCTCACCTTCTGTGTCCCACTAAGGTGTAGTTCCTGGTGGCATCTTTCCTTTCTAATTTTTGTGGGAAGGGCCAGCAGCTCTTTGTGTGACCCAACTTACTCTCCTCTTCAGTGCAATAGCTCTCACACGCTGTACCTCTGGGAACTGCAGACAAAATGTAGTTTCCACTTTAAAGCATGCTCAGGCTCATGAAAACCTCCATGACTGTTTTTCTGGGGCTTTGTTTGGAGGAGGCTCTTGGGATGATCATGGGAGAAAATAATGGCCTCGGGTGTTACATGAGGAGCCCTGAGCTGGGCTGCATGCTCAAGATGCACTCCACAAAACAGAAAATTATTTTTATATTATTATCATTCCCAGAACCTGGACTTGCCCTCTCCTCACCTCTCCACAAGCTGGAGAGGGGTTGCAAAGCCCTTGTTGCCCTGGCTTGGATCTTTCTGGCACGAGTACTCTCCCATTGCCAGAGTTCTGTGGGCTGAACGAGGAGAGGGAGCTGCCCCCCACAGCCCGAGCTGTGCAGGAGGGCAGACAGCCTGCAGGAAACTGGGGGAAACAATGAGGTTCTGCTTTGCTGGTGCAACAGCTTGAAAGTGGTGGAGAGGAAACGCTTTGATGACAAGGGCAGGGTGAGCCAGAGGCCAGAGGGCAGGTTTTTCATGCTGCGAGGCCTTTTTGGTGTCAGCACTGCTCCTGCATAATAAAGCTCAGCACAGGGCAGTGCTTGGCAGTGCCCCTCAGTGGGGAGCGAGCCAGGAGGGTTCCCAGTTTGGGAACTGGGGAAGACTGCAGGGAAAAAAAAGCCTCAGGATTTTTCCCTGAGAAGAGACAAGCAGTCTCTGTGAGAGGTGGCAGTGTCACCTCCTTGGGCAAATCCGAGCTGGAGATGAACAGTCCCAGAAGTATCTTCCAGCGGAGGGAAGGAGGCACTGCTGAAGCCCTGCTGCAGGTCTGCAGCTGAATTCAGCACCCATCTCAAAATGTGGCTCTTGGTGAAACACTTCAGAGGAACTAAATTCTTTAGAAAATCTAGCAATCAATTACAAGCACCCAGCTCCTTCAGCTCTGCCCTTACTGAGCCTTTAACTTCCTCACTCTGCTCAGGGTAGTATCATGAGGGTGAAATGGTTGACATTTATGAAGTGCCTTGAAGAAAAAAAGTGATGTTAGGTTTTACTAGGCCAAGATCTGAGGCTCTCATTTAATCTTTCTTAAGATATCAAACTCGAATCTCCCTCCAGGGGTTTCCTGCATGCTGTCTGTAAGCAGCACAAGGATCTGCCCTGGTTCCCATGCCCACCCTGCCCTGCTGCAGCCCTGTGCCCTGCCAGCCCTCCCATCACAGCTCTGCCCCTGTCTGGCTGTAAGCCAGAGTGCTAAGATGATCCAGGTTATAACACTGCAGGACTACAGATTCACTGAAACAAAGAGAGGAAATGGGGCAAAGAGGAAACTACACATGAGGGAGAAGACTGGCATGAGGTTTGTGTATATGCTTATTCTATCCCAGTCATTTGAGACATGCTAGAATCACAGAATCATAGAATACTATTCCAAGTCAGAAGGAAGACACATGGATCACTGAAGTCTAATTTCTGGCCCTAGACAGGACAGACACATGAATCACACCAGAAGTAATCTTTGAAACTTGTTTTTACATGGAGCCCCCATTGCACTCAGAGCCATGCCCTTCCCCATCCCTGCCCCAAAGTGGTAGAAAAGCAAATGATGGATCTGAATATGAGAGGGAGAAGAAGAAGAGGAAAGCTTGGCAAGCAAGCCAGGAGCCTAGAGAAAAAGTCTCCTTATCATTGTCAAATTTCCTGCAGGCATTGCAAGGAAGAGAAATTTTAAATTGCTTTTACACACCCCTGCCTGCTTGAGTGCACAGAAAAGACAGAAGTGGTCTCAGAAGGAAGAGTGCTATTTTGTGCAGTACATGGCCCAGTGCCTTATTTGCAGTTTGCTGTGTAAGCACTGTTGTCAAATGGGAGCTATTTGCTTCCTCCGGGCTTTTCTATGGGACTCATCAGTATGACACGGGAGGACTTCAGACATCAATTAAATTCTTTCCAGAACAACTCTATGAAACTGAGGAACAGGAAACAAAAGGAAATCTTTGTGGCTCTGAAGGCTCATGTCTGCTGCAAACTGGGCCCAAATTTTGAGTTAGGCACACGGAAAACAAGGAAATATGATGAATTTTTCTTTGTGTGGGAACCTTACGGCATAGGCTGTGTTAATGTCTAGTGCTCCTAGGCAATATTCAACCACCATGAAATGGTTCCTTCTCCTCCTGCAGTCCCTTCCCTCACTCATTCACTACACAAATTCCTCACCAAAGGAGACTCCCTATCTATCCAGCCATGATGCATCACAAGGTGTCTGTATACTGTGTGCTACAGGGGCCAAATCAATGACTCTAAAGATTGTATGCTATAAATGAGCAAACAAAACTGAATAACTGGGCTCATTCAGGCATATTCTAGTCTCTGTGGACCTGGAATTTATGCTCTGAACCCCCTTTTCTGCACTGAGGGTAGCAAACTGTGGGGTGTATGGTGGCGAACAGGTGTGGTAGATTGTTCAACCTTTTTCATTTTCCTGCCTTCCCCCCTTCTCCAAAGTAAATTTCCTTGCCCATTTTGCCTGGAGTTGGGCAGCACCCTCACATTGCCTACCCAGCAGTGACACCACAGAAGTTTCAGCTATGCAGCTTGGGCTTCTCTCTGCCCGAGGCTGAGAGATACAGAACATCTTTCACTGCCCACCAAAGGTTTTTCTACTGCCACCAGGAAGGTTTGAAAGGGTCGTCTGCCACAGCCCAGCCATCCATTTTGCCTCACAGCACCAAGGATGTTTTGAGGTCTGCGATGCACCACAGGTCTTGCAAGTTCTTCCAGGGTCTCAGAGGTGCAGAGGTTCTGCACCAAAACCTGCTGCGCAGGAGCTCTGCCCCATCAGCCCTTCTGAGGCCACACAGAGGGGGCAGAGGACTCAGCATGGGACACAACGCTGGCATAAGGCAGCCAGATGTTCTGGGGGAGGGCAGGGCTGCTGTGAGCACAGAACAACCACTGTGGGAATGTCACGCTCTCCCTGGGCCAGACCCTTCCATAGCTAACCAAGAGCCAGCAGTCTTTAATGAGCTTCATCAAACTGACATTATGGTCAAATTGAGGCAGCTTTGGATGGGAAAGATAAAATGAAAATTGTCCCTCACAAAAGGCAACTCTTGCTTTCAGGCTTTGAACCAAACCCAAAATAGGTAATTTTTTAGAGGAAGATATTTGCTTGGCTATGCTCTTGTGGGTTTAAGAGGTTTTTTTAAAAAACAAAGACCTTTTGGCAGAATCTCTCCTTCACTGTGGAAAGGACTCTGGAGCATGGAAAATTTCAGGACCTAAGTGTTTGTCAAAGTTTTAAGCAGCAGACAAAAAGGGCTTATACACTGAAACATAAGTGGTCTCAACAATAAATAATTCTTCCAGTTCAGCTTAAAATACATCTGAAATATATTTTTTAAGACCTCCTATACTCTGCTAGATTAATTTGCTACAGTACTAATGTACTTTACCTCTCAGAGAAGTGTGTGGGCTTATGGCAGCAGAGGAAGCAAGAGTTAGCAGGAGAGAACATGAAAGAAGTGTTCAGCGCTGCCTTGCTTTTCAGTCAGCCAGCTCTCTATGGTCCCTGAAGCTGCCAAGAACTTTTGTATGACAATAGCAATAGCACAAAACCTGTTAAATATAGATTCAACTGAATTTAAATTGGGGAGAAGCATCTATAGTAACCAAGGTTTGTTGGATGTGTCTTGGATATGGCGTTGTTCTTAATTACTGAGCTCTGCCCACTGGCTGCAAATACATGAAAAAAAAGTTTTCTTGCCTGCTGTTGCTTACTAAGTGAAATGAAGGCATGATAGTGTGGTTTTGCCTTTAAAAACTCAAGACAGTGAAACTTTACCAGTTCTGCCTCTAGATTTTTTCTTTCCAAGTGTGCAGGTCTCCAGCATATTCCAGATTTTTCCACTTTGTCTTTAAAAACCCTTTATGAGAACAGGCACCACAGCTTATCAAGATGCTCATGAGCTATGACCATACAGGCTGGAAACTAGAGCTGGAAAGGTCTGAGAAATGCCAGACTCTTTGTGTGATTTGGCAAACAGTGACTACAGACAATACTCCTGGCAGGGCTGTGTGCATACTTGAAACCCTTTCCTGGGGTTTTCAAAGACCCCCACAATGTGCTGAGGAGCAGTGGTGTTGGGTCTCCACACAAGGGGCAGCTCATGGATGTGCTGGAGGATGGAGGGATGGAAATCTGCATTCTGGTCTGCTTCTTCCACTTGTCTGACAGTTGCATCATAAGCTCTTCCTTCCCTCACAGAAGGGGAAGGTGACCACACCTGGCCACCCTGGCCTCATCTACTAGAAATAACCGTGCTCTCATCTTTGATATCTGCTGTGGGGATGGTCCCAGTGCACTCCTGCAATACCTGGCTGGGGCAGGCAGCACAATGTGGAGTGCAATTCCTGAGCCAGGACTAGTTTAAGCAGCTTATAGCAGTGGTAACTGTGTGCTGGTCCGATCAGACCACAAGGACATCTGTTGCATGACAGCAGTGCAGATACACTCTTCAGGAGTAACCCATAAATACATTTCAGGGAAAAACACCAAAAACAAACAGAAGTAAAATATGCTGAAAAGCAAAGGTTTACAGCAAGGTGTTTTTTCCAGGACATCTCTGAAACTCAAGGTAGCATGCCAGGAACATGGACTTGTCACTCCTTTCATTGCCAGGGTTACTGTGCAAAAAATACAGAGTGAAAATGGAGCAGTGCTGAGGGTAAAAAACCTGCTCTGAGAATACTCAGGCCTGAAGCCATATTGGAATGCATGACTTGTTTCACTGGATAGTGATGGGCATGGAAAGGCTTGGATTTTGTTCTCCCCAACCTGCCCCCTATTTTTTTCTTTTCAGTCTTTGCAGCTGACAGTAACCACACTGTCAGGATGTTATAGAAGCATAAACATACCTTGTTACAAGGACACTTCCCTTAGGAAATAGTTCCTTTGCCCTAGTCTGCAATGGGCGTGAATCTGGTTTCAGCCACCATACAAACTGCCAGGCACTTCTGCAGCTCCGTCATGGGATGATGGGACAGGGGCATGAGCCTTTGCTGTGCTGCTGTGTAGGAAAAGGTCCTGGAGGGTGAGTGTGCTGAATGTGCCTGCCTTTCTGATTCCTGGCTCCTGAGCCCACCACATAGGTGGCCCAGGGAAGCAGAGGGGAGGGGCTGGAGAAGTCTTGAACAATGTGTTGACACTGCCTACAGCAGTCAGCATAGCTGAGCTTGGTAGCAGGGCTGAGCAGAGGGGAAAGTCCTCACCTCCTGGCCAAGGACAGCTGCAGAATGGGTCCTCCAGAGATCAGAGTCAACTAGGGAGTAGACTGTTCCCTGAGGCACTTCTTCATTCAGAATAACACCTTATATGCCCACAGCCCAGGGGGAATCAGAAGTGATGCCTGTGCCTTCCAGCAGGAAGGAAGAATGGGCAAGAACAATGCCATCAATGACTGCTTTCAGCCCAGTATCCTATTTTTGTTTTGTCCATGCAGCAGACTTTTCACCTGTGATTGCATCTTTTATTTCCGTCTGTATGCCAGATAATTTTTTATTTTGTATCCATATGGTACCAGCAATGTGGGATTCATGGGGAGAGCTGATGAGCAATGCAGAGATACAATAACCACATACAAATATATCATAGTGGTAGTTTGAGGAACTGCAGAGGTCTCTGCTTTGCCACTCGAGGAATGAGTTCTGCAGAACAATTTGGTGATTACAGGTTATTTACAGGTACTGCAGAAAAGCTTGTGCTGTGCTATGTTGCTAACCTGTTTGGATGCACTTATGGAGGAGAAATACGAAGCCAGAGGCTGAGAGAGCTGCCATTTGTCTGCTTTCTGTGTGTGGTTCCTGGAAACAGGGGAACTGAAATTTGTGAGTACCCAGTTTATGGTACCTGTGCATCTTCGGTGCCGCAAAGCTTCATATATTTATTTTTGTCATGGACCCTGAAGGGCAATGAAGTGTGCAATGTACAGATTTTTCCACAAGTTAAAAAGAAAGGTGGTGACCTCTCAGCTTTCCTTTATGATGATCTTGTTCTCCCAGCCCCATAGGAAAAAAACTGAATGGAAGAAGAAATTATTTGCAGTTGCCATCACAGAACACAAAGTGGAGTTCTTGAAGACAGTGGACCAGACAAAAGCCACCCAAGACAAAATACCATTGCAGTCACCAGGGGTGGAGCTGAACACTCAGCTTTGGTTTCTTGTCAGGAATAAAACCATCTGAAGGAAGTTCAGGGTGGCTCTCAGGAGACAGATCCTCTGAAGACCAAAGCATTGAACAACAGTATCAAACTTGCCCATTGTCCATTTCAGAGAAGGCTAAATGCTGGAAAAGGTGTGGCAGGTTCAGATCCTTTACAAACTATGATCCCTTGGTGCCTTCCTCGTCCTCCTTCCTGTTGTTTTTTTCTCCTCTCCATCCACCCACACTTCCTGCAGGACAACAGAAGGGGTGGAGGGCAGTGTCACTCCTCTTGAAACCTGGCTACCAAAGGCCATGATTAATCCACAGCCCTGTCCTAGTGGAACATTTGACCTTGTTGATTATTAACAGCATGTTATGCAAGGCATAAACTCCTGCCTCCCGGGACCAAGCTCCTATGCCTATAAAAGAGCACAGACAGTGAGGGTGTCTCCCCTTGTCCAAGCGTGACTTGGCTGACCTATGGGTGTTTCTGACATGTAGCTGGATGTTGAGCCAGCCAAACAATGAGAGTTACTGTCTTGTTGTTTTGCTTCATTGCAGAGAAGAAAGATTTGCAAAAATGTGCAAAGAACTTGGAGCTGTTGTTGCATGGACATTTTATTCCATGAAGTGACACAAAATGAAGGGCTCCCCCCTAGTGCCAGGCTTTTAAAAGCCTTGAGATTAGAAATTTATGTGACTCCCAACCCTCATGTTTTTACATTCTGTGACCCTGGATAGATTAATAAGACTTTAAAATAGTGGCTCCCCTCTCCACTCTGTCAGAAGGCTGCTCAATGGAGATGGGGAGGCAGGATTCAGTCCCAGACCTCATATTTGTTGCCAAAAGCAGTGGCAGGCAGCTGGGGCCACTGCCCTCAGGCTGCCAGGGAAATAGTGCACATCTGTGCTCAGCTCTTGCCTTTCACCCAGCTCAGCTCTAGGCAGCACATCTGTGCTTGGCAGTGGATGAGCCTCTGGGGAGCTTGTTTCGGACCTCACAGTGACTCCAAACCTGCTGGGAGATCTCTGATCTTGGCTCATGGGATGCAGCTAGACCATGCTGGGCATCAATAGAAGCTTCATCTGCTGTGGGCTCTCTGGTGAACTGGGGCAGGCGGTGCTGACCTACTCAGCAAGTGTGAGCTGCTAAGTGAGCTGGCAGCCCAGAGCTAACCCAGCTCTTACAGAGGTTGCATGGGTTTGACATCCTCCAACAGAACCTTGCTTTATAGGACCATCCTGGGCTGATAGTTAAGCACCCTTTTCGTGATGCTAAACAATTGTTTAAGTCTATCAAGCTTTTGAAATTTCTCTTTAGAGGGAAGAGGACTAGAAATGTACTGTTATTTTTCTCATGTGTATCTTTCACTGGAAGTCAGATGCATTTTTTTCCTAGCATTTGGTATTGAACACATTTACAAGATGTTGCCTTTCTCTGTCCCACATGATGCTCTTTGAAGCACATCCCTTATGCCCTCCTGCCAGCCCACAGCAGTCACCCAACAACATGACCCAAATAGCACAGGAGGAAAAACTGGACTGTTACCCATGCTTGTGTTTCTCATTTCAGAGCCTGGGACTTTGGTGTTACTGTTCCTTTTCTCCAGTCCTAGTATGAACATTTCCCTCCCTCCCCAGCTTCAACACAAACTGCTGTTGCTTCCCATGGTGCAAATCAGCCTCACTTAAATCACAGTCACCTTGCACTGCCATCCCGAGGCACAACGCTGAGTTGTGGGGAATCATGGCTGAGCTCTGCAAGAAGTAAAGGTCTGAGTGTATTGCTGTGGCAGAAGAATACCAAATACCATGATTTAAGGAGAAATTATGATTTCTGTCAGGTGATCTGAACTCAGGCAGTGAGTCAGACTCTCCTGTCACTGTGGAGGCTCAGCACCACATGACCAAAATCAATGTTCTGGATTTTGTGATATGGTTATTGGGATTATTAAGATGACTGTATTTGCCCATTGGAGTGTACAGAATGAAACATATGGTACTAAACAAGCCAGCAAAGCAGTCAAGGGGCTGTTACACGAAGGGATTTGTACATAAACATAACGGGGCAAGGCAAAAGCCATGCTCCTGTAAGTTAATTTAGCTGTGTTTGCTGTAATGACAATATAATTATAGGAGTGCAATTCAGGAGATTTATCTTTTTAATTAGTAAACTCCCATGTCCTTCAAAAATCTCCTTTCACAGCTACAGAGCCACCTGCGTCAAAGTGCAGCGGGGAGCCCTTGCTTACTCACAACTCCTGTGCTCTGGCTCGCCCCACGCTGCAGAGCTGCCACAGCTCCAAGCAGATGGTCCTGCATCAAACATTTCCTTCCCATGTCACTTACCATTAATAAATTGGATCATTGTTAGCGTGCATTGTAATTTCCTTGGACATTTTCCGGATGGCAGTATATTTGCTTTCAGCGGTACTTTAAACACATGTACATATAAACATATATAGCCTGGCAGCAGAAGTTTCCCGAGGGTAATTTCAGCTGAAAAGAATTCTTTTTTCTTCACTGAAAAAAACTCAGTGCATTAGCAGTTCTCCCTGAGCTTGCTGTGCAGAAGAAAGCCAAACTCAAGGAGCTTTGCCAAGAACTGGAGCCCACTCCTACAGGAGGCGAGTTGTGCCCAAGCAGTACATACCTGCTCTCACAGAGAAGTGGATGCTCTCAGACCAGCCTGTCACACACATACAGGGAAGCCAAGAGACACACAGTCTATATGAGCCCTATCCTGGCCATCTTTTGTGACCCTATATGTGCTTTCTTGTTTCCCTGATGTTGGTTTAACTACATTATGTGGAACCTTCTGAAAGAAAAGACTAACAAAGCCCTCAGAAGTAGCATAATTCTAGCATTTCATTTTCAAATAGTGGTTATAAACTTTTCTTATCTCGGAGTTATAAAAGAGTAAAGGTTTGTGACTGCATCCTTGCTGTGTTTCTGGTATCACCAATACCCAGGGCACCAGCCAAGGCTTCAGAGAAGCCAGCGTTGAGTGTGTGCATGCAATGAAGGATCCAGCTCAGAGGCTCTATCATAAGAAGTTAGCAACAGGGATGACAGTAAAACTTGATACTAATGCAGACTTGCCTCAGTTGAAAACATGATGCTGTTATTTTCCTTTTTTTAAAAAAAAGGATGGAGGGGTGGGGGAAGGACCTCCATCATTCACCACGGCCCAAGAAAACTCTGTGAAGGGTCTGTGCTGGGGCAAAGCATCAGTCGCCTGCCCTTGGGGAACGAGGGACCTGGATATTTTGCATAAAGCACACGTTGTCCTCATGCTTAGCCCCCTTGGGAGAACTCAGGTTCAGGTTTGGGTTTGGCACATCACAGCTGGCAGCTGCAGGGTCCCTCGGAATGTAGGCAATCACTGGCATCCCACACCTTCCTGTGTGGCCACTCAAGCCACATTTCCCATGTTGGAATGAAAAACACCGGGACTGGAAGGTAGGGAAAGGTATGTGAGCTGGAGTGAGTGAAGCAGTTTCTTTGCCTGGCTTCACCAGTTGCCAGCGTGCATGTGTCCCTACCACCAGCCACAGCCAAAAAATAAACATGTGCAAATGCTTCCTGACAATAACACTTTCTCTGGGGCATTGCTGGAGGTGTCCTACCACTGCCAACCTGCTGACAGCACCGTGCCCTCAGAGGCTGTCAGAACGAAAGCATTGCTGAGGTGTTGCCAGCACTCAGGCAGTCCCTGGGCTGACAGTGGGAGAGCACAACAAACTGAAAAGACGAAGACATTGCAGGGAAGAGGACACTCCTCAGACCAAATCAGCTTTCAGGGAAAACCACTACACCTCAACACACAAAGATTGCAACACTAAAACTGCAAATTATAGATGAGTCCAGACAGCTCTTTTTGTTTTTCTTCTAGCAATGATTTTACTTATGGCTGAGATCTCAAGGCAAGCAGAAGTGATATCATGAATGCTTGTGAGGAATGAGCATATTAGGGTATGCCGAAAGAGATACATTACTTTTTAAGCTATGCAAGATTCCCATTCCTGCTGAGTTTAGCACTGGTTTGAGCACATTATTTCCTCTAAAACTTGATGACACAGAACCACATCATAACAAAGAGTGAGTGAGTTAACATGACCTTACATATACCTGCTAATTTCCTTCTCTTCAGGAATCTCAAAGCCATTTACAAGAGGAGTGAGCAGAGAAGTGGATGAATTAAGTCTTGCAAAACCTTTGGGAGATGGAGACAGGAAACAGCATTTTCCCATTTTGAAGCTGGCAATAAAAGCAGTAGCCTGTCACCAACAGTTTGTTTCAAAGGTGTCAACACACAAAAGCAGTGGAAGCTTAGCTAACTTTACATGGATCCTTCTCTCCCTGGGCCATAAAACAAGTTAAGGGCAACTGACTCAGATGTATCCAGCTCCAGCAATTTTTTGGTTGATTTTGTATCATGGCCCAAAACAGCAGCGAGATGGGAAAAGGCTGATTTCATAAATGCCCCTTTCAGTTTTCATTAGAAAAATGCCCTTCTGGGCCTGACTGGGTGATAACAGCTACATGTGAAATGACCACGTGTGCTTGGTGCCAGTGATTAAATAGATCTGCTCCTTAGGGGACACCATCTTACCAGCCAGGTGGGAGCTGTGGGCCCAAGTGTGTCTGTGGTCCATCCACCTCAGCACTTGTAGCTCTCCAGCTGTGTGCTGCACCGCTGGCTCATGCATCGTCAGCACCAGCACAAGGTCTCTTTGTCACTCACACAAGTTGAAGGTAGAAGTGCAAGACCCACCCAGCACCTTCGTCATCTTCTGAGACATGATATTAAAGGGGCTGGTATCCCAGGTTTCCTCTTGGAGTAAAGTCCTCAGGTCTGTGTTGGAGGACGTATATGACAGAAAAGCAGAGACAGAGCCCAGGGCCACATTTCCTAATTGACAACTTTTTTAGTTTGCTTGTGCTGTAAGAGTTGCTGTTTTGTTCTTCCCTAACAACCCCAGTTCTCACTAGAACATGGATATACCTTTCATGAGAAACATGGCCAATCCCAATGTTATTCCTGAATCAGACATAAGCATGTCTTGTTGACCACCATCTGTTTGAAATATTATTTGAGCTATAACCTATGTCTACTTCATTTTTTAAAAAGCCTTCAAATCAAATGATGTTTAAATTTAGTTTGCTTTTGATCTAGACAGGAATCCAAATTTTATCTCTTTTTTTTAATATCTACATAAATTTGACTTGCAGTAACAAAGCTCTGTTTTGGGGCAGTACCTTGCTTTATGCCTAGCTCTAACCAAGACTCGGTGAGCAAATATTTATTTAAAATGTGAAATTACTGCGGTCTATGCACCTTTAGTAGCTAGAATGATTTGCAGTATACCGGATCACTGCATGACACTGAGAAAGACCTTATTCATTGCTTCTGAAAAGCTATTAAAAATATCCCATAAGAAGATAAGTTGCTTAGAAGGTGTCTGTGTAGCAGAAGATTAAGCCTACCTCAGTCAGACAATGTTTCATGGTTAGACCACCAGGCACTGCTCTTCTCTTCATAAACCCCATTTCACTATATCATTTCTTCTTTAATGTACACTACCTGGCTTCCTGATGAGGATGATCTATGTGCTTTGTGAAAGCAGAAACTAATATTATTCTGGGGAAGGGAATAGGAAATAGAACTTAAGCTGATTATTTAATTTTCATCCAGGAAATTTTGAAGACTGAGCAGCTTTTTTTTTTTTTCCCTGAAGAAATTGTGGCTTTTTCTCTTTACTTTTACTGAGAACATGATAAATACATATTTTCTAAGCTATATTTTGCATAAGGGGATATATCAAAGGCTAAAACCCAATGAGCCAAGTTTGCTTCTGGGAAGGCCATGTGTAACTCCAGGAAAGTACGCGGAGATAAAATACACCTGTGGTTAGATTATCTGTGGAGAGGATTGAAGTGCTCACTGGAATCAATGAAGCATCCTTTTACAGCAGGAGAGGCTGTGGTCTGCAGGCTGCTGAGTGAATGATACAGCTATTTGTGAGTGGCGAGGCAGAGGAGCTCCATTGCCAGGGTATCGTGGTTGCTTTTACCTTGGCACCACACCGGGTGGGAACCAGAGAAATGTGGCTGTCAGTCTGTCCTCTGTGGCTTGCACCTTCCTCCCCTTTCCTGGGAGCAGATGGCGTTCAGGAAAACAGCAGTAAGGAGAGGCACTGGGAGCATACCAGGGACCTGGCCAAGGTGACAAAAGGGAGCAATGGCATCAGACCTGGAGGCACAGGCCCAGCCACCACAAGTAGTGTTCTGCAGCTCATGGCAGGCAGATTATGGGACAGAGGTTCAGGTCTGCAGACCTCCCTACATGGAGTTAAATTTTTCAGTGGGTTTAACTGCATAAAGTCAGCAATGCCTAACTCTTCCCTCAGTCTTTTTTATCCATGCTATTTGAAAAACAAACAAATAAAAAAAAGTGAACAAAAAAAACCAAAACCAAAACCAACCCCAAACAAACAGAAAAATCCCATATAATGAAAATAAACCATTTCTCTAAAATGAAGTTCAGGCATGTGGGAAAGAAGAATGAGGTTTAGAAAAGTAAATGCTCCCAGTGCTTTAATATATTTGCCAAGGTTAGACACCTGTTCCTTGACTCTCTCTGTGGTCAGAAAGGTGAGAGGATTTCCTCAAAAACAAGATCCAGATCCTTCCCACTAGCTGCCTGCAGCCAGAGTGCGTGATCATCTTGAAGCAGGTCAGCTCCCAGCTCTGTACCATGTCCATGGGACACATCGATGGCACCTACCACATCTTCCCTTCCCTTCCCTTCCCTTCCCTTCCCTTCCCTTCCCTTCCTTTCCCTTCCCTTCCCTTNCTTTCCTTTCCTCCTTTCCTCTTTTCTTCCTTTCCTTTCCTTTCCTTTCCTTTCCTTTCCTTTCCTTTCCTTCCCTTCCCTTCCCTTCCCTTCCCTTCCCTTCCCTTCCCTCCTCTCCCCTCTCCCAGCATGCAGAGCACTCTTTGAGCCTTTAGGGATGTGGGTTTAGGTAGGACAAATCAGAGCTCTCTGATCTATCAGTTGTTATTCCTGTGTATCACCAAAATAAAAGTGTTTCCATGCCACCTGCATCCTTGTCAGAGCATAAAGAAAATCGTCACTGTTTTGGCCACTGTGATTGAAGCACCCAGGTGAGCAAAGGGACAGACTTTTTCCAGCCTTCCCAGTCCTGCATGGGGTAGTCCTCCTGCACATCTGTTAGACTTCTATACACTCTCCATTTTAGGTGCTGTCTAGGTCATCTCCCCTTTCACTGATGTGGGGCAAGCAGGTCTCATTTATAACAAGTATTTCCATCCAGGGTCAGAAAGTTATCACACCAAGATTATTTTTCAAGTGAAAATTGATTTATTCTTTTTAGGGTAAGGAGTGAGGAAAAAGAGAAGGCACCAAAGAGACAGAGAATGATGGGCAGCTGGTAGATAAGGGAATCAGTGAAGTGGAAATGAAAGCTTCCATATCATTGCAAACGGATAAATTCATGCATTGCACTAGGATGTCACAGGCTGTAATCATAAAAAGAATCAAAGATACATAATAGCACCATTACTGGAAAATATGAGAACGACTTGAAAGATAAGGTATCATCAAAACTCTCTTACACTGAATATTTTGCCTCTGTTTTGTGCAAAAATGGGCAGGGAAATTGTTCTTTCTGCCCCCTATTATAGGCAAGTTATCACCCCTTCTCCACATATCCTCCAGTTTAGAGCACAAATAAAGGCAGTACCTAAGAAAAAACTATATGACAAATGAAGTCATAAAACACCATACAAAAAGTCCAATATTAGAAGAACATTTAGGTTTTCAAGGCTGCAAAGCCAGCTTCAGGGAAATGACTGTGATAAAGTTGCCTTTGGAGTTTTTACACCAGTAACCCTGTGCAGGCATGTGAGTGTGCATGTACCTGATACAAACAGAGATTTTCACTTCACTATCACATAATTGTTTTGTCAGAACCTTTACCTCTTTCTTTGGAAGGATGGACACTGTGCAGCTGTGCAATGAACAGTGTACCTGTTCTGGTTTTCTTGCTAGCCTTACCAGAAAATGCATAGCCTGGCATCTCATGCAGAGCCTGATGAAATACCTGCATCAGTCATCAGGGAACTTGTAACCTTGAGCATGTGCCAGGTCATGTCCTCTATTTTTGTCCTGGGAGTTTCCATCCTCCTTCCAGCACCTGCTGCACCTTAAAGGGGTCTGTATTTAGGTCTTTTTCCCCCCATTTTCCAGTCACAGAACTAAGAAGAGAGATAAAGCAACTTGCTCAGATCTGCCACAATTCAGCCAGAAGGTTTAACAACTGAGAGAGATTTCAGAAAGTAATATGGGGGTTTTTTTAATGGAGTTGCCTGGGCAGCACTTCCAGCAATGTAGAAAACTGTACATGTAGGTACTCATATATGTTCAACCCTGTGTGCATAGGTGTCTGTCTGTAATTACACATACACTACAAAATCTTGGCAAAAGAGAAGAGAGACTTCTGGAATAGACAGTTAATAAACAAGATAAACCAGCAGCAAAAGTAGGAGATTATCCCTGTCCATAATCCTCCCACACTGAGCAAAATACATGCTTGCACTGAGTGGATCTACTTTTCCACAGCAATAAAGCTTTTCTGTATTGACAGATTTAGTGAATTAGGCTTCAGCTGAGAGTTATTAAAACAACTCTGACAGATTTACTAACTCCTGGGCTTCTTGTGGATGGACAGAAATACTGAATAGTAATGAATCTTTCAATTTTGCTTCATTCCTTTCCAAAATCCAGATCTTTAAAGTAACTTTGGTTTCTGAATAAGTTATCTCTCTGATGGGCTGATTTGTAAGCCCCAGCGAAGATCTGTGGTATTCTTGGGGTCACAAGAAGCTGAAATCAGATATGCTTAGCCAGTACCTCCTTCCTTTCCTCACCAGTGATCCAGGGTCGCTTCCTGACTTTAAAGACTCTTCTGTGAAACAGTGCTAACAACCTGATGGAGAAGCCAGATGGCTGGCTGGGTCCCTCCAGCATTTTCCAATTAAGGGAAGGATGAACCACATCCTTGACTCTTCTTGCAGCTCGAGGTCTGAATTTCCTCCCTGAAAGGATAGAGTCAAGAGGGGAAAGAAGCAGGATGGCTCCCATGGACCATCTGCAGTCAAGTCCTTGAGGCAGGAGCTCCAGCAGAGCTGGGGATGCATGGTGTGGAGTTGAAAGTAAGTGGCCTAGGCAGCAGATGGGGTCAGAACCCCTTTCGCCACTTTGTGACTTCCCAGAGATGTGAAACCAAGCAACACGACAGACATCACCTGTGTCCCAGATGTACTCTCAAGACTCCACTTTGGTTTCTGTGAAATGCTAGTGCAAAAGATGACTGTTTCCCCACAGCAAAAATCCTGTAACAGATAAATAGTGAGGAAACAGTTAACAGTGTAGAGAAACTGGAGGCTAAATGACAGGTAAGGAGGATTTTTGATTTCTACTTTCTAGATTACAAACATGTAATCTAGAAATGTGGCCCACAGCTCACATCATGAAAAGTAGTGTGGGTTTGGCAGTGGGTAGTTATAATTTCGGAAAGCTCAGCTCTCTATTCAGACTCAAAGATTTTCAGAAAAAATAAGGCCTGGGATAATGTCCCTGGCTGATGTATTGTAAAGTATTCTGATGACAGTCCCTCGGGTGGCATTAAAGGGAATGTGTTTAATACCATGTGCTGCACACAGCTGTGGGTTGGGTGCATTTCCTTCATTATGCTTCTCATGAGGACATGTCACAAACAAGCAGGTGCCAGTGGGAAATGATCATGATGATTCATGCCAAAGTACTAAACCAATAAGCCCAGGGGCAACAGGAATCTGTGTGTGGCTGGTGTTGCAGTTTGTCAGTGGAGCTGCAGGGCAGTGGTGTGGGAAGCATCATTACTGGTACTCTGGCACACATCATAGCAGTGCAGTTCTTTGTCGTGGAGACCCAGTTGCATTCTCCAGAGATCTCACTGTAAATTCATGTAAGGTTGCTTCCGTCCCCCTGCCACCCATCTCCACTTCCTGCCCCTCTCCCTGCCTGGAAGGCTGTAAAAGGTTAGCCAAATGCATCTTAGAGAGAGAACTGCTGTGGATTTTCGGTGAGGTGACATTAAACAGCTCAGAGCTACCCCCAAGAAAAGAGCATGAGAAGTGCCAATCATTGCTATTTCAATTTCTATGAAGGCACCAAAAAGTGCCTCATTAGTGCTAACCTGAATTGTCCTGCCCTAATACTGAAGCCATAGCAGGAAAATCTGTAAATCTATGTACTCATTCACTCTTTTGTTTCTCCCTGGGCTTGACCTTCTGGATAAAATGCTTACTTGGGTTTTTTTCCACTGACCACAGAAGGAGGACCCCAGTGTCTCCAAGAATAACCTGTCATACAACAGGATGCATAGGGGCTGTATGGCCCAAGTGAACAGAAGCACAGCTGGCTGCATTGCCACAGTGCTTTGAGTCCTCCACAGGGATGTAGCAAACAGGAGAACATGTCCAATGTTGGAAGCAAAGGAGCAGTTTTATCTGTGACTCCTCTCTCCTCCTTAAAACAAGTGTCTGCAGCTTTTGTGGTCCCCCTCCCCCTTATATTGAGCAATTTGGGCTTTGCTGAATAACTATATACTGTAATACTCTGTCCAGAACTTCTCAGTCACTTAAAAAAAAGAAAAAATCTGTCTGGAAAAAAGGATGTTAAAGAGAATTTGGTCAGAGAGACCATTAATTGCAATTATGTATCCCCCTAACTGCAACCCACCCATATTAAGACCAAAAGTGATGCCTTTGAAATCAAACTGCCTTCATTTTTTTTTTTTTATCACTTCTTAAACTAAAAGACCTTGCACACGTGGTAAGAACTGCCAGCATCTCTGCACTGAAGGTTGTGTCTGTGGCACTGGTGTTATAAAGCTATCCTTTTCCCACCAGCCTACAGCTCAGCTGTGAAATTTCCTTCAGGCTCAAACTTTCTTTTAAAGTGCTAGCTAGGAAGTGATTTTACTTTCATTGATTTTGACTATTTTTTACAATGTAAACAGGAAGGTGAATGTATGTAAGTTATACTATAAGCTAAAAAAAGAAAGGCACATGTTTTTATTCAATCCATTTTGTGTTTCTCTTTCTCATACCTCGTAATATTTACATTTAAATAATATACCACAGCAATTGATCACATGTGATGAGATCTTGTTGTTAATCTTCTCATGCAAAAAAGATAAAAATCTGAAAGGCTAGGTCCAATTCTGATCTCAAAAATCTGACTTCAAATATTTGACTTAGCAGGGATCCAGAGTTTTCTGTCGTGCAGAAAATGCTGGCTCTCTTTTACATAACATATTTAACCTGCAGCCCTTAATTGGCCCAATGATTAAGTACCACATTATTTTCCAGACACGCAAGCTCTTACAGATAAATCTCAAAGAGACATTATTCGATTTAAAATCCGTATTAGCGATTTGATGCCTAATGACTTGCTGTTAAGTTCCACTGGCACCGAGACAATGCAACCTACCTCAGTAACAAAGCATCAAATATGAGTGTCTCATAGACTTTTAATTATGATTATCAATCTTCTTTTCTATCTCATTTTTTTTCCTCTTGAGTCCACATATTAATCTGTATGTTGCTCTCCAAATAATTGGACAAAATCAGGTCTTGTCCTAAGGAAGCTGCTGTAATTTTCCACCAGGCAAAGGATCTCAGAAGTCCTCCAAAGCAAAACATCTTCTGGTGAGTCCTGGTGATTAAAAGACAAGATGTAAAGTAGAATATTTCTTGGGTGTTTTGTGGGTTTCTTTTG
This sequence comes from Erpornis zantholeuca, assembly GCA_013400515.1. Classification (NCBI taxonomy): domain Eukaryota; kingdom Metazoa; phylum Chordata; class Aves; order Passeriformes; family Timaliidae; genus Erpornis; species Erpornis zantholeuca. Next base: position 276,377 of record VZTN01032228.1, on the reverse strand, counting down.
TTCTCTTTACCCTTCATTCTTTTCTTCTGGCCAATTGCTTTCTTTCACAAATGCACTCACAGGTACATTTCATAGAGAGAGATAACTACAGATGTTAAAAATTCATTGGTAAAACATATGTGCATCAGAATAGCATTAATTTGCAGTTAACCAGTAGACATTGCAAATTAGGAAGTGACTAAATGCAACATAAGAGCAAAAATCATGCATTATAAAACATACTCTTTTCATTTATTTGGACAGTTGTAGTTCAGTTTTTAATTATTAATGGTAATACTCCTCAATGTGCTAGTAAATGTGCTGGTTTATATTTAGTAAAAAATGAAGTCTTAGTAAAACATGAAGTCATTACAGCACTCAGCTGTTAATTATTGCTTAGGGATAGAGGGAAGATTACAAATTTCGTTCAGGTTAATGAAGCATGAATCAGCTGCCTCCTACTGCAAGCAAGAGCTGAATATCTTACGTGCTACTGCAGACACACTCATTCTGCAGTCTCTTTGTTTTTACACCAGCTTGAACATTAGCACCTGAAATCAAACCTTCAGAGATGCATTTCAGAACTGTGAAAGGCTGTTGATAGCAGGGAAAAGCCTGAATTGATCCAGCTTCCATAGAATTCAATGAGACTTCACTGGAGATTTTGCAGTGTCCAGGTCAGGACACTGTAAGAGTCACTGGCATTGCTTGTGCTGTTTGGAGATGTAAGAAGTGTGGATTATCTGCATTGAATCCAGTCAGTTCTACCAGGAGGACAGCTGAAGCACTCTGCAAGTGCCTCCTCCACATTTTTGTGCAGCTATGGGGGAGTGTGGCCAACCATCAGGAGCTCTATGAGGTGAAGCAACAATTTTGGATCCCCTCTGCTCACCCATTCATTCCTCAGGTAGTGGATAGAAAGGCTGGAGGGACGCTCACTTTGCAATGCTCTCTAAAGCTACCACAAAAGGATTTGAGTACACACCTAACTTGGCCCTCTGCTTGGAGAGGTTTTGCATTCAGCCTCTTTGACAGTATTTCCTCTACCATACAACATGCCTAATTTTGTTTAGTTGGCAAGAGAGACCCTTCAGTTAATACAACCAACGAGTATTCAAAAATGCCAGTTAAAATAAAAGCTGCTGACTCACATGGCTGGTGCCTCTAGTCCCTTTTATTACCTTTTACAGGCATGAATGGGTTCTGACTTGCAGAATTACTGTAGAAACCAAGCATCATAAATACCAGCAGTCAAAAAAAGCTGTGCCCACACAACACTCCTGGGTCTATTTTTAAAAAACCTTTCAAAGTCATTGTAGATATACTCAACGACTGTAAGTGGGAGAGAATTCAAGTCCTAGTTGCAATTCCTTGATTGTCCCAACCGAAGAAGAACTTGTATGGCAGCTTTGGTCACAGTTTGCACAGCAAAAGTCTTCTAAATCTCAGAGCCATTAACTCTAAAACAAACCCTGAACTAATGCAAACACTTGTAAGAAAGAACATGCTTGAAAAGGCACTTCCTCTTTGTGGAGACTTCATGAATGGGAACAAAAAGTTGCATTCATTATATAGATTAGTAACAGTAAATTATTCAAGGTGCTCTAGTCCTGAGAGTTCATGTCAGAGGGAATGAATTCTGACCCTGCAGGAAGCTGCCCTGGAATCTTAACTGGCAGCCTGGCTCTGGAGGCAAAAAGAAGGTGAGAGCCCTCTCCTCCCCTGGCAAAAAGAGGTAGGTTAGGGCATCTTATGGAACCCTAACCTACCTTCTGGAAGGTTTGGTGGGGAGAGCTCTGTACTTATCTCCATACAGTAGGGTTCTCTGCTATTAGCAGGCACCTTTCAGCTCCTTGCTATTCTATCAAACCAGGCTGCTCACTGAAAGTTAAATATTTCTTTGTGTACTTAGCCGGCACAGAATGAAAGCTTAGCACAGGAGGTTTTGCCACAGGAAGATTTGTGCCTTGTTAACTCATGGTGTCTCTACTGGAACAAGTTGGTCTCTTCAGCTGGGTCACTGGTAGTGAGGTTCGCACAGAAAGACAAGCTGCTTTTCATTATCTGCATTATTAGCTGGCAATATCACCACTAGGCCTTGATCTGAATAGAAATCATATAATTTTTTCCAAATTTTCTGCATTTTTTTTTTCCATGTAGGATTCAAGACGTTTAGGAGGGGCAGTACCTCAGAAGAGAGGGTGAAATCGAGCAGCAATTGTTAAATATGTTAATCACTCATATCAGCTGGCATTTTCCTAATATTTTCCTGCTCTGTGACTGTGGTGTGAGTGACATTTCCTATAGACAGAGGGATGCTATAAGAAAACCTGAACTGCAATGACTGAGGCCCTTCAGGCCAGCCTGAACCTGCAGGTGGGCCATGCCCCTCATGCATGGCAGGACCCTCACAAGCTGGCAGCACCCTTGCCTCATCACCTGAACATCCCCTGACCACCAAGGAGAGATGTAGCCTGTGAGGGCTGCATCTGCCCCAGCAGTGATTCCTGCTGTGATTCCTGTAAAGGGTTTTGTTGGGGTTTGTGCACTGCAGAGACTCAGCTCCCGCCAGGGTGGGAACAGCCTGGCTTCCCTCTTCTCTCTGCTTTTCTGCTTTTGGGTATGAAGGAAACCAGCCCTCGTGATCTGGGACAGAGCTTAGAAAATGACGATGGTGTGAGTCAAAACGAAGTGTTCCTGAGGTTCTGTGTTTAATCTGGCCTCTCCAGGAACACCACCTCTTGTATACCTTGTGCCTGCCTTCTCCTGAGGATCAAGGGGCCATGTTAGACAAAAATATGCTAAAATGGTCCCTTTTTCTGCCCTCTCCCAAGCAGCCATCTGGCAGCCATCAGTCATGGAGACGTGACGCATCTGGAACACACTCTTGAGTAATCATCTGGGGTCACATTGCAAAGCTTTCCACAGGTTTGACAATATCCATCAGCAGATAAAAGTCTGGCATCACTTTCTAAGTGAAAAGCAAAGTAAAACCTGAATAAGAGCACTTGTGTTGGACATGACTGTGATTATCAACCAAACTACTTATGAATTCTTTGTGCCACATGAAAGAGGGACTTAATGCAGAGGTGAGACAGACAATGAGAAAAAAAAACATTACTCTGGTCTTACACTATTTATGTACCCAAAGCATACAGAGCATGGCTGGGGCTTGCAGGATCCTAAAGATGGAAGCTAGCAGCAAATTTGCTGTGGGAGTCGTTGCAGAGACTGCCTTCACAAATGAGAAAAGGTAGGGAAACATTTGTCTGGAATGTGTTCAGGAAGAGACACAATGACAAAACAAGGTTTCTTCCCCCATCATTACCTCTGCCTCAGCTGAGCAGGCAGGGTGTTGTCTGTGCTGCTTGCCACTGGTGAGAAGAATCTAATTCATCAGCCTCACTGCAGATGGTGCCATCCCCTGGGACCTCAGCCGGCTCATGATCCGTGCCAGCATCCTCAAAGGGGGCGGGGGGGAAGCAGAGAGGCTGGGAGAAAGCAGCCTCTGGGAGACTGGGGACGCCACGTCCTGCTGCAGCACATCTTTGCCTTTTCTCCACGCAGCTGAAAAGGGCAAAGGCAATGATGCCATTCCCAAAGACTGTGAGGGCAGCTGAGCTTTAAAATTAAAGTGAACTTTTAGACAGCTGTTGCCCTGCCTTCCTCAGAGCAAGGAGGTGCTCTGGTGAGGGAGTAGCAAGCCTGGGTGTTGTATTCACTTCTCATTTGCTAAAACCTTTGTCTTCTCTGGCAGCCCAGGCAGGGACTGCAACAGCACCTGGCAATGGGAGAGCAAAGCATTCCACTCCAGTGAGCACTGGCCTGTAGGACCTAGGATGGCAGTGGCCATGCTGCCAGCTGATGGTCTGGGCACTGCTTGCTGAGGCAGGCATTTCCCTTTCATGCTTACCCTGTATCAAGGAAAGGCTTATCTTTTATCTATCCTTACAAGCAGGACTGGGAGTCAGTAGATGTACTAGAAATAAATACAGAAACAAACAGCAAAAGCAGACAGTGGAGATTGTTAGGCAGATATCCATGGGCTTAATGTGACTGGCAGATTTCTGGGTGTTGTAGAAGGCTGGGGGCATTGTTGGGGATCAGCTCCTACCAAGGCTCTGCCATCCTGTTCCAAGAACACTCTTCCTCAGAATACACACAATTTTGTGTACACAAAATTGAAATATGTATGAGCAAAGAAGCAGTTCCTAGTTTGCCTCCATTATAAGGTCCCATAGGGAAAAGGAAAGGAAGAAAGTTTCAAATAAGTTATGTTTATGGGAAGAAAAGGGTATGCCGCATCCTTGTAAAGAAATATTTCCTCCACCCCTTCCTTGCCTTTGAAAGGAATCAAATAGCTTTTAAAAAGTACCTTCCTTTTAAAAAGGACAATGAACATTTTGATTAAAAGGAGCTTTTAAGTATTTATATGATTACCTCTTCTGTCGCCCTGGCAGCATCTGTCTTGTTGACTGCTCAGCATCTGGCATGTGCTGCCTCATGTCAAGAAGGCCCTGATTTCTCATTCAGACAGGGGGTGGGTGAGAGAACAGACGTATGTATACATGGAGAGGCTTTTGCCAAAAGAATAAGGCCATTTCCCTGACTGCTACTGCTGCTGGTTGCTTGGCCACAGTCTTGCTGGAGCACAACACCCCTTTCTTCCCAGGGCAGCACGCTGTGTGTACCAGATGGCTGGCTCGTCAGGGTCAGCTCTCCATCAGTGCTTCTGCAGCCAGTGTGGCCAGGCAGGGCATTTTAGGTCAGTATTCCCAAAGTTTCATCTGCTTATGGAGGAGATGCCTTTTTTATTCTTCCAGGCTTCCTTGTTTTTCCACAGGTCATGGCGGGACATCCAAAGCACTCAGCTTTGGCTTGGCAGTCAGTGTTTTCCCTCTCGGGGCAGCAGGCTGGAGCAGGCTATCATGGGGTGCTTGGGAAAATCCCAGCACTCTGTTTGATGTACTCACATCCACCCTACACATGGCAGGAGATCTTTGAAATTTGCAGGATCAGCCTAATTTTGTGCATATTCATTTCATTTCGCTAAAATTATCTTTGGTAACACGATCGATGACTCACACAAACATTAGTCATACTTTGCACTGTGTGTAATTCCTTGTCTTGCAGAATTTCAAAGACTGTTTCAAAGATGATTTAAAATATCCACAATCCATGAAAGATGAAGTGGAATAGGTCTATTTCAAATGTAGCTACTTAATGAAGGCTGAGAGAGCAGTGATTTGCCCAAGTAAGACAGAAGGTGACTGCCAAGGCTTGAGTTCTGAATCTCCAGTTGCTGGGTGATAAGAACTCTCCTTTTGCATTGAGTCTCTTCCTAATTTCATTTTAAGACACATGTACCAGCAACCCTACTTAGAAGTCAGAAAAACAGTAACAGAAACCTTTTTGACTCCTACTCCATCATCCCCATGCTTATGCAGCATTGCTTCCAAACTGAGAATTGCACTTCTACATGTTTTCCCTCTGCCAAATCCCCAAGTGAAGAAGCTGTTCATTGTGGGGCTGGCTGTGCTTTCTTGAATCACCCTTCAATATCTAGAGTACATTGTTTCATTAATTCTCGTTATTAAAGCCTTGCTTTTACTGGCTCACTCAAGATTTGGAAAGAACCTTGTTATATGCTGAAATACAATAGATTGTCTTTCTTTCTGGGTGGGACACAGGCTTTGACCTGTAGCTGACTATAAAAGCCCTGTGGCCAAAAGGAAAGGATGGCTAATGAGATAACAAGTCAAAGCAGAACTATTTTGTCTGGCCCACTACTGTGTGACTGTTCCTCGTGACTGGGGACCTGTGTAACCTTGGTTGCGTCTGTTGCAGCCCAACCTTTTTGAACTCTCTTCTACTTTCACACAACAGGCCAGTTAGCAAGGAACAGCCAGAGACGGTCTCTGAGCTCTGCATGTGGCCCCTGTGTGTGAAAGAAAATAGAAGGAAACTCTTGGAGGGTCCAGCTGGTGAAGGAACAGGTGATAAAGCTAATACCTCGGGTGTTATTCACGGACCGTGCTGAACTGGTGGCTTCAGCTGGAGACTCTTGAGTTTTATAACTGCAAGTTTGCAAGACAGTTTAGGTTTCATTCTGTTTTAATACAGAGCAAAACTACTGAAAGCATAAAGAAGAAAATCTTGGGTCAGACTTGAAAGACAGGTTATAATGAGGGAGAGTTGTTATTTTTTAGTATATCCTTGGTACTTTTTATTTGGTTTTGATTTCTTTTTCTTTATATAGCATATACAGATCATGCTTTTTCACTCCTGTTTTCTGCATGACTAGAAGCATAAAATTCTGTTTTATATTAAAAAAAAGGAAGGTGGTACTCTCGTTTCCTTTCAGTGCCTAAGGCTTCAAGAAACAGAACATGCTGTGAGAAGCCAGCATAAGATACAAGCAATTGGCAGTATTCTGTAAGTGATTTAGATGCCTCCTCTCATTTCACCTGCTGTACTAGAGAGCAGTGATCCACCCATCAGAACAAACAGCACAGCTTGCAAACAAGTAACAAAGTGATTTTATTCTACTGCGGTGAGGAACAGCCTCTCTTCAAATAATGTTCAGTCATTAGCCTTCCCTATTACAATGCAACACAGGGAGGGATTACTTTAACCTCATTTTACTAATTTAGAAATTAAGCATCTGACCAAAGTTAGTTGCCTAATTCTTTCTGCAGTCAATGGAGGTGGTGCCAGACAATGATTCATCCCACCTACCCATGGACCTGGAATAAAAGGGGATGAATCAGCAAGAGCTGCCTCCCTCCATTGCTGCTGGCTACAGAGGTGGTACAGACACCAGGTCAGCTGAGAGACTTCACTTCTGGCCAGGTACATTTGGGTGAGGTGAAGTCCTTTTTGTGCTGGTTGAGGGGCCAGACTCCCCCTGGCTCATGGGAACACCTTCCTGGGATCCTTGAGCCTGGGTGTCTCCTCTGACTAAAGTAGAAGCAGAGGGAGCTGAGCCAACCCATTTGCTCACCTAAGGTGTAGGCTGATGTGCCTCCCTGTGACACACTGGGCCAATTCCCTACATGTCTGGGAAACAGGACTGGATCCTGAAATAAAAAGCAAAATAGGCTTGAGTGTATTTCCCAGGGGAAGCATAAGCCACCTGGGAGCAGAAGGCACATGAAGCTGTGGGCAGAGAAGTACAGCACTGCTGATTAACACAGGCAAGCCGTCCCTGCACCATCCCAGCCTGGAGGTCCTCAGGCACAAAGGATACAATCATCTTTAGCCTCTGGGATTCAGGCACAATGGGGACAGTACTTGTGCTTTGTGATTGAACTGTAGCTACTCACAATGGAACTTATCCACAGAAACATAAACCTGTGTATCCCTGCTTTAAAAAAATCCAAACTTTGGTAACTTTGAGAGGCTTTATTGTCCATATACACATATAAAATATTTTTCTTTAAAAATCAAGGTATCATGTGACTAGATGTCTATCAGGTCATTGTGCATTTTGTATAATTAATGCTTTTTCAGCAACTTCAGATGTAGTATGCATCCCATATCCTGGAAAGCTAAACAGAAACACCTAGTTTGCATTCTGATTGTCCTTAATTATTAGCTAAATGATATTCCCACCATATCTGTACCCTGATGCTGAGATTTACCAGTACCTCTCTTTGAGTAACTGCAGTGAGATATATGTGAAAAGAGGTACTTTTCTGGAACAAGGACATTGGTACCAAGACTGTCTGCTCCTCTGTGTTGGAATCCGTGCCCCAGTTTTACTTTCTGGTTGTCAATGAACCTCCTTGTCTTCTCCCTTCCTGGGATTTTAGAGTGTTTCAAGTTAACAGTAGTTTGCTCCATTTTACTAATGCAGCTGCTAACTGCACCTCTGGAGACTTCTTAGCCAAATACAGGGTAGATTTTTTTCAATTTCCATCACTCTTTAGGTTGGAAACAAGTTATTTATTAAAGAGAACAATGGCAGGTAGCAAACAGAATATAAAACAGATCTTCAAAAAGATGTGGAGAATATAACGGAGAAGTCAAATAAAGTGGTTGCAGAGGTCAAGAGCTGTGAATCCAAGGACTAGGATTTGAGTTCAGGAAGAGAGAAAAGCTGCAGAAGCACCCAATATAGTAGATGCACTAAATCTCAGCAATCTATGGAAGGTACAGGACAAAAGTCAGACATATGAACATATGACAAAATAACAATGGGCATATGGACATATATGCATATATATATAAGAAGTTCAGCTTATGAAGAAAAAAGGTGTAATAATCTTGTAAAAAGTGTAATACCACCAGCACCCTGATTAGTGAGAAGGCTCTAGGAGGAAGAAAGCAGGAGAAACCTCTTCTGTTGGTGATAAACTTCAGTCTAGGCAGTAATACTTGTAGTATTACTGTTGGTCTCAGAAAGTTTATTACCAGAAATTAGCTATAAACATATCCAGCACAGTTCAAACCAAAGCAAATTTTGGAAGGAAGTTATTAGCTTAAAAGGAAACAGTTCTGGTGATTACCCAGTTTGACCCTTACGGAGAGCAATACAAATGAGTGACTGACTTGCTTTTGGGACAGTGTCTCCTCCAGAAAGACATTAGGTAACTGACTGGATCCCTTGGGGTGTAGCACTGGATTCCCTTTGGTGACTGTTACCCTGTTGCTGACATTCAGCTAATGAGGAGGAGCTTTTTAATGCTTTTTCATGGGCTATTTTAATTCACACTCATAATTTCCAGTGTGATTCATGTACTGGCACAGAGCAGCAAGTTTTGCCTGTCTCAAGTTGGGGGCAGTAAGGACTGGAGCTCAGACAGCAGGGAACAGCTGGCCTTTCACTTGCACAGTGCCACAGCAGGGATAAGGCAGAAGAGTGGATGGTACTGTTTGACTGTGTGGAATGTATTTCCATTTAAAAGCGTAAATCCGCATAATGGAAGATGAGTTTTTGAAGGGTAGGAGGCATAAAGTGTCTCATCTTTCCATGTGCTGAAGGGAAAGAACAGCGGAGAAAAGAGCACAGCTCCCCTCCCAGGCACCCACCCACAGCTGCTGGCTGCAGCCCAGCTGAAGTGACCACATCCTTGGAGGCAGCACAAGGCAGCCTGAGAGGTAATAAAGAGAAATGCTAGCCGTGGGTTCTAACAAGCCAATTCACTCTGAGATTTGATTATCCACAACTTAGAAACAAGTGCAGCTAAGAAATCATGAATGAGTAGTTCCCTGAGAGGAGGTTTTCCTATTTTTCTTTCAATTCTGTTTTATTGTAATCTTCTGGATTCCAGTCCTGTGATAACGGAAATGTAAATACTTACAAGGGTTATGAGTTTCAAAGCTCCTAATTCTGCTCTCACTAGGGTACACGTGACAGGAGTTTTGCCAATTCATTAGCTCCCTCAACCAAGGGTGTTGCTCTCCCATCTCTCCTCACTATGCTGCCAAAAGCTAATGCAGACACAAGTCCTCCAGCAAAAACACTTTTGACATGTTAAGACTAAATTCTGGGAACTGATTTAAGCTCTACCTGAGAAGGACTGTTTGTGCCTGAGTGTGTGGGTGCATGCAGGAGAGGGGCCTGAATCAGTTTTTCTGCTGAGTTTGTCAGTTCATCAAGACATGCTGTTCCATAATAGAGAGCCAGTCCAGGCCTGTGTCCAGATCCTCTTCAGCTTCACAGAGTTTACAGACTAAATACTGAGCTACCTTTTGGGAATGTCTGTAATCTGTATGCATACCTGCTCTTTCTAAAGCAGAACCCAATTCTGCAGTCCCTCCATGGGAAGCAGAAGTGTGTCCATGAAGGTAAGAGGAGCTAGCATGGATATTTTGTGGTAGCATGAGTAAAGAGGGGCAGAAATTGCTTGTAGTGATAGCTCAGGCACCTGCATCCTTCACCCAAAAAATACAGCCTTTAACACTGAAGTCCTAAGGCTGAGTCTGGAATGAAAATGGGGAATGAAAAAGCAGACAGCTGTGATCTTACACTTTAGACTATGAAAAATGTCTTCCACACTTTTTAAGTCTTGGTTTGTCTCTTCAGGAAACACTGAATATGGCAGTGGGGAAGTGTTATTAAAAAAGTAAAACAAGAAACATTCTTCATTGCCCAGGTAACCATACAAGCTTTAAAACCCATCATGAGAATAAGTGACCTCCTGTCACTCCTTAGCCAGAAGTTAAATTTGGAAAATAGCAGGGCATCCCACAAGGATGGGATGGGAGGCAGAAAGGCTTTCTGTATTCTGCCCTGGCTTTGCCCTTTCTTCACTCCTTCTCCTTTGTGTTTACGTGAAGAGGATATTGATTCCAGAAGTGACAGAGGCCAGGTAAGTCAAAGCTCCTCTTTGTTTTGCTGTAGGGAGGAGGTCAGCCTTGTTCCAACTCTAATGCTCCTGGCACGCTCTCCTCCTCCTTGTGCTGCCTGGGAAGTCTCAGAGAGCTGCTGGTTGCATTTACACTAATGACTGTTTTTCTCTCTCTCCCTCCCGCTCCAAGCTTACTAAGCTTTTTCTTTCAGCATGACCAATAAAGCATGAATGCAAATAGGCCTGAAGATTTTTTCTCCTCCTTTCACTTTTATTTTGCCACTTTTAGAAGTAACTGAAGAAAACAGTGTCATTCTGTTCCAGAAGAGCTTTTATACCAAGCTGACACTGTACATTTAAATATGTATTGCTTCCTCTATCATTTGCATTTTAATGTTCCAAACCAATAATCATGAAGTCTTGTGTGAAAATGTGAAATAATAAGGATGGAGAGAAGCTTAGATCTGATTCTAAACCTTGCTGAATTACACCTAGAGGTGGCAATTCTGTGAGAGACTGCTCTAAGAAATTTATTTAGATAAATATAGATGTTCTGCGAGAGACTGTGCTGAATTGCCCTGAGTGCTTGTTTAAAGACCCTAGCCTTCAGATACTGAGTCTGTGCAGCCTAGCAGGTTTTTCTGGGGCAGCTGGTGCCCTGGTAATGTGTCTTCACTCTGATTTGGAGGAGTTGCCCTCCAGGTATGCTAAAGAGTAGACTCCTTCATTATTCTGCCAATTGCCATTAATCTGGTGACATTTCACCAGCACACTGCCTACCCGAAGCTGGTCTGGAAACTGCACATGTGGTTCATGTTGCTAAAACAAGTGCTGACCAAAGGTCATAACATTTTTGTTTTCTGCTTCATTATTGCCATCATTGAACTCCACAGTATTGAAAAGAAGAGCAGAACATCCTACTCAGAATTTACCCTGTGGACATAAGAATTTTCTATTATGTGCAAAGTTATCCATTTGCAAAAAATTGTTACATTTTGTAACGTAAGAAAAGGGTTTTTCTGTGCTTCTTTTGAATTGTGTCTGCAAGTGAGGGGTTAGCTTGGAAGAAATAACTACTGGTGGCCCAGTTCTAGAAAAACATTTTTGTCTGCAATTTTTTCTGCTTTTTTTTTTTTTTACTTCCAAGAGAAAAATAAATCCAGCTATAAAAGCAAAATACATTTCTTGTATCACAGCTGTCATGAATTTAAATTCCCTCTTGTATCCTTACCGCAGAGTGTATCTACACTGCAACTTTTTGCTCCTCTTATAAATATGAAGCACTGAAAAACAAGATATTGAATATTTGAGACATAAATCTGACAGAAAGGTTTTCTTCTTTGTCTTAGGATGGAACCAGAAAAAACCCTTTGAATAGCATAAGAACCAGTATGGATGTTTATTTAGAGCTGTACTGATCCTCAAGATACTTCTCTCACACCCTTAATTAAACTGCTTTTTTGGTTCTTTGCCTGCTTTGCTAGTTTTTCTTCCAGGCTTTCCTCCAGGCCACAGATTAATACCTTCATTAATGAACAACTTAGCTATGAAGCTAAACACAGCTTATGAGGAATCAATCTCCTCCTCAACATTTTCCTGTTTCTCTCCCTTTCATCTTGGTAATGGTGCCATCAGTTTCAAGAAAAGATGAAGGTGAGAAAAGCAAGTAAGGGAAAAGATGAACAGAGTTAGAATAAGAAAAGTGTGGATACCTAGAATTTCCCCTGCTTTATACCTACAGATTTACTTTTTCTATCTTTTGCATTGTATTTCGTTTCCAGTAAGATTTCCCAAACATTTTGAAAAGCTGATATATTATAATTAAATTAAGTCTTTGTATTTGCTGCTAACAAGATATTATCTTCATCATTCTTGGAAGCTTGTCTTGGGTTGTGGGTTGATGTGGATTTGCCATCGGCACAGAAACATTTCCTGCACAAATGCAAATTTTTAAAGCTCCCCCATTTCCTGGCTCATTGTGACACTGCTCAACTCCTTGTGTTTAGGCAATAGGATTAAATGCAGGGATCACTCATATGGGCTGTGTGTTGGCTGATACTGATCTTGGCAGAAAGAAGGGTTTAGTTTGAGCAGGTGGCTGGGCTCTGTGCTGTAACCTCAGGTGCCCTTCTGGAATTCAGCTCCTCCTGGCAAGAGCCAGGGTGCTGAGCCTCATCCACCTCTGTAGTTCTTGCTGGGGTTACCTCTCACCCTGTCTGCAGAACAGTGTTGTGGCCTGGCTCCTGCCCAAGGCAGTGCTTCTTGCACTGGAAAAGAAGCTCCGTGAGAAGTCTGAACTCATGGAAAGATCTGGGTACCTGCAAACGGGATTTGTGAGTGCCAGCACACTGATCAGACACTACCTAAAAAAAGATGGTAGGAAAAAAACGCTAAGGAAACGGGGTGGATCTGGCATGAAGCTTATTTGTGAACTCAGGCCTTGAGCTGGATCAGCCCTTTCTTGCAGAAAGCAGTGGCTTTTGTCTCCCTGTGGAGCACTCTTTCCAGGAACAGATATCTGCATCCAAAGCCCCCAGCACCACGTGTCTCATGTTTCCCAAGTAATCCTTGTCTGATCTCACCACTCACAAGGGCCAGATGTTGTCAGGACGTCTTTCTCCTTTAATTTTTACTTATCTGCTCTGGGTTTGATATACCCCTGGGACCAGGTGTTGACTCTCCTGTGTCCCTGTGTCCCCAGGATTCCCTGATCAGGTGCATGAGGGAAAGTAGCAGTGCTACCATTGGATCCTCCAGCACCATGTAGCTCAGGCAGCTGTGCAAAGCTGTGGCCATGCACTGCTCAGGAAGGGAGGATGCCTTTATCCATAACCCTGATCCCATATGACCAAAGAAAACAACCATGTACAAGGTATTTTTCATTATTCCAGGAGAATATTGACCTCCCAAGGGTGTGTTTACCAGCCTTGTCTGTGTCAAAAAAATTGTGTGTGGGAGTGGCAGGGGGAGACTGGTGGATATTAACTTGGAAAAACAACCAGGACTGGGACATTGGGCAGGTTTTGAGACTCTGGATTTGGGATGCAGAGGTTGGAAACATCAGTGCAACACATGAAATGCACTTTGGAGCCTAGGCTCAAACATTGCAGGAGCACACCTGAATATTGCACCATCACGTAACCCTTTTGTTGGACAGAGTCCCTGATTTGCTCTCTGGTAGCTTTCAGGGACTGGAAGCCCATTCTCAGATTTCCCACAGTTTCTGTGAACTGCTCTAAGATGTTTGTTATTTATGGAGTATTTCTGTTCCACGTGATGATCTACACTGAACACAAACCTCTCAGAAGAAAATGGAGACTACAGCATCTTCCCAAGCAGGATATTTAAAAATTTTATGCTGTGGTCCTTGGGGTTTCAATCTGGTCTTTCAAGAGAGCTGGTGGGAAATTGCACACCCAAATTCCTGCCTGCACTAGCAAATCCAGCACTAGACACACGTGCACACTTTGTTACCTGTCATGGGCAGGCAGTTATTCTGTGAACCCAGGAATAGAAGTTTCTTTATTGACATGCCTGTGAATGCTTCTGTCTGCATGTTTCTGACCATAGTGTAAGACTGAAACTGCCTAATGTGCTTGGAGAATTAAGGGATCTGCTAAAAAGAAGTCCTGAGATAAACCACAAATGTCTGTGACTCAGCTGTGAGCCAAGAAGAGTCTGAGCAGTCATACAGAAAGAGGAAGTCTTGTCCATATAGATGGGAGGAAAGGAGGTGAGCAATAAGGGTAGAGAATATGGGAAGTATGTTAGGCTTTAAGGATGTTGCCTTATTTTGGAGGGTTGGAGCACTGATGCTGTACAGGGTGAATGTTGTCTCAGCAATTTCTGACTGCCTGAGCTGTTAGCTGCCACAAGGAAAATGGGACTTGAGCAGTACTATTCTGCATGCTTCCCATGGCTCTTGTGCTTGATCCTGGTTTTCTTGTGTATGCAAGGGACAGGAAAAGAAAAAAACAGTGCTATTTGTATGTCCCCAGGCTGCTGCCTCTAAACTAGTTGGTCTGTTCCCTTTCATGCCATTTTCACTGAATTTAAAGATGGTTCGAGCAGCATTACTGTGTTTGAACACTATGACTACATCTAAGCACGACCCTTGTGATGGTTTCTGATCCCCCAGGTCATGGTCACCACACTGATGTCTCAGAGAGGGGAAAAATATGTGAACAAGAGTGTTGCTGTTGCTGTCTGATAGATAGAGTTTCATGGATAAAAGATGAGCAAATTGTTAAGATAGTAAGTTATGGATTTGTTTCTGACACCCTTCCCTACATAAAGCAGCACAAAATTCTCAGGGAGGATTTCTATGGAAAAAGGTGCTTCTCAGCATGAAAAAAGACTGCAGATCTTCCTGTGCAAATCACATTTATCTTCTTTGGTAGTACATGTATAGGATCAAACTCTGGTCCTAGGGGAAATCCATCTGGTAAAAGAACACACATCACTCTGCAGTAATGCAACTGTAAAGTTATAATGGAGGTCTAAACAGAACCAAATAGAGTAATTTAAAAAACTTTTATTTCAGTGTTAGCCATTTTATCGTCAGCTTTTCTTTAAATTCTGTTTACATTTTCCAGGTAGGTATCAGTCTGAATGGGAAACAAAACAGAATATTTTATTCAAAGATGAAATAATCCCATACCTCACATTCCAGTATTTTGAATATTTCCCACCCCCAAATATTTTATCATGTGGCAATAAATAGAGCATAACAAACCCTCAGTAGCAAGCTGGAAATTCAAGTAAGCAGCCTTTTAAGTGAGTAGTATTTAATTTTGAACAAAGTTTATTTTAATTTCATTTTTCTAATTTTAAATTTGTTTTTATTTATTAAAAAAATGTGGTGATTAATAAGCCAGAAGACTGCAAGTACTTAAGGATGACATTGAGAACATGAGGGTTTTTTTCCATTGCAATTCCTATGTCATGTGTCAAAAAAAATTATATGATACAGAATTTGGTTAGTCTTCTTCTGTGGTTAATGCATAAGTCTAGTTATTCTGTAATTATTATAATATACAATAATGAAACAATAATTTCATTCCTTCTATGTAATGCGCTCTACCAGCTTTAATTAAACCTAACAACCTCATTAGCGAATATCATTATATTGGCTTTAGGGAGGCAATACTATCTAGTGAATACAGGATTATCAAATCACTGGAGATCTGCTGTACCAGATGTGCCACCGGGCTGCTGTTTGACCTTGGGCCATTGGTTGGGGATCTGCTGTACCAGATGTGCCACCAGATGTGCCACCGGGCTGCTGTTTGACCTTGGGCCATTGGTTTAAAGTCTCTGGGCCACTTTTATCCCCATGACAAGTGAGAACCATCATGTTCCACGTCCTTGGTCCATGGCATTACATGGATTACAAATATCCTGTTTGAGCACTGTATGTTTGCTGACAGAGACAGGGAGAAGCCCTGCCCAAGATTCACAAGACATTGTCAGTTCCTGGAATGGGGATCCCCGAATGCTCAGTATTTTCAGTAAAAATTAATTTTCAGTGAATTAAAAGAACTTTCTGCACTGTCTTTCCTACTCTGTGCTGGTTTGGGGCAGGCTGCTGGGAGCATGGCCTGGGTTCACATGCCCACTCAGAGGCAGAGGAGGAGCCACTGCCCCAGCACTTCACACACGTGCAGAAGAGATCGGATTGAGCTTTGTCTCCCCTTGCAATCGAATTGACTTTGTGACCCTTTGTGGCCCAGACTGCACTAGGGGGCTTTGCCTGGGGGGCTGGATGCTTGTGTTGGACAATATGAAAGCCTCCAAAACCTGGAGAGGTTTGACCTAAAGATGTTAGGACTTCAGAACTAGAATTGGAACCACCTCCCTGATGTGAGCAGCTCCTAGGTGGTTGTTCCCAACAGAAACAGGTCATGTTTTTTAAGAGGAAAGGCAAACAGGTCAGGAGAGGTTCACATCAGGCTGCCAGCAGGTGCTGGGCACTGCAGGATAAAGCATCAGGGCACCATCAGGTGGAAAGGCCTGAAGGAGGGCAGCAGCAGGTGGATGCAACAGCAGGGATTGATAACAACTGAGCTACTGGAGCTCACTTTTCCCTCAAATGTTACATATTTTGTATCATTACCAGCAGCAGGGAGCCTGGTTTAACAGAACTGATTTTTCCAGTTGCCTTTTTGTTTCACCTTCCTCCCTGCAGAAAATATATCTTGCTATGCTTGGGTACTGCAGGGAGCCCCAGTTTTGCTATGCTCTCTTTGAGATGGAAATGCTTCAAATCCATGTTTGTGGAGCACAAAACAGCAAGTTTCACTGAGCGTGGTTCCAGGTGAAGCAGGTACAGAGACAGGTGGGACAGGGCTTCTGAAGGTCAAATTGCTGACCAGGGTGCATTATATACAAAACACACACACTGACATTTCTGGAAGCCTTAAAGTGAGGAGATGAACCAGCTGGGGAATAAGGAATATTGGCATCCTTGGTGCTGGGAAGGTAGGTGCTACCTGGGTAGAGGTTGGAGGAAACTGGTCATTCATTACCACTAAGTGGTTGAAGCAGTAGTAAAGCAGCACAGAAATGTAGATTTGTCAGAAGTGCACAGCCACAAACTTCAGGTTATGAAAAAATTCCTGTCACGTGAATTGGTTCCTGGAAGAAATAACATAAATGTTTATACATTAGTATGGTTAAGATGGTGTGTGTCTGACTTTCTCCTATTTATAGTAGCTTAATTCTCAGATACACATTGAAGTTAAATTCTTACCACCAGTATGAAATTCTTGCCACCAGAAACTGTAGCGAGTTTAAGGTCTGTGCCTTCAGTCTCAGGGGGGTTAGCACTGGAAAAGTGTGTATGATTGCAAGCTGCAACATAAAGTGGAAATCTTTTCAGATTTACCCTCTAGCATTTTGAGGTGATTCATTCATCGTGTTGGCTCAGTCCCTGGTTTCTTCTAAAAGAAGACCATGCCAAAACAGAGGGTCATGTGAACATCTGTCTGCTTTTGAACACTGACTGCCATATTTTGCAAGCTTTATCCAGTTTTGACTTACCCAAGCTGACTGTCTGTGCTCCCAACTGAATCTATGAAATACAGATAGTGACATCATAACTCTTACTATTAGATGTTACTAATATTCATGTTTTGTGTAAGGTAGCTGTGACCCGTCATGAGTGGCCAAAGATGCTGAACTGAGACAAGTTGCCAATAAACAATTCCAGTGTCCAACCCTCCAGTTTCTGCCCTTGATGGACTTCATATAAATAGGTGTATGCCACAAAGTGTAGAACTAGCAGGCTGAGTGTCAGGATACACACCTGTAGAACTATTATTTACTCTCCAAAAAAAGTTAGGCTTTTTTCATCTACCTTAGATGAAAGTTTAGACATAACTTTGAGATACTAAAACAGGATAAATTCCCAACTTTTTTGTGAAAATCCCTGGGAGAATGCAAAAGCAATGTGAATAAAGGCCTACTGGCATCATGCAGCTGTAACTGGGGCTCCCATTCCCTCCAGAGGAGCAGCAGACACCTGCTGGCCCTGCAACAATGGCATCAACAGCACCATTGCCACCACTGTGTGCTGGGCATCACCCAGCCAAGAGCACTAGCTGGGAGCAGGGCAACACTAGGAATAGTGGAAGAACTGGGAACAATAAAAAAGGAGGATGGGATTTAAGGAAAAGTAGGACAAAAATCCCAAGGAACTAGCAAAAAGAGCCTTCTCTTGTTCCTCTGTGCAGAAGAAAATCTGATATTTCACTTCAAAGTACTAGGATTAATTGAACCAGCCCTTTAGATAGTGAGCTGTATTTGTCTCTTGGTTTCTGAAGTCCAGAGTGCTTTTCCTGGTAATGCTTTCACTGCCAGTACAAACATTGTAATTTTATTCCTATGCACAAGATGCTCAGATATATTAGATATAATTAACGGTGAATTCAATTATTTATATTCCTAAAACGTAAACTTTGCAGGTCCCTAAGATAGGAGATGAATGCACAGATGCCTCACACAGCCATACAGTTCCAGAAAATGCAAACACATTCACAGGCAGTCCCAAATGGGAATTGTCATGAGCAGGCCACCAGCAAATTATACAACAGGCATTTTCATTCAGGGAATCCTGGCGCCTGAGCCAGTGTGTAGGTGCTGAGAGATTCCTCTGGTTTCCAGTTTGTCCCAAGGCACTGGAAACATTAATGAGATCATGCTCAGAGCACATCTGCATTATTATCTCTTTTTGTATTTTTTTCAGGAGAAAACTGAGGCACAAGAAAAAGAAGACTTGAGCAAGACAGCATTTAGCAAAATTTGGTATGGAGATTTACTTGTGAAAATCCTACTGTTTACCCTTAAATCTGAAATCACCCTTTCATGATGCAGGAACTGTTTCCTCACAGATATGTGGGGGATGCGAGAGAAACAGTGCAATGCTAAGATTTCAGCTGTGACTGCAGCCTGAATTGGCCACAGCTTCTCATGCTAGAGGTCATTAATTTGACAGGTTGCTGCTGTACAAATCCCACAGCAGTACAGAAGCAAAAACCAGATGATTTCCATCAACTTCTCATAATTGTAAACAAAAGACAATGAGAAACATCAGGGAGTCACATTTCACTGGAGCATAGAGACAGTGGGGGGCATAATTAGCATTGGAATCACATCTGCATCAAATTCAAAATTAGTAAAAATAAAGAAAATTCTTCACTTCTCAGATGAAAAGCAGCAATTCTTTTATGCATTGCATTTTTTATTAAAATTGCTTTTCTTACTACTTGCAAGATTTAAATAAAAGATCTGCAAAAATAGACAATTTATTTTTCCAGCCATCTGAGTGGGTATGCTCCCCACATGTGCTATTCATGATTTTAACATAGAAGGGTGGATAGATACCGAATTGTTTCCGGATCATCATCTTTCAGCAGCAGCCAGATCAGCTTTTTTGCTCTTTTCTATTAGATTATGATCCCTTCATGAAAGATGACTCAGACAAAAGTCACACCTCAGAGAGACATGATGGAAAGCAGGAATTTGCAGACGCTCTGTTTGCCTTCTTCCCTTTGCAACCTAGACAGAACGAATGAGGCTCGGATGTCTGCACTGAATTGGTTTTGGGGGAAGATGTGCTCCCATACACAGAACACCACCCTCAGCTTCAGGGAACTGGGAACACCTCTACCCTTGCCACTGGCTCATAGGTGACCTTGGGGAAAAACTCACTTCAAGCTCAAACCTTGGTTTCCTTCAACTGTAAAATGAAGTCAGTGATGCCAAAGTCTTATATGAGCATTATGGATGAAAAGGTGACATAAGAGCTAGCTATGCATTATCACTTCCTGGGATAATGGGCCCCAGCCTCCTTCCTCAAAGGTGTTTTGGAACCTTGAGGTGCAGAGTGCCTGCTTAGAAACAGGCATCAGAGGCATGGACACGCCTAATTTATTTGCTCTTATCCCTAATTTGTTTCCTTTTATCCCTACTGGGAACCTCTCAGCATAACTGGCTGCTAGGACAACACAAAAACTCTGTGTCCTGGCATGGCTCTCCCTAAAGCAACTTGGCAAGGACACAAGGCTCAGGGACATCCCTAGACAGTTCTGCCATGTCCTCCCTGGACACCTGACCCAAGGCAGTGTTTGTTTCCTCAATACATCGACATGGGGAGCACAGAGCACTCCCCTACGCCCTGGGACTGAGCTGTGTGGAGCTTCACTGTGAATTGTAATTTAAAGCCTTTATCTAAATACTCTTTGCTAGCATAGATCAAACAGTGGAAGCCGAGCTGACAGGTTAATCCCATTGTCAGGAGATTTCAGTATTTCCAAAGCAGGTTTTGTCTGGATTTGGAGTGAAACCCCCGAGGCTGCTGCACATCCTGGGAGGGAGCAGCATCCCTGTGGGCAGAGGAGATGGTGGAAAATGGGGCAGGGTTCAGCCAAATCCAAGCTCTGCCAGACCTGTTTCTAAAACTAGAAAATTATGGAATATTTTGACCTTGCTAGACAGCATTTCCAACAATAAAAACAGTCCTTTTTTTTTCTCCTTCCTGAGCAATCCTATTCTGATAATACATAATACACGTTTGTCCAAAAAGATATCAGCAAAGCACAAAGCTTGCAGGTTTACTTCCAAAAACTCTAAAGCTTTGTGACCTCTTTGAATATTTGAACCCTTTTATTCATCTGCTCTTCTGAAGATGTAGAGAAAGGCTAAATAAGAACAGCTATTCTTAAAACAGTTCTCAACATAGATGAGATGAACTTAAAGTTGCATTTGAGCACCCATCCTGCATACCTCCCTCTGATTCTGTGTCTGATCTGTACCCACATAAGCATAAGGCCAGCCTCTGGCCAAGGTTTGAATGCCACTGAAAACCCACAAGAAATATTTGCTCTTCCTGAAAAGAACTTGTCCCAACAAGAGGAAATAATTTCATAATGGCTTGCAAGATTATAATTCTTCAGTCTCCAAGACCTAGTGACACAATAAGATAATAAATCTCACTGAAGAGTGAAGTGTGTTGTAATAGATGGGAATATGTAGACAGAGAATGTAAATCTCGAGGTACATCTGGAGCATGTGAACAGGTGATATGTGCACAGTGAAGATGACAGAAATGGGCGTTTTGCTCTTGGCATCATTAACATTTGTTTGCCAAGCTTAATTAGAGATGTGAACTCTAATCTCAGTTTTCCATACTTTATTTGAAGGCATTGCCTGGTGATTCCGGTGGTGCTGCTGATGATTTGTGTGGCTGAAAAGTAACATTAGGTCACAATCTTGCTTTCTCAGTTTGGTGCAAACATGAACAGCTTCTCTAGATCACCTCCAGAAACCACTGCCTAGGTGGCACCACGAAAAGTCTGTGTTGTCTCTGTGACACATTTACAAGCATGCCCCAGCTTGGGGGTCACTTCACCAATTTCCACTTGGTCAGCTGAAAAATAGCCACACTCCTTCATGGACAACAATACAGTGAGGGGTTTTTTTTCAAAAGAAGGTTTTAAAGTCGATCGAACAAAGTAACAAAACTCCACTTGTAATCAGTGTTGAATGATAGTTATTAAATGCAGAAGAACTCGAAGAGATTAGCAAGCAAATAAATCATTACATAAAATGGTTAGGCTTGCCATTGTAAAAAATGTTCTAAATTTCCTGGGTATTGAAAAGTAATGTGCATTTTGATCTATTTTCTTGTTCGAGAGCGTATCATTAATTATTTCTTACAAAAACATTACATTAAAAAAAAGCCATTGTATCTGTAAATGAATGGCAAATTACAGCTTAAATGAGATGGAAAAAAATCCTCTGTCTGTGAGTCTTTCTCTAAATATTACTATTTAATTTTATAAAAGGAAATCTTCTGCATCCAATAGAAGCATGTTTTGCAGCTAATTAGATTGATTTACATATTGTTTTATGACAGAAAAAAAAAATCTCATTTCTCTTGGTGAAAAGAATGACTAGAGGTTGAGTTCCTTAGAGACACCAAGCCCACTTTTGCTTTCTGTTTTCAGGTGTTTTGTCTTCCACAGAATATTCTGTTTGCCTTTGGGACTCATCCTCCCCTGACCTGAAGGTTGAATTTACAGATAGAAAGAGGGACTGTGGACTTGTGATTTTGTGATAATGTCTGAGAGACTGGGGCACAGGGGCCCAAGAAAATCAAGCGTAATCCTACAAGCACTGTAACCCTCATGTAGAAGAGCTTTAAAACACTGTGCCTCACCTTCCTGTCTTAGTCACAAGAGTTGCAAATGTATCCGCAGATGTCTCATGGTTTTAAAAAGTAGGGGTTAAAATCTTCGAGCCTTTGGCTTAATGATCTCTGTGAAGTCTCTTCTGTGGTACATTCTGGGGGAATCCTGATTTTTCTCACAGTGGTTGCACGCTGCTTTTTCTTCCTGGAAGCTGCATGCTGGACAAACACATCATCAGCAATAGTGCTGGCAGCTCCAGATTCAGCCTGCAGTTCACCAGCTAGGCTTGAAAATAATAAATCGTATTATGATAAAATAATTACTTAATTTCTTTAAAGAAAAAATTACACATGCTATGTTTGCAAGAGGAAAAGCCTTATCATCAATCACAGCACATAATCTGTTTTAGATGCACTGTTTAAGTGCTCTTTGAAGGTAAATATTTTATTATGCCTTCAAAACACTGTAAGAATTTATCACAAATGTGCAAATCAGGTTTCTATGCATGTATCCTTTGGTTTCACAGCCTACTTTCCTCCCCTTTAAATATACTCACATTCAAAGATTCTCTATTGCAACATCAAGCTCTGAGAAATGAGTTTACAAATTGAAGTTGCTTTTCAAGGAGTGCTTGCATGCTTAGTGTTTGTGTTGTTGTTTTCCAAAGGTCTTTTTAATCTATAAAGAGGCCATGCAATTCGGATAAAAGAACAAATGATCAGATATTCAGAGAATGTTTCAGTTCCTGGAGAGGGGAATCCTGGCAGAACACTCTATCTTTCTTTGAATGGCATAGAGGGCTTTGTGCAGGGAAGGAAGGGAAGTTACTGTACATAAACAAGCACGAGCACTCAGTTCCTGAGCTCCAACAGGAGCAATATTCAGCAATATTCAGCAATATTCAGCCCTGCTGCCTGTAGCACTGATGGCCAGCTTCATCCATACACAGTGATTTATAGAGGGAAAGTTTCTATCAACAAACAAGAAGCCTTATGCCTTATGCACTGATTTACAGATTAACTTGGAAGAAAGGAAAGAAGTGGAAAGAACAAAAGTTAGGTCTCAGTGTGAGAGAGCACAGCACATCTCCACCATGTGAAGGCTTCAGCGGCTCCAAGGACAAAACGAGTGATCTGTTGTGTGGCACGGCCATGATCTTAGCAGGGCAAGTTCACAGGAAACAAAAGGCAGCACAGTTTGAAGCTACAACTCATCTCTGAATCACAGGAAAGGCTTCTCACCTGGTATATGTCTGATTGGAGGCATAACACTGCATCTAATTAGATGTGTCAGAAAAGTAAAGCTTGCAAAAATCATTTCACAAGTGTTCTGTTCTTTAAGGAGAGAAAATTCTTCCTTCAAATGTGTTACAGTACTTCTAAGAATGCACATGCAAACATACAAAATGACCTGCCTGGGGATTTCGAAGTTTCAGTGTTTTGATTTCTCCTTAACATTATGTTTCTGTGGGTGCAGAGAGAAATAAAGATCAACTCTAACACTGGAAAGTCAAGAAAAAAGGAACTGTTGCTGCCCCTCTAGCCAGTTAGTAAATAGAACTCGCCCTGGGCATGGC
Source organism: Erpornis zantholeuca (assembly GCA_013400515.1). Taxonomy (NCBI): domain Eukaryota; kingdom Metazoa; phylum Chordata; class Aves; order Passeriformes; family Timaliidae; genus Erpornis; species Erpornis zantholeuca. The sequence continues at coordinate 252,837 of VZTN01032228.1, read as the reverse complement.
AGGCAAGTGCCTCCTCCACCCAGACTTTAGTTCTTCAAGGACATTAATGTGATTTTTCATGCAGTAACAGTTTGCTCTTGCCAGTGCATGTCTAACAGCTTACCCTGTGGCTCTGATCTATTAGCAGTGATGAATTCCAGTCAAGGGAAACAAGTTAAGCTGCAGTATCTCTTGAACTTTAAAGCATGACAGAGCATTAATGAGGACCATCACTGGCTTATCTCCATAGAGTGGTGCCTGATAGTTCCTTTGTTTCTGTGTCCTCTACCAGTAGGGATTTGCAGGAATTTATCTAGAATTCAAACACTTTTTTCCCAGTGTTGCTCACTGGTCACAACAGCCTCCATGTGTTTTTTTAAACTACTTTTTTGCCTGCACCTGTAGTAGTAATCACCAAGAAAAGAGTGAAGAATACAGAGAGGGCATCCTACCAGGACTGGTCATCTATTCAGTAGCATGTGCTGGTTTACCTGCTCAAGGGTCTACTCTTCACACTGCCACAGTAGTGGGCTGTAAGGAATCACTTGCTTTCTCCTTGAAGTGCTTTATCTCCTGTTTCCATTCCCTGTCCTTCTGAGAAATGTTTGGATAGGTTTTTCTGGTTGGAGGATGAGCTGCAGTACACACGCGTGTCTGTAGAGCTGGCAAGGAACAAAGACATGCTGAAAACACATGAGAATAAAAAAACTCTAGGATACTCAACATAAAAGCCAGCAGCAAAAGTTTAAACCCACCACAAAGGCTGAGAAACTGCAAGTTAAGGCACAGCACCCTCTGCTTAGCCCACATCACCCTGCCTTGGGGCTGTGCTGTGCAGTGCACCAGAGAGCTGCAGCATACCTGTGGGAGTGAACCAGCGCCACTAGCAGGATCTTCAGGTCCTTGAGGGTTCAGCTTTTCTCCCATGCTTCTCATCCCCCTGGAGAAGCTCCCTGTAAACACCTGCAAAACCAGACTCTTTCCAGTCTGCCATCATGCCTCACAGCATTTTTAAATACTGGCATCATGCAAATGGAAGATGCATCCCCATTTGCCTTCCAACAGAGCAGGTGGTTTGGAGCAACTTTTCCAGTAAAATGGAGTGAATCTTCACATTTTTCATATTGAGGCATATGCTACTTGCTAAATCACTGGGCACTCCTGTGCAGATGTCACATCTTCGGGAAGGCTGCACCACCTTTGCACAGGACAGAAGAACTCACACTGAGCTGCTGGCTTGTGCCATTCCTCTGCTTCTCTTACTCATGCCCAGGGAAGCCTGTAAGGTCTGTAACACCAGACTTATTTGAGGTGGATGAGCCATCATGATGAGTGATGGCAAGGCCATTGCTTAGAGTTTTACTGTTGTCATCAGGAACATTAGAAGCATTCAGCTTTAACCTTTTACCTTTTTCTTTCTCTTTTTTTTTTTACCATTTCTCTTTACCTTTTTACGGCGTTTTTTTGTTGTTTTTCAGCAGACAAAAATGACGTGTACTGAGGAAATGCTTCCTACTAGCATCATATCAGCTCCTGTGGAGTGTAGAATTTGCTTGCTGTATCCATGGGTCAGTAGCAGGACAAGGACCTTTTGTGGTGAGTCTGATGCAATGATAGGTTTAATAGGATTGTGTTCTCAGCACAATGGAACCTCTGGGAAGAAGAGCTAACTTCTGGTGGGCATCCCCTTTGCTCCCAAGACAGCTACAAACAGCTTGAAAAAATCCTACATTTTAGTCAGAACCCAGATCTTACTGCAATGGATGGAAATCAGCCCTGTGTTCTGCTCATCTTACCACCTCTGACCGTGCAAGTGCCTCAGGCTCACTAAGCACTCACACTGACTGACTCTTCTCCCAGCTGCTTTGTTCCATGCACAGCAGAAGTCTGCAGTGCAAAATATTAGATGTCCTCTTCTCCATGACACGGGGTCAGGATTATTCCTCTCTGGAATATATGTATTTGGCCCCTCAAAAACCAAAGATTCAAGTAATGTTACTTTTGCAGCTCCCTGATAAAGCATTCAGAAATTTAATGGCTCTCACCATTACTATATTTTCACTGATGTCTCCCCTGCATTCTTTTCATGCCAGCAGCTTACTTGTTTTTCTATGCCTAGGTTTTAGTACAATCATTTGACAATAACTGTTTATATTGGGCATTGTGAGAGATGTGAAGCTCTGAACACCTTAGCAGTGGAAGGAATGCAACAGCAGTTTCCTCTACCCAGGCCAAAGCCTCAATTGCCATAAATCAGCATGGATTCACTGCCAAGCATAAAGTTCGCACTCATTTACATCAGCAAGAATGCCTCCCTAAGAATTTCAGTCCCCTGTATAACAAGGTTAAATTTTTCTCTCTTTTTGTTTCTGAATCCATGCTGAATTTTAAGCTTTCTTAAATCCACCCTAGTAATTGTCATTCCTTTGAGTCAGAATTATTGACAATCAAATTTATCTATAATGAACAAGAAGAAAGATTGAAGAAAGGCTTTCTAATTTGGATAGGGGTTTTTTGTGTCCTTTTAGTGACCTTCCTCAGTCCTAACTCCCTCCCTCCCTTACTTGAAATCCTTCATGCCAATGCCTCTGAGGAGACTGAAAAAAACCTGGAAAACAGAGTATGTTCTTTTGGTTTTGGTATTTTTCTTTCCCCAGCCTTATTAGCTAGCACTGTATACATCATCATAATTGTGGTAAGATGCTGTCAGCATCCCTGCCTGGTTTCACAGATCTCTCTGACTGCTTTCCAAGCATCCCTAAGAATAGCTCAAGACAGTGATGTATGATGGTGAGTAGAAAGCTGTCATTATAATGGCTCCTCTCTTCCCATGGACCTCTATCAGGAATCACAAACATGCTAGACTGGAGAATCTCCTTTGAAAGTCTGGGGTGGAAGAGCTGGGCAAGAAGAACCTGAGGTGCTTATACAGTGTTCCTTATACCCTCTGACTCTGAGCAACACCAAACAGAGACACTGTCTAAAGCTGGTTATCACTGCACTGTTTGCTCATTCTGAGCAGGCAGATTATTTGTAATTGTTAATCTGTATTGTTGTACTACCCGAAAATCAAAGCAGAGGGCATTTGCAGGAGTAATGGCCTTGTAAAGAAAGGCAGAACCTTGAAGCTGCTGTTTATTGTGAAGGATTCAAAAATGGGCATTTCATACAATATTTTTTGTGTTTTGCAGGTCTTACAGAAACAGATGCAGCAGTAAGTGCTGCATGGCTGAGAACCAAACATACATATGTGCATGTTCTTAAAAGTCGTCTGTCAACAAATTCAAGTTTTAGAGTCACGGACAGTTCTTGAAAAATGTGCAAAAGCTTGCTTGTTTTTCCCTTTGTTTGACTTTTATGCCTATTAGTAGGAACACAGATAATTAACTGCAGACTAGCCGTTCCACTGCTGAAATCTGCAAACCTGCAGATGCTGTAATGAAAGGTACTGCCTTTGGGGACAAGAAAAGTATAGATTTTTTTCCTACAAACTTCTTTTGTAAAAGCAGGAAGACAAAGGCCATCACTCAACTGATGTTTTTAAGATTTTACTGATCTGTCCAAAACTTGTCTTTAAGACATCAGGCTGAACAATTCATGCCTTTAGGAAAACAGGTTGAAGACTTCATGATAGAGTTCAGAGAACTTCTTTTGTTCTTTCTCTTTGCTTTCGTTTTCCCTGTTGAAAAGGTACTCAGTCAGTGTCCCAATGATTTTGGCCTTTGCTGGGTGGAGCAGAATGACAAGAACAGGCTGGGATTGGCACACATGGAGGACTGCCTTTGTGGTCCTTGTGATAGGGCTTGTCCCTTGTAAACATGGTGTCCATGGAGGTTTATGTCTTGAACAGATGTAGGGGAAGGCTACTGAATGATATCTCGTCCTAGGTGAGGATGGTCTGGGCTCTGTTCCCAATTCTGCCATGCTTTCCTTCTGGGACATATTTCTCTGTGCATCATTTTCCTCAGAAACAGTGAAGGAGAAAGGGTTCAGCTGAACCTGAGGGCTGGCCACGGGGGTGGTTCCTCCAGTGCTTATCCCCACTGGCCAGCATGGGACAGCAGGAAGACCCCAGAGCCACAGAGAAAATGTCCAGAAGTGAATGTCCTCTCTGCAGCAGTGGGTGATGCTGGAGCAGGCTGACTTTTAGCAACTGGTACGTGTCTTCTGGTTTTGTTTCATCTCAAAGGGTCCCATGTGCTTGGAGGCTGTGTGAACAAGCACAAAGATGATGAGCATATGGGACACCCAAGATCTAAGGCAGGAGCATGGAGGCACCGCACTGGTCTGTACAAAGCAGCCCTGGCTATTATTTTTTTTCTTGCAGTTTGGCTCTGGGCAAGTTTTACTTGACCAAACACGATGTTTTGATTCCAGGAGAGTCCCCTCCTTGCAGAGGAAATGAACATTGTTAGATGTTATAGCTCTGAATCTGCCTGAGTGGGGCTGGGACTCCCATCGAACAGCCGCAGAGGGAAGATGAGGATGGTTGCCTGCTGCTAGCTCAACTCATGTCTGTAATGCTCTGTGACCCCTGTGTCATTCTTCCCCCTGCCACTTGGGAGACTGAGAGGGGCTCAGGAAGGCAGGGATGCCTCTGGAAGTTCCTGCACACTGCCTCCAGTCAGGTGCTGAGGCACAGCCTGTCATGAGTTTTGGAAGGCTCCTAGCCCACACATCCTGCAACAAGGAGGGCCCATCTCTGCTGGGTGCCCGGAGGCAGTCACAGTCTGCTGTTTCCCTGGAACAAAACTTGCAATTTTCCCCTGTAAGTGCTCCCAGTTGTAGCAACAATTTCTAAGTCACGTCATGTTTTACTAGCTTTGCATGCCTTTTATACCAAGTCGCTATCAAAGGCATGCATATGTCTTGATTCAAAGTTATTCAAGATGTGGAGCCCCCAGATTTTATCAATGAAAAGGGTCTCGTTCACCTACAAAACTTTAAAAAAAAATTCTTAAAATTTATGTACAAAAACACAGAGATGCTCAGATGTGCTTGTATGTAGTGCATGGTTTAAATGACTGCAGCTTTAAAAATTGCTGAACTCCATTGTCTTCAAAACTAGCTTTTTCTCTCTATCAAATCTACAAGCAAACACAAATCCAATCAAGCTTGAAACATCTGGCCCCAGCCATAGCCAATTTATGTGCCCACGATTCTTGGTTGTAACCCACGTGAGGGTAGACTGCTTCCTCCTCCAACCCAGATGGCCAGGGCTCAAGGGCAGCCCAGGCTGCTTTGGTTTAGAGTCTCTAAACTGAACTGCATTTACAAGGAAAAGCTCAATCCCAAAATATTTTTTTTCTGATATTTTGTTTGTCTGAAAAGTGCAAAAAGGGCCAGAGGGTTCCCATGGGCCTCCAATAATGCTATCAGAGTCCAAACACACCTCTTTCACATGCAGGTGTCATTAGGGAGCACTGGAATGTGGCTTCAAGAAGCTGGAGGGAGCACAAGGAAATGTAGCTGACCCAGCCAGTGCCTTCCTGAGGAGCCCAGGGATGCAGCTGCCAGGGATCAGGGATGCCATGTGTGGAAGGATGCCCTCTGCAAGGGGCCAGCCATGGTGGGTGGCATGGCTGGGCTGTGACTTCAAGGAGGCTGCAGCAATGCAGCTCAGTCCGGCAGAGCCATTGATGTGGCTCTTGGCACCACATCTGAGGAGACTGCTGCACAGCAATTATTTCACCTCAGGCATTTTGCGCTTGAAACAGCCAAAATTTCAGCTGGTGTTGAACTAAAAATATCCTGGTTGTGTGCAATTGTAGACCCTCTCTGACATTCATTTACCCCAGAGCAGAAATGGTAAAGCACCCACAGGAAAGTATTAGTCGGAATTTAGGAGCATGCAGCCATGAATTTTGCATCCTGAGAACATCCTTTATCTGTCTAACTTATCTAGGATACACCTGTAGATCTGATGGAAGAATATAACCCTAAGAAATACAGCCAAGTGAAGTGAAGGATTAGCCTTATTCCATACTGTATAACTGGAGACCTGTGTGCAAAAATAGACTTTTCTTTCCTCTCTGTCCTATTTCTACTTTGAAAAATTTCATATGTCCTGTCCAAGCTCATGGTGTTTTTAAGAGATAAGCACATCTTTATCTAGTCTGCAGTAAAGGGTATGGAAGGCAGAACAGCCAATAGTTTTAACTCAATCCTATTAAAATGAATCAATTTTATTCTTGATGATAACAATGTGTTTAATATCCTATACAATGAGGCATTTTGTAATTGACCATCAGAAGCATAGTTAATAGGAAACAGAAGCTCATACCTGGGGCTGTATCTATGTAAATTCTTTGTCCCATCCAGCTCCTCAATCACACGCTGAAATTTTGCCCCAAACCACCCTGCAACTGTGGCCACTTTTGTTCTTCCATGGACACATCCCACTCTGGGCACCAGGAGTTAGGGATTTTGGGGTGCCAGGGAGCCCATGCAACCTCCCCATGTGCTGGAAGAAAACCAAAGACCCTTGTCCTGCAGCCTCTGCTCTTGCTGTTTGGGCACACAGAGACCCTTCATAGTAAAGGTGGGTGGGCTCACTCCCTGATCCTTGGGTTTGGCCTTTGCAAAAACACATGTGGGCTGATTGCAGATGCCACATGTACAAATGCAGAGCAGCCCATGCCTACCTGCACAGAGCTAGCAGCAAATGCATGGACACAGCCTCATGTGGTTGTTCTTGGTGCCCTGGAGTACACAAAGCACCATTTGAGGCATTGGATTGTACAGATCCATATAGAAAAAAAGCTACAGAGATGGCTTTGAATGGAGAACAATAAATTGTCAAAGAGGAAAAGAGTAAAAGCTAGGATATCTTAAATTATTCCATTCAAAGTGTGCAACTGGTGAACTGGATAGAAGAAATACCATTCTTGCTTTTGCCAAGCAGCTGTTCTCCAAAGGCTTCCAAATCAGCAGGTCTGTGCCCTTTCATCCCTTACACAGTCCTGAAAATACCAGTGGAAATATCAGTCATTCAAATAACCCATGTCAGATACACAGAACAGCATATCCAGCCTTTTTGGATTGAGTCCTTCTCTGTATGCTGAGTAGTTTTGCACCCCATCAAATACAGACCAAAGTTTTCAGATGCCTTTCATTCTTCAGATTTCAGGGAAAGGATGTAAGTCTCTGAAAGACTTATGTTGTCCCTAAAGCTCTGGGGCAAATCAGTGATCTATGATCTGTTCCTCCAGCCCAGTGTAATTTGCCACAACTAGGAGAAATGCACTCTTGTGGGATATGGATTTCTCAGGAGCTAGCCCAAAATGGTGGTAAGAAGCTTCCCTGAAAAATGAAGACATTCTCAGCCCTCATTCCTTGCTGTGGTTACAGGCAAGGCACTTCCTTTGCTGTTTCTCTCTTTCATATAAATGCAAGGCAAAGTATGTGTGTTTATATATATGTACACATGCATATAAAAATACACCTACCTACAGAAGTATGCACACACACACGCTTGTACATACACAAATAGATATACATCAATGCATACACAGAGTTAAAGAATCTCAAAAGCAAACACTGTGCTGTGCATACATCTTCCTGTTTGGGGAGGATGAGAGAGCAAGCACACATCAGCTGTTGGTTGTACTGCTTATTGAACCACCCCGAAGCATTGCACTGCTTAGTGTGGCATAACCAGCGCAGAATAAACTGGGATCAAAGAGGCAGGACTAGGTGCTGAGGTGGAAGAGAAGAGGAGCCTGGGGAGAAAGACAGCTGCAGGAGGTCTGGGTGTTGGCTGGGGAGGAAGACAGGCGTGCAAAATGGTGTGTCACAGCAGCTGGAGTGGAGCTTGGAGTGTTTAAGGAAGGTAGATAGGTTGGGTGGGAAGATAAGGTAGTAGGGAAGTGGGATGCAGTATCCAAGAGATAAGGTGAAGGTGGAATATTTTGAGGAGGCGATGGGAAATAGGTAATTCAGTCAAAAAGATTATATGTGTAAAGAAGGTAAGGTGGAGGAAGAGAAACTGCATTGACTGTGAAATCCATGTCAGATCATATTTAAAACTGTCTCCTTTGCCTCACTAATCTGTAATCTCATATCAGGGTTGCCCAAATGTCTTGAAGACTGAGATGGGGGTCTCTACTGTAGGTGAACAACATCCTGTATGACTGCACTGAGAGGAGACCACCAGAAACTCAGAAAAAGCCTGCCATTCTTCACCACCACTTGCTCTTTGCTCTTGCTCAAGGCTCCAGTCATGAAACATGAAAATGTTCCCTGCAAACTATTTTAGACAGAAGCAAAGGAATTGCTAGTTATAAATGGAACAGCATGTCTTTTTTCATCTGTGTATTCACAGTGCTGGAAACAAGCAAGAGTTGAAGATGTAGTTATTGAAGCAGATGAATAGATATCATCATTTGAGTTCTGCACATGAATATGGAGGAGGAATTAAATCATGGGCAGCGTGTGATATTTTAACCCAAAAACTACAACTTGTGCAGACCATTCTCTTATAAATTTGTGCTCAAATAGGTTCTTAAACCACTATTAATCAGACTATTTGCATTTCTACTTCAAGAAAACCAGAATAACAAGAGAATGAACTTGAAAAATCATATCAGAATGACCTTCATAACGTTGTTTTCCGTCACACCACGGCCTGCTGCTTAATGTGAATTTCATTTTAGGAGCAGTCTGTTTTGCTATCCATCACTGAGCATGATGGAGTTACTTCCTAAAAGGAATCCAGGTCATTTTAAAAGCATCACACACAGGAATCAACTATCTCCGTTAAGATTTAACTGCTATGGGTAGCAGCCTACTTTTACTTCCAATCAATGTGATTTACAGGCATGAACAACAACATGAGTAGGGAGTTTTCATTTCCAGCTTCATACATGGCTAGACAAGCGACAATGTCCCACAAAGAAAATATACAGAGAGACCACAGACTAATCAGGTGAGGTCTTGAGATGGCACTCTTGGGGTGATAAAACACGCTCAGTGTGACTTGCTGTGTGTGACATTAGTTATATCAAAAGGCAGAGAGAGAGAAAAACTGGCTATAGAAAAATGACACTCTGGCACTCCATACTGCTGCACTCACTCTCCCTGAATTTCAGATGAAACCTGATTGCAAACGAACAAACAATTTCATTTATCACTGCTAGTCCTCCAAACTGAAATAGGGATCTGTAACCCAGAGAGTCTCAGGGAGTTTTATCACTCACTTCATTAGAAACATTATTTCCCCAAAGATTTAGGGAAATGTATACATTTGGCAAAGCAGAGAGTTTGTATCCAAGTCTCAAACTCAGTCTTCTCTGACCACATCACATGACACAGAAGCCCATGCCCTGATCTCAGGGCTGGCAATAGGCAGCAAGATTGCACCCAGCTGGTGTTGCTGTTTGTTACTGCCCTAGGATCTAGGAGAGCCACTGAAAACACAAGCCTCACATTTTAGGAGCCGATCATATAAGAATGCTTGAAATTCAAGGCAGACAAGCTAATAGCAGCACAGTGCTAACAGGGGAGGGAGATTAGAGGTCAGCCTGCAGCAGAGCTGGGGCTCACGCTGCAGAGCCTGAATGCAGGCTGCCTCTCTCCCTGCAGAGGAGCGCTGGCCCACCGAGAGACAGCAGAGCTCGCTGGTGCAGTGCATCCCCAGGCATTTTCTGAGTATGGATATAATTCAAACTGATGGGGTTTTAGAGAAATGTTTTACCACCTCATCTATCTAGGTCTGATTTGATTCCATCAATGAAGCAGCTGAGTTTCCTCTTTTATTTTTGTTTTTTTTCCCCAACGTGACTGCAAACTCTCTAAGTTGCAGGTGTCAGGAAATCGCAACATAATGCTGTGATGGGATGGGATGGGAAGGAAAGGAAAGTATATACATCCTTAGCTCCTACGTATCTAACAGTAATAAAAAGACACCACAAGGCAGAGCAGTTAATACTGATTTACTGCAACCCTATTTGCATGTATACACTAATATGCACTTTTATTTGGACTTTATGATTTATTCATTATATACATAAAGCGATAATGAACAACACATCTGCACGGTATGAATCCAGGTTTCATTGAGGCTTGTTATTTACAAAATAGAGACAAAATCCCCGAGGATGAACCTTCTGCTCTCTTCCTAGTGTACTGGATTTGGGATGTCAGGAGTCTTTAAAGTAAGTCTTTTATTTAAAATAAATACACAGATATCATGAGAACAAGCATATTATCACACAGAGAGACAGGCAGGCTATATCTTCAAGTTAAGAAAACACATTTTTTAGCATGAATTATGCACCTGCTTTGTTTTTTCCTATTACTGGTAAAATCAGACAAAACAGGAATTTACTCATTAAAAGTGACTGAAGCTGCAGTTTTGAGAATGTCTCTGCATGACAATGACTTAGCACAGTGGAAAAAACCCAGCAGTACAGCAGCTCAAAACCTTCTCACAGAAGGTAGTGATGATATATAGCTGTTGGACATGATAATTTTCACAACAATGTTTAGTTGTATTTTTTCTTGTAGATCCTTTTGTAGTGCAAACAAAACATAATGGAATTTTCATCAACCAAAAACTGAAAAGCCTGAAAAAAAACCCAACCAACAAAGCCAAAAAATCCTTCAACCCAATGTATTTGCATTCTAAAATATGATATGGTAAAAACCAGTTACCTTCATTTTTTTTCAGTAAAACTTACAATATCAAACCCAGGTGCAGAAGCAGTACTCCTAGAGAAATGCACACAAGCCATTCTAGTATAACCCAGGTGTGTGAAAAATTTTTCCCATCTCATGAAAATTTAAAACTTTACAGAGGTTTCAGCACAGCTTTGATCTCCCATGAATATAACACCTGATTGCCTAAGACTTTCACCTCTGGTAGGTTATTAACTGTGATGTCTATACCAGTAGATGCTATAATTTCCATGAACCCTCTGAGTGTGACTGCAGAAGGTGTAGCAATCAAAAGCATGCTTTCTCAGGTTTTAAGATACACTAAATGCAAAAGTCAGCAAAAAGCTCCTATGATTTCAATGAATCTGTTTGTCCTATACACTTTCACTGAAGTTTGATAGGTAAAAATCACATATTCCCTGCTAAATATTGTAATTTAGCCACAGATTCTGAATCAAAAACATGTAAATGTGCAACATATTCTGCATATTTATATGGAGATACGAACACAGTTCCTGAAACCTCGTGATGCTCATGGTTGAAGCAGCCTCTGCTCCATCTTTTGTGGAAGGGTGGAGCAAATGACCTCCAGAGAACACTTCCAACCTCAGCCATTCTGTTTCCTGTGTATTTATGCAAAATAAGCACTCAGTGTATAAAACTCTGTCCCATGCCAGCTGCAGTCTGCTCAAAGGGGTGCAAATAAAGCCAGTGGAGTGCAGAAAAGGTATCTGTTATCCCAGCAGGTCTGCATCAGCCCCTGTGCTTTTATTGTGGCCCTGGATACTCAGAAAATGAAATGTGAAGGGCACACAATTTAGGGGAATCATTAGGAACTTTGAAATATGTATATATTTTTATTATTATTTATAGATATATAAGTAGTTCTTCTTCAAATTTGCCTAGGACAGCAAAAGGCCCAGCCCACTGGAAAGAATTCATTCTGTCTCGGCTGATGGTGTGGTCTCACTAGCAGGTCAGATTTGGCCTGTCACACAGTGCTGCAGGTGGCTGAGAAATTTGATTCAGGAAAGCCTTTGCCTGTGCAGACATAAAGGGACAGGGACCACAGAAGAGTGTGGGATACCCAGACTACTACAACTGCTGCCTCTGTTTCTTTCTCTCTAAAAACTTTCCTTCAGCTTCCCTGTGCCCAGGAGCTTTCATAGATTTGGCTGTCTGAACTGGCTCCACTTGTTATCTATATAAGGCTCTTTAATCATCAAGAGTTTCTGCTCTCAGAAGAATATATCAACCCCAAAAAACATGTTCAGACAAACAAGAGAGAGCACTTGTACAGTGTTTCTTTTAATCTCTGGCCCTTCCTGCTCCTTCAGGGAATACAATCCCATAGATTTCAGGGGGGAAATAAAAAAACCCTCTGAAACATCTTGAGCCTCTCATCTGGTTTCTCTCCTTGCAACATTTTCCTTTTCCAATGCCATGGTAATTTTCATGCAAGGGGATCGGGGTGAAGGAACAGATGCTGCTCCTATTTCCTCCCTGTTATCATCCCACTCCCAGCGATGCTCCCTGTAATCGTTCCATTGTACAGCTGCCTTTCCTATAAAGCTGAACAATGAATAATGGATGCAAAAACTAAGTGGCGTTTCAGGTTCATTAGTATGCATATTGTTATAAATTCATTTCAGTAGGTGCTGTGAAGCCACTCTCCTCTCTTTTGTATTTTGAGGTGTCACTGCTTCAGGCTCTGCTAATGTTCATTTTGTATTCATTCATTTGTGTCTGTAGTTTTACCTGGATTGTAGGCTATTGTTCTTATTTGCAAATCTTGGGTTTAATTTCCTGTAGGAAGCTTTCATTTTGTCTCTAGGGCTCACTCTCCTATTACCATCCACCTTGAGAGTACTAAAGCACTGTCCTGCTGGTAAAATATAATCTGTTTTGTAGTGTTCTAATGAAAATGTTACCACTTATGTCCTAAAAAAAAAAAAAAAAGAAAAGAATAGAAAAGAAAAGAAAGATCAAGATTTTCTTATTCTAGCTGTTGGTATCCAGGGCTTCCCTTCTGTTCATTCCTATTTCTGAATGTTAAATAGCCCCCAAGCCCCCAAGCCACAGTCCTGCAATTCCTTGTTACCTTTGACCCATGTCCAGCTGCCAGCAGAGGCTTTGCTGGGCTCCTGAAAAGAATTTCTGTCAGTCATGCAGAAAGCAACTCATGTATCAGCATTTTCTTGTAAAGTCGAACAGAAGCTAATTCCTTCTCCATTTCAGACCCCCAGCCCTTTGCAATTATTCCCTTTATTTATATGACATACATATTTTATTCATTCTCATTAGGCTGTTGAATAGCAACCCATTATCTTTCAACAGACTCATCTCAGATAAAACATTCATATTAGTGCCCCTATTTTTGTTTCTGTTTTATGATATTCTCCCTCACACATTCAGATTCATTCTTCCTAACAACAGCATATCATTAGGCCTTGCCTTCAGCTATTGTTAACAGTGAACTGATAGGATGCAGTGGGATGCCACAGAAAGTAGAGCTGATCCCAAGCCTTTTTTCCTCTCTGCCCTATCTGTGTTGGACCAATAGTGTTGCAGAGCTATCAGCTCAAGAAAGTACAAAATGAACTCCAAGTACAATGGAAGAAAGAGACAATAGTGAGCTATAGCTGTGCTCTCCCAGGACACTTTGCACAAAGGAACAATCGCCCACAGCAGTCTCACTAAAACAGAATTTGCAGTGGATAATATTCAGCATAGGCACAGTGCACATAAAGTAATACAGTAGTTGCTGATCACAGTTACTGCATGAAGAGCATCTCTTACTGAAACTGTGTCTCACCTTTGATGGTGCATGCAAAGCCTTCTTAACATTATAAGCAGCACTGAGCATTAAGGACAAACTATTCAGAGCAGGCTGACAAAGACAGGTGTTGAAGCCCGAGTACTGAAATGAATTGTCTTACATTCAGTACCAGGAACCACTAGCCACATGATGAAAACACTGGTATAAGTGACTCTCTGAAGATGAAAAGCACAAGTCCTCTCTGCCTGGATCATCATCACCTTTGTTCTCCTCTTTTCTTCCCGCAGCAGTAAAAAGCTTCAGCTCTCCAGTTCTTTAGTCATATGAAGGTGGAGATGAAAAGAGATTTACTATCACTAGTAAAGGCTACAGAACCAGGTGTGTCAGACTCTTAAGGGGCTTTATTGGGTAACTTACAACATCAACCATGTATGAGACACCTTTTTTACCTGTAGAGACAGCATACATGCTTCCACTGCAGCCCCTTGCTAAGAGAGCTGAGACTCATATCCCTGGGCAGAGCTTGGGTGCCCACAGATAAGTGGATGGCAGATCCAAGAGGTGTGTGATGTGTAGGCACACCACATGAGGAGCTAGAGATCAGTCATGAGCAGCTCATTTCCACTTTTATTATGGAAAATTGCCAGTTTATGGTAAATTGAACAGATCTCTGAAGTCTGAAATATGGAAAACTTAAATCTTATGAAATATTCTCGCTATGCAGTTCCAGTACTGAGATTATCATGATCACAGGAACAGGTATCTTCATAAGTATCACAGTGTCCCACATTGTGTGTGTGTGTGTGCATTGATACTTGGATATATTCAAATACACTGAAATTCACACATACACACTGCAATATTGTTGATATATAAATATATACTCGTATCTCTCTCTCTATAAGGAGATTAGTCTCCCCACACGTTTGTAAAAACAAGACCAAAATTATATGTATGTAGATACCCTATCAGATATGCATATTTATCATAGTCTTTTTTAAACAGTTTTGCTCTTATTTATGTAAGTATCCTCTCTAGCATTCATACTTAAGGCACTGTACTCAGCCACATTTTTGTTGGCCAGGGACATCGCTGAGGACGCCATTGGCCTATTCCCATTAACTTCTCTGAGCATGTTTATACTGCATATTTCTTTGGGAACTTGACTGGATGGAAATAATAAATTCTCATGTGAACTACACAACCTCTGTTGAAGTAAGTAGTGTGTGGACTGATTAAAATCAGGACTAGGTTTGTCCATTTTTGTACAACTACACCAGCATTTGGGCACCCCAGAACTTCAGCAGAGGGAAAACTGAATAGCTGAGAAGAGAATTTGTTCCAAATGCTAGAATGATCACATCTCAAATCATATTTAGCATGTTGAGTAGACCACAAACCCACAAATTTCTGACCAGATGGTACTTATTGCTCTTTTTTCTGTAGCTTGCTGCTCTAGCACCCACACAATGCCCTCTTTTCCCACTTGGTTTATACTGTTCCACCACACCAGTGAGGGTCTGGAGCTGAAAGTCTCCAGGAGATGCATTCTTCACCTGCACCAAGTGAGAAAAAGGTGTATATTTTCCTGCTAGAAAGGTGTATACTTTCCTGGAGTCTGTGTTACAGCTGCAGCCGGCTGAGGTGAGGATCCTGCTGTGTGTACACCTGATCAAAAGAGAGCCGTGATGCAAAGTGGCTCCCAGAAGTGAGGACAGAAGCCCAACTGTAGATGCAGGAAGAAGGTGCAGGAAGAAGGTGCAGCTCGCTAAAATTCCAGCCTGATTCTCTGTCTGCCAAGAACAGCTTGTGAAGGAGAGCTACCACAGACACAATTGAAATCCCTGCAGGAGAGGAAGCTTGGCAGCTCATTTTCATGTCCTGCTCCCAAAATGTCAGTGCCTGCAAATGAGCAGTGTGTTTGTGCTAAGGGGCAGGAAAGGGCCAGTGGGACTGGGCTCCTTCCTGTCCCTTTCCACTCCTTCCTACCCAATCCCTTGCGCTCTCTCTCCCCACAAAAAAAAAAAAAGATGAAGTGCCTGGACACTTGCACTTCAGTGCTTGCGCCTCTGAGCTGTCACTTTGCCCATGAAAGGCCTTAAGAGAGCTTCCCTGGCCTCACAAAAATGATGTGGGGATGAGCATGTTTCAGATTGCATGCACTCAGATATTACTGCAATAGAGGCCACAAAACAGGCAACACACTCGGCTTTCAGAAATACAGCTCCATTTTGCAAAGCTGGAAATGTGCATAGTAGTTAAAGTGTTCCCTTCCCTTTCCTTTCTTTTCTCTCTTGGCACCTTGTTCTTTGTTCTTGTGGTCTACTTAAGTCTAGGGATTTTTTATTCCACTGAAAGATTTGATTTTTCTTTTTAATACATACCCTGACACTGAGCACCTGCTGCAATTAAAGCACTGGTATTTGGCTCCTGTGAGGTCTATTCTATTATGAAGTTTTATCCATTGATTGTGGACTAATGAACCCATCAATTCATCACAGCGCTTCTATTACCCTACTGCTGTTGTGGGATGTTGCATTGCTGAGCTTGGGTAAGAGCACTGACTCTCTTGCTACTGCCCTAAATGTTGTTAGGGATGTAAAAGAGTTAAAGTAATCAGAATTTCAGTACAGTTCAACTTTGTGGCCCTTCTGTGGTATGTCGGTTCCTCCTATAATAGGACTTTCTCATTTAAAGCAAATCAGTTTCAACAATACTTACTATTCAGAAACAGTGGCTCTGGAGTGGGATAGAAAAGGGGAGCAGAGCTGATATTTTGCTGGGAAACACTGACGGGCATAAGCAATGGTCATTTTATTTTTCATTCATAGAAATTGTCTGGTATGGGGCATTAGCAAAACTTAGATAAACTTGAAGTAATTAAGAACAGCAAGAAATGGTTTCAACAGCAATAACAACAGCAGCAATATGTTTTTCTCCCTCTGTGTCAGATGCTGGCAGTGCTTTTTTTTTTAAAGCCTAGTCTCAGATTATTTGTGGCAGATTTATTCATCATTCCACAGATAGTTATCTGGCTTTTTTTAGATTGTCTGGCATTACATTAATTCAGCACAGAAATGCAGAAATGCACAAAAGTAATTGGCAAGAAAATAAACCTAGCACCACAAGAGGAATTGCCTTTAAGGTATCACTTTAAAATTTGAGAGTCAAGAACCAAATAGGATAATTCTGGCAGTCCTGATATCTTTATTGAGAAAACATTTTGGTATTGAGTTTGGAGGGTGAACACTAATAAAGGAACATGCTGAAAAATAATAGAAACAAGACTGGTCTCTGTAATTGTGTCAGAGAAATCACATCTACATAAGCATATGAACAGAATGTCTGCAAACACAAACAAGAGGAATGGAGATGTCTGCAAAAACAAGATGCCAATAAAGAAATATGGCTAACAGATAAGAATGAATAAAACCTTTTCAAATTTTTTTCTTGCTAAAAGCAGTTAAAATTCCTATTACTAGCACACCAATTGAAGAAAAAAAGATTGTTTAAATTTAGGCAACACAATGGAAAACAAGGTTTATAAATTCCAAAAAGCCAAACCTCTTTCTATTCAGCACAACCCTCATCTGAATTTAGCCACCAACTCATTCACTTGTTTTTCAAGCCAGCTGTTACAACACACATAGTACTCTCATTACCCAAGCATCTCAGTTCTAGGATCAGATTGTTTTCCTGAAGCACGTAATTTGATGCCACAGTACAGACAAGGGATTTGGGCAGCGTGGGCATTTTATTACCATGTCCATCTGCTGCACATGTCCTGACGTAGGTTCTACTGGATGTGGAAGATGGAACATCTAGAGCAGGTGGAAACTCCAACACTTAGCTAGTAAACAGCGGTGTTGCAAGTCTTATCAATTAATGTTTGCAAAATGTTCTGAGATTCCCCAGATAGAACATGTTACAGAAGTGAAAAACATTACAAGTAATCTTTACTGATGTATTAATAACACCGAAGGTAGGAATGTACCCTTGTTATAACTAAAGGCTTGTGACAGGCTTCTCTTTCAGCAGGTTTGCTAACAGAAGGAACAGACTGCAAAGCAAATACAAAACTCCAAGATGTGCTGCTTCAGGAAGGCAGCAAAGCTTGTACACATCAGCAATTTTTGTTGCTGAAAACCCACATGGGCATCAGGTGCTTCATCCACTTTCAGGTCCTGATATTCTGTGAGCCTTTGTTCCAATTCAGTATCTCTCCTCAGTGTCCACATGGAAATCCCATCATTGCTCTGCTACTGCAACCCACAAAACAAGCAAGTGGCTTAATAAATAAGAGAAATGTTTCAGCAGAAGAAACATCTGGATTGGAGTATGACTCCTTCATACAGGGTACAGGAAAGGCAGTGGTAGATCCATTGGCTCCATGAGTCCTGCTCCACTGTTAGCAGTGGCTGACACGAGCACCATTCCCCTACTTGTCTCTTTCAGGATCATATTCTGGCCTCCTAAATGATCCAGCATGAAAGATTTGTGTGAGGAACCACCATCCAGATACTCTCCCCCTTGCCTAATTCAGCCCTCAACACTGGCACCAAGGGGAAGAGAATAGGAATGCATCCTACACAGATCCTTTGTCCATCTGAGAGTCCAAGGCATGCTGGAGGAGATATTGAGGATTGACACGGTCTCAAAATGGTGAAAAGGTGGTGGTTTCAGGGATACATTGCAGAGCACAGGAGGAAGACTGTGCCTCTGCAGAATGATTTCTGGGCTGCTGCACACCAAATGCACCAAGAAAGCAAATAAACTGGCAGTGACTAGGAAATGACTGATCCATGCCAAAGCTGTGAAACAGTTGCCCTCATTCCTTGGTCCTTCAAAGCTGCTCAGGAGTTTGACATGTTGACATGTCCTCCTGTCTTCTCCCTTGTTTGCTTCTGCCCATTTGAATTGTGGGGATCTCTTTGCTCTGCTGATTAGGAAGCAGCTGATGCCTTCCTAGCTGAGCAGATGGACCACATGTAGGGACTCCCCAACCAAGCAAAGCTCCATCAGGGCTATCACTCCTTACACTGACACTCATTACTCATTACTCAGAAATAACCAGCTGCTTCAGTAGAAAAATAAACACACAGTGACAACTAAAGCTGGCTCAGAAAGGGCATGCAGAAAGGAAGTAGGAGTCCTGTGTCAGATGAGAGGCATGGGTAGAGATGTGGGCAGAACTGGGGAAGGGAAGTATAGGCACACACATTTCATGCTACTATTACAAAGTGGAGCATTGGTGATGGAAGCAGTGACAGGATCTTCATGTGGAAACCCTCTCACGGGACCTGCAACGCAGCACTGTGGAAAGGCTGGGTTATTTCCCCAGGCTGCTTTGCTTGGAATGCCATGCAGTGAAATGACATCTTCTCACAGCAGAGCCCTGGGTGGCTGCGACACACTCTGCATGTTCACCTCTAACAGCACACCTGCAAGCAGGCACTGCTGCCACTGCACATCGTGTTTGATTGCCTCATTATTGCAGCTGCTACTGGCGTGAATGAATAGACACACCCCGATTCTTCCTGAGATCTTCTGTTCAGATACACTCATGCAAGTGTAATGAAGGTTTGTGGGAAAGGGCAGGCACACATGAATAGCATTGATTCACACTGAATGCAGGACAGACGTGCAGGTCTTTAAACTTGCTCTCCTCTACTTGTGTCTACAGTAGCTGGATTTTCCATCAAGAGCCTTGCAAATTCCAGAGAGATCAATGAGGCTGAGCAATTGCAGAAGCAGCATGGAAGGCCAATGCACAAAATCCTTTCCCCTCCAGCATGAGGCAATAGGGTGTAAGTGATTTATAAACTGAAGTCTGAGGTGATTACAGAGCTCAGGACTTAATCACACAATTCCATTACCCTGTCACATGTCAAGTGTCTAACACAGACCTGGCAAAATAAACCATGGGTTTTCAAAATATCATACCCTTATCCACTGCCATGGAAGATGAGAATTAAAATCTTTAATTAAGTCCTGCAAGCTGCATAGCTATAGATGCTGACTGCAAAATGTGAACAGCAGAGCGTTAGTGAGAAATACACTTCCTCGGATGATCTCTGAAGCTTGTGGAACAGCCTGTAGGAAAGCTTATGTTGTGCTCATGTAATACCCCAGCTTTTCTCCTGAAGCCATCACCCAGCTACAAATCCCATACCTTCCTCCAAGTCCCATACCTCCCTCCCAGGGCTTTCTACTACCTCAAACATTCACATCCTTCCTCCTCAGCTTTTACTGTCCCAGGTGAGGAGCTGTCATTCTGAGGGACATGAATATTCCATTCCTTTATTCCATCCTCCATGAAGCATAGTCCAAAAGACCTATCTTCTTCCCTTATGCAGCTCCCTTTTGGTCATCTCTGCCTTTAAGAAATTAAACCTCAAAGTGACATCTGTCCTTGCCCCGCCTCTTACCCTTCCTCACCTTCAGTAGGACTACCACTGCCTTACAAAACCACAACAAACTGTTCACAATTGCAAATCTGTTACCTGAAAAAAACCCAGGCTAATTTTTGACTTATTTTCTCCCTCTGATTGCCTACATGGGCTTCCCTGTCATCTCTCTGAGGCACTGCTTTTCCGCTGCATTTCCAAGAGCAGTCAAATCCATCATCACCAGAACTGAGAGACACTCTGCCCCTGGACTGAGCTCCACTCCCACAGAGCATTTCCAAGCCCCTACTCCCCATCCTGGAGTGCAGTAAGCTGCTTTTGGGCTTTGCAGCCAGTTTTTGGGTGGTGCAGTGGATGAGCTCATTGGGGCTGCACTGGCCCCGATGATGTATGGCCTTCCTTCATACAGAGAGAACAGCTGAGACCCTTTAACCTTTGTTGGCTTTTAGAGCCAAATGAGTGCTCAGCCACTTTGAAAACAATGTGGAATTAAACTAATTGTTCTGTTCAAAAATAGTGTTGTAAGATCTACAGAAGTAATTAGAATTGCCACACCATTACTGTTAAGAAGCAATAATATGTCTCTTACATAGACGTTAATCTGATAACTACCTTCATTTACAGAGATCATGTATCAATGTGTTTGGGTTTTGGTTTTTACCTCCTCAATGTATGAAGAGTCCAGAAGTGGGACTACAATCACAGGAGGTTCATTTTATGGGGTTTTTGAAGGTTGTAATTCCTTTGGAAGGGTGAAGTTTTCCTTGTTCTTTCTGCACCAAAATCTCTCTCTCTCTCCCCACCTTGGTCTCTCTGACATAGCTATGCATATAAATATAAATGTAAATATATATATACATATACACATACTGATGCATCTATCCATAAATATATATATGTACATGTGTGAAATGGACTCTCTGTGAAGCTGCTAGGTTCCTAAGGACAGAGAAATTCTATGCATTTCCTGCCCACTCTTAGCTGCTTTCTTTTATGGACAGAAAATGGTAGATTTGCAGAATCCACACTTTCACCTCCCAGCTAATTCCTCCAGGTCAGGCACTGAACCACTCCGAGGTTATAATTTTTGAAAGATTCTTGATATGTCTTGTAACTCTTGAAAGGTGACCAACTTTCCTCACATGTAAGGATCAAAGACCAACCCAGTATCCTAAAGCTTGTATAAGATGCACGAGCAAATGAGGATGAGAATAAATGTGCCTTGAAATGGAGGTGGTTAGAGTGTTAACAGCTAGTTACCTTCCTGCAGATTAAATCAGCAAATGTAGGTGTGCCTTAAAATGTTATACCCTGATTATACTGGTTTTGGAAAACTCTCAAGTCAGTGAATTTCATAAAATGAAATGAACAACTGGTGTTCAAGAAAAGAGTCAAAAATTAACTCACAGCTCTGTTGTGCAAGGTGTATCACAGTTGACAATGGATGCAGAAAAGAGAGATGTTGTATGCTGAATGTGAACAAAGATATTTATTAGCATAACTGCATTGTCCACACCATACCCACATCTCCATACAAAATTAAAAAAACAAACAAACAAACAAACCAGACTTTAGGTATTGTGACTTTGAAGGCAGTGTTAAGTATTTTTGACCAACAAACTTCCTTGCTCCTTTGGAAATAGAAGTTTAGGAAAGTGCTGACAGATAACTTCCTGAAGCAGACACTCAATGTTTAAAAAAAATGACCATTTCTTCTTTGCTTTTATGCTGTGCTATGACACACTGCTAAAGCTGGCTGTGGTATGCTCTTGTGTGCCTGTGAACCTTTCTGAAAACATGCACTTACTGGAAAAAAAGGATCTTTACTTTATGAAGACTGAACTTTCTGATCTTTGTGCATAAGCTTTTTCAGAAGTGGTATTTTTTCTCAGAAAATCTCTCTCCTGATTTACATTGATTTCTTTCTCCCTCTGTAGCCATTCCCTCTCACCCTTGCTGAAGTGGGTTCCCACTGTTCCTGATAGTGCATCTCCAAGCTTTGCAGTGCTAAAACCTTCCACAGAAAAATGATTAGAAAATCCCCGAGATCTACACTGTCTCCTATGCTCTCTCCATCCAAGATCTTGCATTGAAAACATACTTACCTGCAAACTGAGATCTTGGATTTCTAGATTGACAGTATTAATGAACATTGGTCAAAATCTGATCATTGAAACTGAAAATTTTTCAAGGTTTTTCAATGTAAAGCTGAACCCATCCCAAAGGCTTTGGTCCTCTATGGAGCACAGAAGTGGTGGAGAGGTTGAGGCTTGCAAAGGGATGGGCCTTGGGGAGTAGGTCGTGTTGTTTTTCTGTGTTGAGCTGGATGCAGCTGCAGCTTAAGAAAAACAGATCAGAAAAGCCCCAGTGCTTTGCACAAGATTTCCACCCAAGGTGAGGGAATCCTCATGAGACCGTGTGGGTTTTCTGTTGTTTGGTGCATTTTTTTAACAGCAAATTCCTGACTCACCCATTTTTATGTGACCTAAAAATCTGATTGATGCTGTTTACTGGAGACAAACAGCTTGATAATTCTAATCTTGCCAAAGCTAGTAATTAAAAACAGTTCCTCTGAAGTGCTTTTTCAATACAGTCTGTGCAAAGTGAGTTTGTCATTTTTACCCAACCCTTAAACTCTGGCATAACTGGATTAAAGCTAATTTGAAAATCATACCAGACAGGAATAAATCCTTATTGGAAGAAAGGGCAGGGAAGTGTAATACATATTAGCCAGAGAAAAATACTAAGACTTCAAGAGCCTGCCTTGGTTAGCCCATCAAAGTGGAAGCTGAAAGGGGAAGACTGCTTTCTATGCTGGGCTGTGAAACACCATTAAGGGAAGAGTATGTGAAAAAGAAATTGGTCAACACCTGCTGCTGTTCGTAAATTTGGCAAGGAAATAAGAGAGAAGTCGATGACAACTAGAGTAATAGAACAGCTTTATAGGAATGACAAATCCTAAGTAGTTTTAAGACAGTATCAGGTCTATCTCCGGAGAGCCTGTGAAGTGTCTGTCTCTAGCACATGCTACATTCCCAATGGAGCAGGTATGATTAGTTGGAAGTCACTCTCGTCCTTAATTTGGAAGTAGCCACAGATGAGCACTTCTCATCTTCTCTAGAGTTACCAGTTACAGAACATATCAGTGTTTTTTCTAGAGGAAATTAATATCCTCACAGACATTATTTTTTTCTACTCTGATCATAGATATTTAATGCTGATGGAGCATGAGGGAAATAGACTACAGAAGGTGGCCAGCTTCACATGTACCATCAGATTAGCTTTTCCCAGTGCCACCACCATAAACTGTGCGAAAGAAGCACACTTCCTCAGCATTTTTTAATTTATTTTATGTTCTTATTATCACTGTAAAATCCTCAAAATTAGTTATGCAATCATGTTTGTGGAATTGTATCAGGAAGTCTGATGTCAGATTCCCTGAATCTGTGGGTTGGGTGCAACATACACTGCAGCTTTTCCAAACTACTTGCCACACTCCAGGCAGGGGTTCATCATCAGATGAGGGTAAGGAGCCCCCAGAACCACACTGGCAAGCAAGCAATGAAGATAGAGGGGAACATGAACTAAATCACAGGTGCGCAGGGTTATGGGCAAGGTATGGGAGTTTTTCTGAGGATAATGAGGATCCTGTACAGGCAAACAGATGCAAGCTTGTTTTCAAAAGGATTAGTCAAAGAACAGGGAATCATCTAAGGAAGTCCAAGCTCTATTTTTCACAACTCAGTGATTTCTGTGACTATGGTTTTGAAAGCATAGCTGATGTCAGACAACTTAGACTGCAGGGGAGCAGAGGAATATGGATACCATTAATTCTCTTCCCAAGAATTGAAGGCAAAAGCGCAATCACCCTCAGACCCCGGGGTCTGTGGCTGCTGAGGTTTCTGTGCAGATGAGGGCAAACAGATTGAATTCAGTGTGACTGGAACAGAGAACAAGGGGTGGAAAGGCAAAGAAATGTCAAGAGCAGGAGTACTGGTAGAAAGCTATTGGACATCCCTGTAGTCTTTAGACAAAGCTGTGAGGTGACTAGTTGTGGCATACTACAAAATACAGAACAAAGCACGCAAGCACAGGAACTCATCAGACTATTTCCATGAGCCACAAACACTGATCCAGAGAATGTGATAGACAGGAGCAACAGGAAGATGCTGCAGTCTCTGCTGTGTCCCTGTTCAGGCAGAAACACGTCTGCAAAGGGTGCAGTCCAGTCACGAACTCAGAAGCATGTTTGTACCCGCACTCATTTATTCATCACCAACAGCATGTTGCAAACAATCATAAGAATGCCAGCTACTTGCCAAGACAGAGAGATTTCTCCTGTCTGTCACTTGAGCTGGGCATGGCAATAACAGTACCAGATTCCAGCTGCATGCTGCATCCAGCTCAGTTCAAGTTTCACATCATTTGTCTGGGTCCCATTCAGCTGAGTATGGCAAATACCTGAGCAGCACACCAAGTCCTGGCATGGCTCACCTGGTGTGGCATCAGGCTGACTGGTGGCAAACAGCCTCACTGCCCCCATCACAATGAGACACCTAAGGATGAGTGCAGGCACTGGAAAGCATTAATTGGCAGCAATGATAAAGACATACAAGAAGCTGTGATACAATCATGATGCATGTTGTCAACCATATGCATTCATACATTTAGTAAGAAAGCCTATAATCAGCTCCTCCTGCTGTGCTTTGTGTTATTCATTTGTTGCACAGCAATACTTTGCCATCCAAAAGTTTGCCAGGATTTCACTGTGCTATGAGATGTACAAACAGAGAGCAAAAAAAGGTGGCTTCCATCCACAGATACTTCTCATCTCACTGCTTGGTGAAACATCACCACCCATATACAGTCATTTGCTGAGCAATTCATGTGGCATCTCCCCATTCTGCTAGGCAACATGACCATCAGCTTTGCAGCGCCCAAGGGCTTGCACTGTTAGAGAGAATATTCAGCCAACCTTTCTCATGCAAACTCTGCTCTCTGACAACTCTATGTGGCTTTAGATTATCTAGTTTTTTGTATATGAATGTTTTCATATGATACTGTGTACTAAAATTAATACTTGGCTGAAGTAGCAGCTGCAAATATTTTACAGAACAAACAATACAAGTGGTTTCTCTGTTTCCAGCCACTAAAAACTGACTCACAAACTCATGTTATCTGGTACCCCTAAGAAAGGGTAGAAGTCTCGTGTGTGTTGGATGACTTGAGCAGTGTGGTGTCTAAACTGTGTCCATGCCAGGCCTCCCAACCTGCCTGTTCCGCAGGTTTCAGTCCAACTACCCATTTTTCTACCCAAAACTTCCACTTGATGCATTGTTCTTCCTCATCATCCATCTTTCTTCCCTTTTCTCTTTCCCTTCCTTCTCATAGACAGAAGAGTTTATGGACTTCTGTAGGAAGTGCCAAAGACAAGTCCCAAGGCAGGGCATAGGAGCACCTGGGGGTGTTTCAAGATCTCAGCAGTAGACCCAGCCCCAACTGGAGGGACCATGGCTGCCTTCCTGCCTGCAGGGGTAAAGAAGGAGCCTGAGAAAAGCACTCCTGGCCACGTGTTAGAAGTCACAAGACAGTAAAGTACTTAGCAGAGGAAGGAGGAAGAGGAAGGGCAGAAACGATCTTGGCATGGCATCAAAGACTTCATTAGGGTAGAGCATCATGCTCACTTTGTCACAGCTCTACCCAACAAGACTGGTTATTGATCTGGAGTTTCACTGATGAGACAGCAGAAGCTAAAAAAATGAGGAAGGAAGAGCTGGGCAGGGAGGTGCCCTTTGGAGTAGAAAGGCAGGAACAGCAAGAACAACTTGAGGGCAAGTTCTCACTGGAGGCATGGGGCACAAGTGCTCTGGAAAAGAAAGGCTGGATGCAAAACATATATGAATATGTATTGTGTGAGATCAAGCAGACGGAAGAGGAAGGCACATCCAGCTATTGCACAGGAAAATCCACTGAGGGTGGGATACTTCCCCACCCATCCCAACCTCCACCCACGACCAGCATGTCTCTAACAATGCTGGTATGTTTTTCCAACTCTAGACAGATTTCTTACTATATCAAGCACACTGCAGCAAAATCAGCTCAGGAAAATTATTTAGAATTGACCACACTTAATAGTGTTGTGGCAGAAAACAGACTCAGGAAGGAGAGGTGATGCACTGAGGTTGGCATGGAGGTTTCCAACCCTCCATACATTCAATATAGGACTAGCCCTGCCACCCTTACTCATGCTGACATGGTTTACTGCAAGAACAGTCTTATTGCACCCAGCAGTCCAGAGGTGTAATGCTTATCTCAAGCACTGCAAGGATGATATTCCTTGTCAATGCAAATGCAAAGGCACCACCTCTGAAGTGAATGGTGCTATACTCCTGTGTGTTTCTGGAATGAAGCCAGACTGCTGTTTAAAATACAAACTTGCCCTGGAGCTCTTTTAGCCGTTCATCCGGACATTTCCTGGACAGTGTAGCCCAGCAGAAGTAGCAGGGGACGGCACTTGATGAAGCAGTGAAACAGTTGAATCAAACAAATTTAAATCTGTGCAATAAAAATGTTCCATCTAATCTTTTTTTCCCATGCTGAAAGCTATGCAATTACCTTTTTTAACAGTTTTTCATACCTTTAATAAAAATAACCATTAAGAAAAATTAGCAATCCTGAAGAATTGCTTTGGAAAACACCTTAGTTGATATTCAGAAGTGAATTTTCATAGTTTATTATCAAAGCTGGTATGAAGGAATTATCTTCTGTGGTCAGTCAGGGACTGGCAGGTTTTCATATTATTTTTTCCTTCTAAAATAATAGAACTTTGAGCTTGAATTCAGTGTAGTACTCCAGATAATTGTTGGATCGGATAGCCATTCCATCCAATAAACATGCAGAAATTGTAATTGATATTTTATAATTAAAGTCCAAACTGAGAAGGAATAATAATAATTAGTGGGGAAAGTACATAATAAGATCAGAAATTACATTATAGCTGAGAGATTTCCTTTAGGCAAAGGAAACATATTACCCTCAAGAATTCTTAAAGCAAAATCAGTATTTTGCTTTTGTGGGGAATGGTTTTTGTGGTGTTTTTTCTTTTGAAGCACACTTCAGATTCCAGTAACCATTAAAGGGATGATGCATTTGTCTGAGGAAGAGTTAATAGTCTCATTTGTACTATCTTATTCCCAAATGTCCCAAATAGGAGCTAGTCATTCTCACTGCTAAGTGTTGTGCAAATACAAAGCAGGAGAGAACATCTGTCCCTCTGGGCTTCCCAGACAACCTGATATCTCAAAACACAGAGCAGGCTGTGAGTGCTAATAAGAATTTTTCATCTTCTACTTCTAAAGGTTTTTACTTTCCTCCCTTTCCCTCATTAAAAAACCCTGGCAAACATCCAGAGAGAGGTGGTGACCAGGGAGGATCTGCAGCATGGACTGCAACGCCTGGCCTGGCACAGGGCAGTACAGCATTCTCAAGCCCGTGGATGCCTGGGCAGAATATTCTGGGCTTGGATATTTTGGTGTCCCCCAAGGTCATCTCAAACATCTGGAGATCCTGCAAACCCGTTTCTGTGAATGTTTCCATGAAACATGAGAAAACACATAATGTCAAGCAGTTTTCACCAGGAGCTCTTGAGGTTCTCCTGCTATGGGAATGAGTTCCAGGCAGCAGATACTCCTCACTTCCACCCTCTGTCTGTCTAAGCCTTCCATAGCACATGAGGTGTCCAGGGAGAGACACAAAAAGGCTTACACTGGCAGCTACGTATTGCCTTGGGAAAATGTCATTTCCACTTTGCAGTGTTCCTCAAACATTGCTGGTGCCATTTATTCGTGTTTACTCCCTGTTATGTGGTACAGCAAATGGAAAATATGGCTTAAGAGCTCTCTCAAGAACTCTTCTCAGCAATGGCCTCCCCTCATTCTTCTATTCTTTTTTATTTAATTTAAGGCATCCAGAGTGGTAACAAAGAAATTAAAAGTTGAGTAGAATGTAGTACTAGAAAACTGTTATATTTAAGCATTAAAAAATTGCTTCTTATCTCCAACATTTTTGAAGGTTGTTTTGTCATTTCTCCTCTTCCTCACATTCTGCAATTCTCCTTAAGAAGCCCTTTCAGACAGGTTTCTTTCCATCATTGGAGATTTAAGGTCCAAATAAATTTTGTTCTCTTGATTGAGGAAATTCTATGCTTTCCTGGCACTCATGACTTTGGGCTCACCACCAATCCCATGCAAATCCAATCCACTTCACCATTTACTTCCCCTAATCTATCAAAGTTTGCCATTTTGAAATAATGACAGTAATGTATTTAGAAAACTACTTGGAGGCTTTTTTTTTTAGCCTATCCACTTACAGAGACTGATTAAATGTAATCAAATTATGAGCAACATTACCAGCTAATGTAACAATAATTTTCATATTATCTAAGGAACAATGTAGGATTATGAGTCACACACAGTCTAAGGTCAAACTGTAAAAAATGTGGTCATCCTGCTACACCATAGTATACAACTGAAGTATCTGACAGTATTTCTCCCTAATACTACTGCAATCTCTGTACATTTCCAAATATAAGAAATTGCCAGACACATAGAAACATTCTGCAAAAAACCTTTTCAGCTGTCCTTCTCTGAACTGAGTTTGACTCAAGTAGATTCCTCTTCCCCCGTATTTTCTCTTCATATTTCTTTCAGTCATATTTCTTGCATTTTTACAGTACTACTCCATGACATTTTTCTTCATTTCTGCTGCTCCTCATCAGTGCATACTTTTCAATATCAGAGTTACGATTTGGATGACAAGTGGGACATATGTCTATTACCTTAACAACTATTACCAACAACTTTCTAGTCTCATAGCCTAAATTTTTGAGCCTTACTGTTAGTTCCTGGGTGTTCTGCCCACTAGTGCTGTTCTCTAGCTTAGTTTAAGCTACAGATTTCTTCTTTCTTTAGACAAAGTTTCCCCAGACACATATACCCAGTTCTAGTTTCTGCATTTCCCAGGTTGTTTCTCCTCTTCTCCCCCTTCTGACTTCTGCCTTTGTCACACCTATCTCCAATTAGTTTTCAATTTCAGTAGACATGTGAGAAGTCATAGTTTGCCCATTCAATGTCCACATAGGCAGGTATACACAATAAGGGTGGGATTTCCCAACCATGTTCACAAGCAGGCACCTGCATATGGTCTATTGTTTTAGCCAGTGGTAATTAAGTCAAAACAACCACAAGAGCCTGAGGCATGATTCAGTTCATCCTAAAATAGCCACCTAAATATTTATTCAGTTGATTCAGTACAGACATAGGCCATCATTTTAGATGTCCTGTCCCCCCCAGCATAGCCCCTAGTGGGGTGCATAGCCCCAGAAGGGTGTGCATCCCCCAAGTTTCCTGCACCTCTTGTGCCTCAATGATCTGCGTGCAATTGGGCTGGATCCCAACATTTATTGAGCTGAATTGCCCTTAGTGGTTGGTCAGCTGAGTCACCTGCTGGCATCACTGCCCATGGGAACTTGGGCCCACAGGCTTTGCACCCTGTGCCATTTTAGGTGTTTCTGTTTGACTCAAATTTACACGAAAGTCTGCAGATTGTGTCCCTTACATGGAGGTCAGAGATACCTTTCAGTCCCCCAGATGCTTATGTTCAGCTCTCCGAACCGCTGCCACAGCTCCCCTCTGACTCCAGCACTGTGACTCTGCTCGCCAGAGAGACCTGTCCCATGGTCCCCACGTCAGCAGAGGCATCCACTGCTCCCCATCACTTCAGTCCCCTGCGTTAGTCACCCCAGGTCCCTTGGCAGCCACAGTCAGTCACCCCATCAGCTGTTAAAAGTAGATCAACCACACAAGGCAGATTAACCATGTACCAATATCTCTGTGCAAAGAAGGGTTTCAGACTTCAGATGCTTCAAATACTCCGCAGTGAAAACAGAAAGGCAATTTAATATGAAAGTGGTTAATGAGAATGTTCTTGTGCCAGAGCTGAAATTTATGAAGAAAGTTTTACAGATATATGCTAGTTATTATGGATCCCTATCTGCCTTCTTTTAACTTCTGATTCAAATAATACAAGCATCAAATTAGGGAGAAGAAATAATGCTATGTGACCATGGAACACTGAAAATAATAAGTAATTTGTGGTCTAATAAAAGCATTCCAAAAATGGTCTTCACTGAAATAAACACCTGAAAACTATCAAGAATATTTGGAAACAATGAAATATTTTTAGATGTAAGTTCTGTACTGAAGTATTGAGGACAGAGATGACTTTATCTGATAATTCATTCACAGGGAATGATCTCACTGCCTCTACTGACTGAACATCTCTGCATGGTCAACCAGGACAGACAAAAGGGAAAAGCAAAGGAAATATATGTTCATTCAAATATCAGCTAAGAAAAAATGCTAAGATGCTGAGTTTTTCTTGAAAATGTGAAACAACTATTCAGAGATGCCCAGTATCAATAAGGGAGAAAATACAAGTATGTGCATTGATTGCAACTTTGTGATATAAGAAACTTAACCAAAAATGAAAGTATATTTCTGATGCCAGGCAAAGGCCAAACTCCATTCTGTTAATCCATCAGCAGGCCAGAAATTTTATGATGCAAAACTGGGCTTTTATCTTTGAAATACCCAGGCACTGAATGCTGCTGAGGTCATGGTAACATGTAACTGACAGCAGGATAAATTCCTCTGTCAAATTTTAATCTGATTTAAATGGATATTTCAGAGACTGGGTACCTCAATCCCTATTTTTAAAAATGCCCTTAAAGCTTTAATCCTTCCCTCAATTACAGCATTTTAAACTGGCTTCAGAGTGGTTATTTTGGATTTACATTAGTACAAGTGAGATTAGAATCGAACCCAGAGGCAGTTAACGTTCCATGCAGTTCTCAACAGCTGAAAGACAAGGGTTGAAGCACACTGTCAAGTGAAATAACTCGGATTTTTGTCTTACATATCTTAATTATAAGATATTTTGAATGCATGTCCCTTTGTGTTTGTTCTCCTAACTATACAAAACATTAATTGCCATCCAGAGCATATTATTTATTTTTCACTCTTCTTAGTTAAAAAATCCCAGCAACAACAACAAATAAAATCCTCCAAAAAATCTTTAATTCCTTGATAGCTTGATCTAAGGTGTTTCTTTACATTATTTACAGATATTATTGCCTGGTCCTTTAAAAGGAGAAGAAACCCATTGAAAGTATGAAAGAAAAGTGAACATAATGGTTTGTGAAGAGGTCATAGGACGAAGAAATTTTAAGGCTATGAAGAATGTCATGGTATACTGAGGGTTCTCATGAGAATTAATCAAGTAACAGAAAGTCTGTAAAATGCCATTGAATCTTTCTTCCCATTTCATTGTGGGATCAATTATTTCTCTGTGCTCTCTGCTAGATGTTTCTTTCATCTCTTCTTCAAAACCTCTTCCGTGTCAAGTATTCTAGAGCTGCTTTCTCTTTCACAGTATGTTTCTGTTTGCCTGTGACATTTGTCCTTTGAGATTATCTAATCCCACCATAGCATTCACTTAAATGTTTAGTTGGCAGTACACTTGGCACTTTATATACTGACTGAACCATTTGTCTTCAGAGAACTGTAAAATTGAAATAAGCCCCATTACCTTTTTTCCATCTCAATTAATCTGAACTAAGTGGCTTAATTCAGGATCAGAGAATTGCCTAGGTTACCAAGATTCTCTTTATTAGATTGTCCACCACAAAAATCCAAGGTTTCTCCAAGGTGTTCCATAGACTTTTCCCAGAGAAACTGACGCATTAGGGTGGAGACAAGGAGTCTGTGCAGTGGGTGGGCACAGTGTTCTGGCTGCCTGGGCACACCCAGAGCAGGGTGGTAAATCCATTAAAAACTGGACACTGTCACAAGTCCCCAGGGATGGACATTGGGTCTAAAGCTGTTTAATATCTTCATGAGTGGTCTGGGTGATGGGATCAATCTGCCCTGA
The DNA here is from genome assembly GCA_013400515.1 of Erpornis zantholeuca. NCBI lineage: Eukaryota > Metazoa > Chordata > Aves > Passeriformes > Timaliidae > Erpornis > Erpornis zantholeuca. Next base: position 221,028 of record VZTN01032228.1, on the reverse strand, counting down.
TGGAGTTTCCCAAACTGAGCAGGGAAGGGAGAGCCACTCTGCAGTAAGACCTGGATAGGCTGTAAGAGCGGGCTAACAAGAAACTTGTGAAGGTCAGCACAGACAAATGTAATGTCTTGCACATGGGAAAATAGAATCCAGGAGTGCAGTACGGGATGGGATTTGCCTGGTGGGGAGCAGCTCTGTGGGAAGGGACATGAGGTCCCAGCGGGCAGCAAGCTCAGTATGAACGTGTGCTGCTGTGGCAAAGAAAGCCAACTGAATGCTGGGCTGCATCAAAAAAGACATCATCTACAGGGATAGAAAACCCTTTATCCCACTCTATTCAGTGCTTGTCAGGCCACACCTGGAATACTGTGTTCAGTTTTGGTCCCTGCTATGCAGAAAAAGTGTGGACAGACTGGAGAAGGTCCAACGACGATCAAAGGACTGGGAAATTTCCATGGAAGCAAATTATGAAAAAACTGTGTTTCTTCATCCTTGGGGCTTAAGGGAGACCTTATCAGCATCCTAAATACTGTTCACATATTTAAAGGGTGGCTACAAAGAGGTTGGATACTTCCTTTTTTGCAAGGAGTCATGGAAAACACAAAGGGTAATGGGTACAAGTTATTCCTGCAGAGATTCTCAGGGGACATGATGAAAATATATCACAATGAGAATAATCAGCTGTTGGAATACCCTCCTCAGGGAAGTGGAGATTCCCCAACATTGGACACTGTTAAGATTTCTCTGGACAGGGTGCTGGCCCATATTGTCTAGACTGTGCATCTCCAAAGAAAGGTTGTACCAGATGATCCTTGAGGTACTTTCCAACACAGTATTCTATAATTCCATGGTTCTATGAAAATCATCATGCAAGTCAATCCAGCTATTTCACAAGTGAGGCTCACTCTCATAATACAAAGGATTGGAGTCTCATATATTCCAGCTATCAGAATTACAGCTCTAAACTAGTGAGCCTGGTTTACTCAACTGAAGGTGAGAGGAAGCTCCTGACATGACTCAGCCTCCCTGAAACCTGAGGCAGCAGGATGACTGCCATCCATGCACTATGTAGGAGGATTGTTTGCCCATGCCCATCAAACATGTGTACCCAGTGACATGCAGAACACCTCAGGCACCCTGCCAGGCCTCCAACACTGCCACAGAGTGTGCAGCTCTCCCAGGCTGTCTTCTATGTCATGTTTGTCTGGTCAAGAAAAGTGTCTCAGGTATCCCAGGACATTTGAAGGAGTATAGAAATCTGTGTTTCAATGACAGAATCACTCCTTAAATGTTTAGATGCCTAAGCATTGTTCAGTGTCTGGAATCCCTGTTGATTCAAGCCTCCAGTTAGTCCTTGATGTCTTGGGGCTTCCAGAGCACGGTGGGGAAAGCTTGACTATGCTCTCTGAGGAAATCAAGGGCAGCCTACTGTTGTCAGCAAAATGCAGTGAGTCTTGCCCTGTATCATTTTTTCCAGATGCTAAGTTTGCTCCTTTTATTTCCTTCTAATACTTCTTTCTAATACTTCTTTCTAATACTGTGGCTCTCCCTTTCCTTTGATGCTGGCCAAAACTTTTAAATGGCCACTGTCTCAGACTGAAACAACCTGGCACCTTCCTGTGTTGACTGGCAACATTTCTCTGCCCAGCCTTTGAATGGTCCCCTTTCCAGAGGGGACAGAGCTGAGAGTCTACATGCAAATGTGATCATGGTGTTTTCAAAGTATCAGCCTCTAAACTCAGCGGAAGAATTGAGTCTCTCTGTGCTCTCCAACTCACTGATTTCACTGGGGTTTGGGTCAGGCACTAATATTGCACCTCCTGCTTAGCCTTCATGCCCATTGCCAGGAAGGGTGACCTGACTGCTACACATCTATTTTATACATACTTCCTGTATTTATTGTATGGTTCCTTGCCTTCCTTTCATCGTAAGGAGTATTTGTGGAAGCAACACATGTTCTGGGAAGAATCAGGTCTTAAATTATTATTTTCTTGAGGCAGAAAAACAATCTGGAAAGACATTAAATGACTAAGAAAAAAACACTTACAAAAAATTATTGATTGTATCAGTCAGTCTCTTGACTCACCAACATGTTTCTCTGGGGTTTATGCTTGTAGAAATATGTTGAGTTTGACAGAGGTATTCTTAAAATAAGAGCAATGCAGTGATGGATTAGGCCCTTGATTTACCAGCTATTCAGTCTAAATCCTACTGTTCAGGATTTACCATTTTATGTATGCCTTGCTAAATGGAAAATTTGCTATCATGATGATGTTCAAGGAGTAGGTTTTGCTTTCCCCATTAATTTGCTATGTTAGCATCTTGGCAGTTGTCCCAGAGACACTGATAAAATAGAGTACATATAACATGTATTATATGGTTTGCCTGGTATAAATAAGAAGGTCATGACTATTTTCCCTGTTGCTCATCTGTATGTTTCGTATCTCCTTTCTCAATATTGTGCCATTCCTTGTTTTCTGTAGTGATATTTTTGCTAGAAGGAGTAAAGGGTAATTTAGGAAGCTATTGAAATTATTTCAGAGCATACAGCTGAAAAAGGAAAGTATCCTGAAAAAAACCCATGGAACCAGACAAAATGACATTCATTCACACAATTTGTGTAAAATAGGCTAAGCATCAATGAAATATAATGAGCATTTTACATAGAAAACCCAGGAATATTTATGCTTCAAAAAAGAGAAAATGCCTTAGATTCAGAGTGACAAAAGGAACTGTTTCAGATTGAATCTTCCTATCTTATCAGTGACTTTCAGCTTCCTCTTTACTACAGTGCCTAAAGTAATGAAAACTCCAAAGGAACATGAGGGTAATTCCTATGCTCCCAGAATTTTGTTCATTAATTGAGATGTGTTTCCTTAAGCTCATTGGGTTATTTCTAGGAAAGTCATCTCAGCTACCTATTTGTGCAGAGCAGTTACTCAGCTAAGCCTGAAACTCAGTGGTTCATGAAGACAGCCCCTCTCCAAATTTTCTCTCCAGCCTACTGGATACTGGGAATCCCCTTCTGGGACACACAGCAGTCCCTACACATGGTACAGGGCTGATACCTGCTATCAGTTTCCTATCAAGTTGCTATTGCCTTTGTAACTCTGATCTGCATATGGCATAAAGGAAATTACCCTTTCTGCACAAATTGAAAAGTTTTTGCCTGATTTCTGTTGGAAACAGAATGTTTCTTCCATTAACCAAGAAAAAAGGTGCACACTATGAACATTACACAGATGCAGTAAGCCTTCTTAAGTATGTACATCTTACACATCATTTCATTAAGTATAGCCATCTCTTTCATGCTGCTGCATAATTAAGGTTACAGTCTTAAAGGTCTTTTCCAGCCTTCATGATTCTGTGATTCTATGAGCCTGAAGTGAAGCTGAATAAACTACTGCCTTTCCAAAGCCAACAATCAGGGTGCTTGATATTCCCTCAGAAAAGGGGCAGCCTTACGATCCCAGCTTGTGTAATTGACACTGCCTGCCTTTTTTAGCCTCTTCCTGCTTGCACTGACAGGCTTTCACCTCCTGTGTCTGAATACCTTGTGAGAATATTTTCCATTCCTGGCTCTTACTGAGCTACCTTCCTCCTCACTCTGCTGTGCCTTGGACAGAGATTTCCCAGGATCAGGTTGGAAGATGTGACTTCATCATGACACAGAAAACCCAGCTTGAAATTATTTCCTCATTTACTCCAGATGGTCATTCTGAAACACAGGGTGTGCCATGTTGCCTCCTCCATCTTTTCTGCGGTGAAGGGAAACAAGATCCTATTTCCTTCCTTCATCTTCCAAATCCTAATTTACTGCTGAAGTCCCCCCAGGGCTGGTAGTGTCCTTCACCAGAGCTGGTGCAGTGACACACCACTCTGGGGAGCAGAGTAAAGGCATGTATGAAGCAAGGAGGTGAATCTTCAAACCAAACCAATTCATAGCCACCTACCTACAGCCTTACAACCAGCTGGGCACCTCCCAGGTTAAAGACTGTCAGTCAGCTGAGAAGGGAGAAGTTTGGGTCTTTACTAAACACAGCTTTTAAAAGTCCAGGGAGAGTAAGCAATGCCAAGTCTTCCACCTAAACTTTGCCCTGAAGTTTTTACTGCTCCCACTACAAAAGCTTCTGTTCCATGCACAATAAGTAACACAAATTTTGCATCAACTTTGGACATATTCATCTACGCATCTCTTTAATTAGTACCAGACAAAAGGAAATCTGAGCATTTCACACAATGCTGACCTGATGTACCCTCTTTCTCGATGTATGTTATTTGAACCCATCCTCTGTTGTCTTGTGAGCTGTTGATGATTACATCTAAAACGTTATCTTTTAAACACAGCATGAAACTAATTACTGTCACCCATATCTCTGGGCACCTTGGCTGCAGCCCTGATTATTCTTACCTCTAGATCAAGAAAACCCACTGACCCCTTATTTTATGAATTCTTCATTTATAGATTTTTTCCGCACTGCCTGTACTTCAGACACATCTTTTAGACAAGGAAATACAGTAAATTACTGTTCTTTGACCTAAGCACTACCTTCCATTTCCAACTTTCCCAAAATTCTTTGTAACCAAACCTGCATAGAAACTTTGTCCTTGAAGCAGCTATATCAGAAGCAATGCCAGTGACCGCAAAAAATTACCTGAGAATTAATCTGATGTCAGTAAAGAAAGGGTCTTCTGTCTCTTTTTTGGCAATTCATTTTTGCTGCCAGACTAAATCTTCAGCCTTCCTTTTTGGGTACTCTAACCTATTATTTATTTGGTGTGCTAAGCTCTTTAAATTCTGTCTAGTTAAATCTGAGTCATTAAGATCTTGTGAAGAACATGAGAAGTACCAGAAAGTGGTTCAAAAGGTAAACAGTGCAACTTGTTTGAAAGGAGTAGAGCCAAGATGATCTCAGGGACGACACAGCTGCCAGTTCAGCTACAGCAACAACCAGTCAGCTACTAGTCTGTACACCCTTGGAAGAAAGGAAAAGAAAAGAAAGGAAAAGAAAAGAAAAGAAAAGAAAAGAAAAGAAAAGAAAAGAAAAGAAAAGAAAAGAGGACACAACAACAAAACAAACAAAAAAAACCACAGCAACAAAAAACAAGCAAAAACCCCACAGTAACAAAAAAACCCTGAAACCACCAAAGGAACAAAAAAAAAAACAAAAAAGGAAAAAGGGGGAAACAGGTGTGTAACTGGTGTACATTTGTCCAGGGGAAATTGTGTTAAACTCATTTAATTTCCTGCTAAAACAGAGTTTCAAGATTTGCAGAGAAAAGCAAGGCATTGTTGACTTCCATCTTAGCTTAGAAAGGCTTTTGCAATATCTTACACAGATTGTCATAAGGAAATTGAGGGAAATGGTATAGGAGTGGTGAAAAATAAGATTGGAAAACCTTCCATTGAGCCAGAAATGAACAAACAAATCAAAGATGGTAGGGAAAGTTTACCAACAAGCAAACTTTATGGGGCTCCCTCCTCCTCTTTTCATTTTCTCTTTTTATCTTATTTTTCTTTCTCCATCCCATCTTGCAGGAGTTGATGCCAGCTTCATTTCTCTTCCAGCTCAGTGACAGTATACCAGCTCAGAGGTGCTGAAGATAACTATTCTTTCAAGAGCTGAAGGACATGAGAGAGATTTGAGTGCAAGTTTTGGCTACATCTGACAGGTATTGTCACCCTGAGGGGATTAGCAAAAGACATCTAATTTTCACTTACCAACATCAGCCTCACCCTACAGGGAAACATGTGAGCCCACCTCAAAACCCATTCTTTAATTGCTTTGAGTTATCCATCCAGTGTTGCCTTCCACCTCGAGTCTCTGAGGGTGCTCCTTCCTCACACACGTGTTCAGAGCCCCCAGTGTTATGTATAGCAGCAATGTACAATGCCAGGGTGACCTGTCTTCTGGTCAGAAGGGGCCATGGGACTCTCTGGCTTCCTTTTCCCAGCTGCAGTGATCTCCACTGCTCTCAGCTGTGGACAAAACACCCAGGCAGAGACACCTACCCAGAGCATGGACAAGTGTCTGTTTGGAGGAGCACAGCCCTGCCACCCCTCTGTACATCATGGGTCACCCAAGAACCCCTTGCCACCTCCCCTCCACCACACCCTGGGAGCACGGGACCAGAGGGCATGCACTGCTCTTCTGCAAGCCAGGAAGGAGGGAAGGTTTGGCCCATCTGAAAGCATTTTCTTTTTTCACAAATGTTCTGCTTTGGAAATGGATTTTTCTCCTTTGGGACAGTCACCAGAACCACAGCAGAGCAGGAACAACTGGCAGAAAAAACAAACAGAGCCACCACACTTCACATGTTTCTGACAATGTGACTTGTTCCTAGGAAGCTGCAGTACCACCCTGACACAAGCTGACGTACATGTTACTCCATAGGATACTATTTGCATCTTTTCTGACAATATATATTTAGTATTCCCATTCTCCCTAGTCTCAGCAGAGGAAGCTTGGCATAAATTTGCTTTTAATTCTCTGGAGAAGGCATGAGCCATGTAACTAAACTGCACTTTACACCACAGTATAAAAAAATAACAAAAAACCCCAAACCAAAACAAAAAAACCCACACAAAACTTCCTAAAGCATATTTAAATATGCCTTTATTTTCCATCTCTGATATTTCCTAGAGATGAAATAATGCTTTTAATACCCTGGGTGTAGACAGTTCTGGACTGTGTGAGTCCTGGAGATGCTCAGGGAACAGTTGCATGAACATGTCAGGTCCAAGGACCCTCTAGAATAAGTGAGCCCAAGGACCCTCTAGAGTAAGTGGCCAGGCCACAGGTTTGATTCACTGATTTGTTATAGGTCAAAGAGAAGCTAATTGTGTGACACCGTGGAGGATGTATCATCATTACCATTATTCACATTTGTGTGCCAGTGTCTAAAGACCAGCCATGGATGAATCCTTGTACAGGATTAGCCGACAGCCCCTGAATCATGGAAGTTACAGTTCAACAGCCAGAGAAAGGGCTGGGAAAAACATATAACACACACAACATTCATGCATAGTGGTCTCAGAGTGTTTTATTTTATTTCTGCTTTCCAGTATGTAGGTTAAATAAGCATGGGTGTGATAAATGGAAAAGTGAAGGCAGATTCGATGAGAAAGAGGAGATGAGACAAGAACAAAAAGGATAAAATACACATTTTAAAGAACTGAATTTTTCTTTTACCTCATGACCCTGTGTTTTCACCAAGCCTAGAACCCAGTCCACACTTTCCACACCTTCCATGACCTTTTCCAGTCACAGCCCAATCCACCTGGGCAGGGCTTGAGGAAGTTCTGCATGAGAGATCCAGGTTGTCTGTCAATTTGCAGGTTTATAAATGTTTCTGCCTGTTTAGATCTTTCATCCAGACACAGCTCCCAGTTTGATTTCTATTACTGGCAAGTATCCATCCTCCAGTCCCATCTTTTATGCTTGGCCTGCCTGACACACGCAGCNTAGTTGATGCCAGCTTCATTTCTCTTCCAGCTCAGTGACAGTATACCAGCTCAGAGGTGCTGAAGATAACTATTCTTTCAAGAGCTGAAGGACATGAGAGAGATTTGAGTGCAAGTTTTGGCTACATCTGACAGGTATTGTCACCCTGAGGGGATTAGCAAAAGACATCTAATTTTCACTTACCAACATCAGCCTCACCCTACAGGGAAACATGTGAGCCCACCTCAAAACCCACTCTTTAATTGCTTTGAGTTATCCATCCAGTGTTGCCTTCCACCTCGAGTCTCTGAGGGTGCTCCTTCCTCACACACGTGTTCAGAGCCCCCAATGTTATATATAGCAGCAAAGTACAATGCCAGGGTGACCTGTCTTCTGGTCAGAAGGGGCCATGGGACTCTCTGGTTTCCTTTTCCCAGCTGCAGTGATCTCCACTGCTCTCAGCTGTGGACAAAACACCCAGGCAGAGACACCTACCCAGAGCATGGACAAGTGTCTGTTTGGAGGAGCACAGCCCTGCCACCCCTCTGTACATCATGGGTCACCCAAGAACCCCTTGCCACTTCCCCTCCACCACACCCTGGGAGCACGGGACCAGAGGGCATGCACTGCTCTTCTGCAAGCCAGGAAGGAGGGAAGGTTTGGCCCATCTGAAAAGCATTTTCTTTTTTCACAAATGTTCTGCTTTGGAAATGGATTTTTCTCCTTTGGGACAGTCACCAGAACCACAGCAGAGCAGGAACAACTGGCAGAAAAAACAAACAGAGCCACCACACTTCACATGTTTCCAACAATGCCCTGATGTGACTTGTTCCTAGGAAGCTGCAGTACCACCCTGACACAAGCTGACGTACATGTTACTCCATAGGATACTATTTGCATCTTTTCTGACAATATATATTTAGTATTCCCATTCTCCCTAGTCTCAGCAGAGGAAGCTTGGCATAAATTTGCTTTTAATTCTCTGGAGAAGGCATGAGCCATGTAACTAAACTGCACTTTACACCACAGTATAAAAAAATAACAAAAAACCCCAAACCAAAACAAAAAAACCCACACAAAACTTCCTAAAGCATATTTAAATATGCCTTTATTTTCCATCTCTGATATTTCCTAGAGATGAAATAATGCTTTTAATACCCTGGGTGTAGACAGTTCTGGACTGTGTGAGTCCTGGAGATGCTCAGGGAACAGTTGCATGAACATGTCAAGTCCAAGGACCCTCTAGAGTAAGTGGCCAGGCCACAGGTTTGATTCACTGATTTGTTATAGGTCAAAGAGAAGCTAATTGTGTGACACCGTGGAGGATGTATCATCATTACCATTATTCACATTTGTGTGCCAGTGTCTAAAGACCAGCCATGGATGAATCCTTGTACAGGATTAGCCGACAGCCCCTGAATCATGGAAGTTACAGTTCAACAGCCAGAGAAAGGGCTGGGAAAACCATCTAACACACACAACATTCATGCATAATGGTCTCAGATTGTTTTATTTTATTTCTGCTTTCCAGTATGTAGGTTAAATAAGCATGGGTGTGATAAATGGAAAAGTGAAGGCAGAATAGATGAGAAAGAGGAGATGAGACAAGAACAAAAAGGATAAAATACACATTTTAAAGAACTGAATTTTTCTTTTACCTCATGACCCTGTGTTTTCACCAAGCCTAGAACCCAGTCCACACTTTCCACACCTTCCATGACCTTTTCCAGTCACAGCCCAATCCACCTGGGCAGGGCTTGAGGAAGTTCTGCATGAGAGATCCAGGTTGTCTGTCAATTTGCAGGTTTATAAATGTTTCTGCCTGTTTAGATCTTTCATCCAGACATAGCTCCCAGTTTGATTTCTATTACTGGCAAGTATCCATCCTCCAGTCCCATCTTTTATGCTTGGCCTGCCTGACACACGCAGCAGACTCAGTCCTGAGGGCAAGCTGACAAGGAGCTGGTGCATATTTGCATGCCCTATCGGTGACTGAAATGTATATACCAGCATTTCTGTGCATGGGAAATGAGAGAGTACCCAAATGTCAGGAAGAGGTTTGACGTCAATACTTCTAAAAGTCAACACTCCACAGACAAGATGGCGACACCTTTTTTTGTAGTTCTACTCTTAATCCTGCCTCCAAAACAGCTCTCCTATCATCATGTTTAAGAACTGTTGGGGTATTTCCAAATTCTCTTTTCTGCCATCTGGGAATGTTCAGTGAGTTTCCTCCTTTCTGCTTTTTGGGTGCAAATGGCATGAGAGAAATTCATCATCTTGGAGTTTCATCAGTTTTTAGCTTCCATCTTCTTGGACAATTCAGTTTCTCATGACCCTTCCTTTCACATCAACTACCAGTGCCATTTTCATGGTGATTGTTCATGTTGAAGATTTATTTCTGATCCTCAGATTGTTTTTGAAGAGGTCTCATGATTTCTTTAACCATTGCACAAGCAACTGTGTCTTGAAGTGCTGAAAGTGATCTGGAAAAGTCACCCCAGCTAGTGAAAGCACTTCTACTGAGACCTGAGATGTGAAACATTCAACTCTTGCAGTAGTATAAGGGCAGTATTAGAAAGCCTGAAAAAAACAACTGATAATAGGCCAACAAGCAGAAAAATGACATCTTTCTTCCACTGAGTTCTGACCAAGACACCAAAAGTATAGTGTGGAGGAAACTGAACGGATGAGGCAATATCCAAATATAATATCCAGCCACGTGATGCTAACTGAATAAAGGTATTGTTAGTGATCATAACATTTTTATATACTAAATGTATGGATATTTATCCAATTAAAACAATGTAAAGTAGGTGTATGATAGAACATTGTGATGGAGGAGAATGCATTATGCAAGGTGAAGATGAAACATATACATATATGTATATGCAATGTAGAGAAGATGAAACAAATACGTATATATATGCATGTGTATATATATATATACACACACATAAAGGAAAGGCTTGTTTGAACATAAGTTGCTGGACAGCCAGACCCTACCTTGTGCTGCTTGATCACTGGCACACAGTACACCTGTAGCTTTTCCCCATTGTGTGCTGGCATGGAAACCAACGCCCAATACGCGATGTTCATATGTGCCCAATGAACCTCATGTGCAGCTGAACTGTCCAGTTCGTGGTGACCAAACCCTAGGTCAAGATTAGGATCTGAAATAGCTGACTGACAAGGATGGAACGTTCCAGCACAGAGTGCTGACCAAGGGGACCCCTGAACTGCCAGCATGTTCCCAACCTTCACGCTCTGGAAAAGGCTGCCCAGAGCCCAAAATTTGTCCGACCTGTGAGCCAAAGCCTTTCAAGAACCACCAGCTTTTGTTTCCACCCTCCTAACTGTGTGCATGGTCAGCTCCATAGATCCATCTGCTGTGTAGCTCACCCTCACAAGCAGACTCTGACATTCCTGTGAACTGATTTCCACACTGCACCAGCATAGAGGAGCAGCAGCCCTGCATGCAGCTTTCAATAAGGCTACAGCTAAATTACACTGTATAGCCAAGTTTTCGCTCCCATACTTACTGTAATGCAGTTTCTTTTCAAGTACTGATCTACCATAAAGATACCAGTCTAGTTAAAGTAACATGTATAAAAATCAAGCAGTTTTCCTAGTAAAATCTGGTATCTGATAGCAGCTCTAAACAGCACAGCTCTCCTCTGTGGTTGACTAGCAGGGCAGAATCCCTGGCTTCCATGAAAAATTTTCACCATTCATTGTATTAATCATTTTTTGCAGGTCGTGACTCCTTCCACACCCTTTCACTTGTCACACAGGAAGACATATGGCTCTTGTTCATTATTGCTTTGTGTCTTCCAAATTGATGCGTGGATCCTGTTGCCACACCACTTGCAAGCTGTTGTTCATTAAAGCAGTGGGACACAGGTGCTGCTTCTGCCTTTGTGCCAGCATAGGCAAGGGATGGAGCCCATCCATGCAGAGATGGAGCCCATCTTTTATGCCAGCATAGGCAAGGGAACCATGCAGAGATGGAGCCCATCTCATGCTCCACTGCATTTTTGCTCATAAGCTCTTTGGGTTTTGTGTGGCCTCCATGGACACATGCAAACAAGCTTGCTGATTAGAGTAAAAAATCCCCCTTCTTCTGAGTGTGTTCTGCAAGATAACCAGAGCAGGTCAGATGAGCATTACAAACATCCTGTGGTTCTGTATTTCTGTGGAGAGTAGCTGGTGGACAATCACAGAGGGAGGAGTCAATGACTCCATGTCCTATGAAGGTGTGCCTCCAGAAAGGTCTGCCAAATGAGTAATAAAGATCAAGATATCCATAGAAACACTAGGCAGAAACACCCATGGGACTCTGTCACCTCCACTCTTTGCAGGTCATTGGATTCAGTAAGTCTTCAAGGCTAGAGCTCTTCTTTTCTTGGCCAGGGGGAAATCTCCTCCTTGCTGAGAGAAATATGTGGCAGAGGTTCAGGATGACATCTGTGGGATTTAATGGGCTTTGTCTTTCTCATGTGCTTCCTAAAGCCCAAACCAGTGATTGTCTTCAGAAAACCATCAGAATCTGCACTGCTGCATCAAAAATGCCAATTAAACAGGGTAGTGGGAAGGAAGAGAGAACATGATGGAGAAAAGGAATGTTGAGAAGGATGCAAGACGAAATGGATTACCTTGCCGACAGATTTTAGCAGTTCTAGTCCAAATGCCACATTTTATCCACTCTCAATAAGATATGCTACAGGGGAGGAAACCCAGCTCTAATGGCTGATAGACATTTTCTATGGTTTCACAAAGTATTTTGCCTCTCTTGGTCTGGTTTTCATACAAGAGCCTGTCTAATGAAGTAGTTCTGCAGTCCTTTCCAACAGTTTTGAAGTACATCATGTGTTGATTATCTCAGTTGAATGGATCTGAGTACATTTATATGTTGCTTTGCTTTGCCATTTTTTTTCACTTCTTTGTTCCTCCCTTCTCTGTCTAAAGCGCACAAATTGTTTGTAGAGGGAAAAACATATAAACAGTGTGATTCAGTACAATAAAGAACAGCCTGTTAAAAATGTGCTTTTGGTGTATGTGGAACACAAGCTTTTCCTCTTTCTACCACGCCATGGTACAGAATGCATTAGCTGAGGTTGCTCTGGGAGTTCCATTTTAAAACCCTCTTTTCTTCTTCCTGTTAAAGCCTGAAAAAAATCTTCTTTGCAGTTGAAATTATGTGTATTTTCCTTTAAGCCAAAGACAGTGTTTAACAAAAGTTTGAATCAAACTCATACACCTTTTAGTTTTATGGAACTTATGAAACCTATCAGAAGCAAATCTTTCTGAAATGATTAGCTGTGTCACGGAAAATCTCTTTATTCTTTTTTTCCCTTTCTTCTTTTTATCCAGCTCAAAGGAAGACAATGAGAACTCTTCTATCTTTCCACTGAAACAGAATCAAATCCCATCCCTTCAGCTGAAAAATTGCGTGTGACTCATTCTTATGAGCCAGGCCAACCTGTGGTTGCCATTAAAGTTGGCTTTAGCTCACAAAGAGTTGAAGCGACTGAACATCTGTTCAGTACACACACAGTCATAAGCATTCAGTGAGCATCAACCTATATATCTAGAGCTGCACATTGACATAAATACATCCAATGAATGTTAATTATGACGCAGTGTTTCATTCTAGACATCTGTCAGTGCACAAGCTTCCTTAAAAGAGTAGAACTCTTAGCATGGAGACTGATGTGTTTGAGCCTGCTACTATGGCTTCACTCGTCCAGGCAAGCTGCAGAGGTAAGAATGCTTTGAAGAAAAAATTCAAAGCTGACATGCTTTGAATAACAAATAAATAATGGCATGCAGGTAGGGATGCAGTTCTGACTAGGAATCATCCAGCCACCAGGAATGATCTGCATGAAGGGGAGAGGCACGGCACTGAGGCCAAGGGCAGATCTTGGAGCTGGGGAAGGACGTGGGCCCTGGAGCCTCCACCAGCCCTTGAGTCTCACATCTCCCTGTGCCCCAGGTGTTCTCGCTTCCCAGGCAGCAGGACAAAGAGTGAGCTATTTGCCTTGTCACAGGCATGGTGTGTGGAGAGTGAGGGTGGATGGACAGAGGTGGATGGGGTGGCGGATGGAGTGACCGTGGGCCCAGAGGCTGTGCTGTGGTCATGGCACTACCGTGCATGGGTGCGGCGCTGCCTCCTCGCCGTGCCCATCCCCTCTCCCCCTGCAGGGGCTGCCTCTGTCACGCAGGCAGGGCTGGGGACACGGGCCATGGGGAGCTGCACTCCAGGGAACACAGACATTTCATCTGGACTCCTGACAGCAAGAGCCAGCAGGGCTGGTGACTGCAGCTGGAGAGAGCAGGGCTGCAGCTGGGATCTTGCCAGGCAGTTTGGCTGGGCTGGAGAGAAGGGAGAGGGGAGCAAGGCGCCCTTTGCTGCAGAGCAGGGTTCATAGGTTTTCTTTAACGGGAAGAAGACAGGTTACATGTCAGATCTGGAGGTGGCTAGAGGCTGGGATAGGGTAGGCCAGAGCAGACAGCAGATGCCAGGAGCAGAGGAAGGGCTGAAGGCATACAGAGAAGAAAGGGGAATGTGAACTAAAAATATTACAAACCACTGGTACAGAGAAAGTATTTTAGGGCCTTCTGTTCTTTCTTTTTATAGCAAAAAGGAAAAGGGGACAGACTCTGGAAATAACAGCCTACAAATTCTCTGACAAAGGAATCCATTTCTGGCCACAGGTTAATGAAACATGCGGAGGCACTGTTGCAGGAGCCCCCAAAAGTCAGGGATACCTCAGGATTTGAACATGGACTGTATTTTTGCACAGTAGTCAAGGTGGTTCATGGGAAACTTCTGGCCTTTTAAGGAGCAGACTTTTCAGAGATTTCACATAAAAGCTTACTTTCATGAGATTTTAATCTAAATTTGCAGACATAAGAGGCTGAGGTGCTTTATAGATACATTTTGAAAGAACATCTGATGTTTGGATGCTTATGTATATGTAGCATCATCCAGCTGGGTCTTCTCTCTTCTCCAGGAGAATCACCGGGATGAGGAACAGCTTTCGTTGCTGCGTAGATGATTTGTTGCTGCGAATGTGATCAGATTCATCAAGCTGCTCCCTTAGCACGGCAGGAACCTTAGCTCTGGAGTTTCTGAGAATTGATCAGCCAAGTCTCTTGAAGATAGAAACCCTTAGGTAATTAGGAAGACGGCATTATTTAGAAGCCCTTGCTTTTAGTACCCTTTGCTGAACAGTTGGGTCTGGGTAATTATAGTCCCTGGGGGATAGGCTTCACTGGCTGACAGTCTCCAGTGATGCTTTGGCCTTCATCCTTCCAGCTGCACAGAGAAGTGAAACTGCACACAGAAGCAGTTTTTGTTTGAATTTGCAGCAGCAGGCATTTGTGTGTGTGTGTGTGTGTGTGTGTGTGTGTGTGTGTGTGTGTGCACATGTGTATGCCTGGGAGTTTATTCAGGTTTATCAGTTCCAAACATAAGACATAGGTTGTGTATACATTTCCCTTATGTCAGCACCAATGCCATTTTTGGAGTCTATGAGTAATTAATGTACTATGGTTTTTTAACCCCTTTCTTACTGATAAGCTGCTCTGAAATCCCACCAAGTAAAGTGAAAAATCCACTAACCTATATGTATTATTCCATAAGTACAGAATATAAACCAGAGAGCACGCTTTTATTCACCTGTTTAATGGAAAGGAAAATATTAGCCTAAATTAATGGACATATAAAATTATGGAAGACTCCTGTATATGAGAAAATCTTTAACTATTTAGAAATTTTGTCTTTCTCAGCACATCATATATAGTTAAAAATAAGTGCTAGTGGAGGCTGTTCTGGCACTTTCATTTTGGCCAGAACCAGCTATGCTTCTTGTTTTCACCAGTCCAAGGTATTTTTGTATTTCTGGCATTTTCCCCATTCTTTTTCTGTGAAAAACCTATGAGTTTCCACATATTTTCTGTTGAGTTAATTGGTGTTCTTTTTCTTTTTAGTTCAAAGTGGATTTTGAATTTCCTGCATTACAAGCATCTTTCTGATATAAGATATTACCCATCAGGTTACTGATGTGAATATCTAACCTGAACAGCAAATTAAGTGAAAGGTTTGTTTGGATTAGAAGCTGTTCATTAGACTTTCTTTTCTCATGTTAAACTAACATCTGTGCTTTTTTAATTTAAGATTATATAATATCCTAAACAGTGCAGAGTAATTTCTTACTGTGAAGAAGTTCTAGATGGACGGACTGCAATTAAATGTGAGCTGCCTCAGGAGCCATCTTGAGGCTCTTTATTTTAGGCTAAACTATCTGATTAAACAGTCATGAAAGTGAGAAACAAGGACTTGGACTCATATAGCAAAAACCAAAAATGCCTCAGAAATGAAGGCTTTGGAGAGGTGGATATTTGCTTCTGTAGGTGCCTGGCAGACTTTTGTTTGGCTTGACATAGGAGGCATCAGGCAGAGGTGGCTCCAATCAAACAAGCCCTGGGAAAAATCCATCCATGCAAGTAAGTTATATTAGCTTAGCAAAGCAACTGGCTGTGAGGGCAGTGGGGCATTGGGCGAATGCACCACAGAGATACACCCCATGGAGATAGGGAAGGTGGGGCTTGGTATTTTAAGGGAATGGAAAATTTTATCTGAAGATGACTAGGTAAAGAGAAATGCTCCTTCCACAATAAAAGGCAGCAGCCACACACCCAGCCTTTCACAGGTATCAGCATTTCAGTTCATCCACAAGGATGTATTCACATTTCTCTCTCTCCTTGATCTCTGTACTTCATGTGGGCAGCCTTCCCTTCACTGCTCCGGGGAATACAAACTTTTCACACCCAAGACCATTTTGTGAGAGTAACAGCCATCAGTACTGCCCAGCCAAACACCTCATGGCTCCCTGCAGCACCTTCTGATCATGTAGCATAGGAATGATGTATTATCCCAGGGACTTGCATATGCTAAGTGCTCAGCTTCCCACAATACCATTTGCTCTGCATCCATTTATCCCTTAATTGGTCTGATGCCACATGAAAGCCCATGCTCTCCCGCATTTTCTCTCCTCATTGAAGATGTTCCCAGTGTATTTACATCCTTCTCACAAACACAGCACAGAAATGCTTTTTTGCATTTGCTCTGCGGGAATGGTACAATCATAAACAAGGGGTGCTGGTTTGAAGCCAGGGCAACAGAGGAGTAGGAATGGATGCTGTAGACTTTGGGCTCACAAACACAAAAGCTATTTGAACGTGATGGTTTCTGACTTTCTGAGGCCATCAAACTCTAGGTTCATTTTGTGATGCAGGCCTAGCTAAAGACATTTTGTATGCATATGAAAATTCTTCATGACACCGTGTGTGGTGATGCATATTGTGGTGCTCAGGGGACATGACTGTGGTCATTAGAACCACCAGGAAAGACAAAGGACATCAGGAAAGGGGCAAAACAAGTTAACAGAAGGCAGTGTGCGGGCAGAGGATAGAAACATATAATCACTGATGTTGGAAAGGACTTTTAAGATCAAGTACAACTGTTATTTGAGCACTGCCAAGACCACTACTAAATCATGTCCCTAAGCACCACATCTACACATCTTTTAAATACCTCCAGGAATGGTGACTCTATCACTTCCCTAGGCAGTCTGTTCCAGCGCTTGACAATCCTTTCAGTGAGGAAAGTGTTCCTAATATCCAACTTAAACATCCCCTGGTACAGCTTGAGCAATTTCCTCTTGTCTTGTCACTTGTTACTTGGGAGAAGACATTGACCTCCACCCTGCTTCTCTCCAGCACCTTGCTCCAGACACCTCAGTGTCTGTCTTGTAGTGAGGGACCCAAAACTGAAGACAGGATTTCAGATGTGACCTCACCAGTGCTGGGAGAATGCTCCCTTTCCCAATCCTGCTGGCCACACAATTGCTTATACAAGTCAGGATGCCATTAGCAGAAAAGATCAGATCCACCTCCATGCCAGCACTTTTCAGTAGGTCAGGAGAAGAGAGAAATTATTTCTACAGCTGCCAGGCCCTGCCTGAGTTTGTTAGCTGCTTGGATTAGAGTGAAACACCGAGGCAAGTGCTCAAGCCTGCTACTGTTCCAAGGAATCTTCCACTGCTGAAAAGACCCACACCTATAAAATGGAAAAGCTTTGAGGAAGCCCAGGATATCTTCCTGATGAGTAATATTGTTGATTTGCTTGTACAGGTGCCAGTAAACAACATAAAACCTCACTGGGGGGTCTCTTGTTGCCTCACTGTCTGGTTTAAGAGGCTTCCCACTCACACATAAATTTGGTTGCTCGTTTTTAGTTTTCTGTAACCATCTCTTCAGCTCATTACATGTCTACAATCAACAACCAACACTAGACTAGTAAAAGTCAACATCTTAACTATTTTGTACATCTTGTTGGGAATGTAATTCCTTCAGGGATTCCATTTTAGAATACTGATGCTGAAATGCAGGAATTCTCCTCTGAACTATTCCAAGTCTCACCTGACTCCTATTGACAGTATCTTTGACCTAACCCACAAAAAAAGATGTTATTTATCCCAATGAATAGACACAGTTTCTCTTGCCTATGTGAAAAGACTTAGAAGTGCTGGTCAAAACTGAAGCAACTGCCTTAGCTGTTGGTCATGGCTCAGTCATCAGAGGTGGAACAAGACCATTTATGTGCACTCCCAGAAGAAACAGCCACCATGCACAAAAAGCAGAGGTCTTTCGTTTATACATGCATGCAGTAGAACAAGCAGGATCAAACACTCTCCAGCCAAAGTGGGCAATCTTGTTTTACTTACCAAAAGATGGACCAAAAATTTATCCCATGAGACTGATTCTACTATTGAATTGTGGTGTCTACATTCTCTAGTGAGAAGCAGATTAAAACGTAGAAGATCAATAAATATCATGATTTCAAGTGACCTGAAAACCTGGATGGTGTGCAAAGGAGTTTGAAGGACAAAAACCTAAATATTGAAACAAATATATGGGAAAGAAAAAACAAGGGGTTTAGTGTTACTAAATGGACTAAGTATTGCTGCTGTCTTTGCAGTAAATGACAGGAACTATGAAATTAATTTAAAAGACAGTATTTTCCCTGTCTGGATTAAAGCTGTACTATCTCTGTCAACTTCCCTCATCATCTTTTTGAGAAGCTAAGACATCCTGGTTAATCGAACCCTCGAGGAGTTAGTTTCCAAGAACTACATACACAATTATCTTAAGCATATTGTACTGCAAAACCTAGCTCCCTGCCAACTCATCTGCATATCTAAATACCATTTTCTGTCCCTCCTGCATAAAATCAGTCCTGGCCAGAGAGACACAAGAGAGGAAGAGTGCTGTTAAAGTGACTTCTCTGAGCCCACCCATAGGAGAACAGCTGCTGGCATGGGTGCTGGTGGAGGGAAAGAAGCATGACACTGGCCTTTGAGCCACAGAAGGAATTTGATTTTTCAGATGGTGGTCTGGGCCATTATACCACTTTTTGGTCATTGTCCTGGAGCTCCTTGAGGACCCATGTGGAGCAGATGCAAGACCACAGGTTTGCAGAGAGATATATGCAGGCACTGGTGCAAGCTGAAGGCATGGGGAAGGAGCAGAGCTGTGGTCCAGCACTAGCAATGCCTGGCAGTTCTTCAGGGAGCGGCAAAGAAGCAGGCAAAAGCCCCTGGAGAGTCCCTGCAGGACCCAGTGTTTCTCCAGGGCAGTGGTTCTGCTTTGAGCCATCAGAGTGTGGGGGATCCCAATGCAATCCCAATTGCATTGCCACGCACTGGAGGCAATTCCAACAGCCGTGAGCAGCACCACACAGCTAAAGTTCAGCTGTTCTAGCCCCTCTTTTCTAGAAGCTCAGTGCTATAGGTGCTCTCCCATCACTGTCCCTCTCATGCCTTGTCTGGACATTGTTTGCACAATACCCTGCATTTTGCTGGAGAATCCTGTCAGCTCACACTCCCTCCCATCTGTGCTGCTGGCTGATGTGGGGCTGACATTTGGTGGATCCTAGAAATCTTAGCAGCAAGCCTGCAAAAATGAATTTCTTCCCAAGGGGAAGCCTTCTGATAATTCTAAAAATGGAGTGTCTTTTGTCACTCTGGCCCTAGTAAGGGCCCATAATTACAACAGGCTCCTCTGCAGCCAGCCTTGTTTTCACCTCCTCAAAGCACAAACCCGTCTCCTGCCATCACCAGCCCCCAGGTGAGTCTATTAGAGCCAAAGTCTCTATCTTTGGAGGGTCCTCCTGCCCCATAATGACTATAGGAGCAGTGGCTCCCTTGTGTGCCTCATGCCTCACAAATGCTGTTCTTTTTCTCTTCAAAAAAGAAAAGAAACTTTTTTTCTCTTTCTTCATTCTTTTTTGCTGCTATTTGTTCACTTACTTTGTGTTTGGAGAAGACAGAAGAGGAATACAACTGCATTTGAAAAGCTGTGCAGTGTTATGAACTAGATCCAAAACATGAAAAAAAATCCCTCTTCACTTCCTATCATTTCATGAAACCTCCACCAATTCTCATTTAGATATTTTATTAGGTTATTAATTACCTCTCATTTTAGTTTTTTAGCTTGGCAAAAGACCTTTAGCACCACTTAAGTACTAAAAAAAGTGAATCAGTCTCTGGGGGAACCATCTTTCTCTATCTTGTTCCTCCTGTCTCTTGGAGTTTATATACGACGAAATAGTCTCCCTTGCTATGCCTAAGATTCCACACACTAAAACCCCTCCATCATGTTCCAGACAGAAGAAAGGACTCTGAATGGTAAGTTTTAAACTCAAATACTGTATGAAGCACAAATAAAGTTGCCACTGTTTGTTGCTATATGAAATTGTAGTCAAATGTTCTTGTGAATATATATTTTCAGTGTTGTTATGTAAAGCTTCAGTTGCTCATATTTTTGCCAATTTTCAAGTCTATTCTAGCATCTAAACTGATGAAATCCCTAATTTGATTCGAATAAGATGGACTCGACCTGGGATCAAAATTATTATCACCACATACAGTTTCATCTTTTCAGGGACAAACAGAGCTTTCATTTACATTAGCATTAGTCCAGCCTAATGAAGAAAGATTTTTAAAAGTTTATCTTTCTGCTTCTCTCTGTTTTGGGTCTCGTTATCATTCTTGTGGTCCAGACTTGAGGGATGCACGAAGTCCCTTCACCTTTTCCAGTGCTGTCAGTCACTCATCATTACTACTTTTCTGCACGGACTGTTAGTGCTGCTGGACTTTTCTATAAAGGTACCCCTAGTGGCTGGTGGGCCTATTAACCAAGGAACCATTGAAGTCTCCTGGAGGGGAAGACCCTGAGAGACACTCCCCAGGCTAGGGTGACAGAAAGAGGTTTCTCCCAGGGACCTTTGCTGCTTTATGTTAATGAACCTCAGTTCGGCTTCCCCTGTTGGCCCATTGCCCTCCCTGCCCCTTTCCAACATAGGAGTCCCTGCTTCAGAATGCTCTCCCTTCCCAGATCTCCCTTGTTCCTCAGCCACTCCCTCACCATTCCCCTTTGGTTCCCAAACCCCAGCCCCGCCTGTGTCCCGTCTCCGTGTCCCAAATCACTGGTCCCTGATGCTCTCTCCGCCCCAACTGATCCCATACTTAAACCTGGACCCTCCATAAATCTTGGCTTTTTGTTCCTGGACGTCTTCATGTGTGTGAGTGTCATAAACCTCTCTATGGAACACCATACAAAAGCCCTGCCTGGCTCTTTACTGTCAGGCTTATTTGGAGCTATGGGGTGCGTTTGTGTGTGTGAATGTGTGCTGGCAATGGCGAGCAGCTTTCCCACAGAGACGCTTCCAGAAGGTTGTGGTATATACCACCCCACGCCCGCCACAACAGTACCTTATTAAATCTCTGCACGAGACACAACTGTACACATGAGCAGTGAGTCCATCAGCAGACACATCTGACCATTAACTTGATAAAACCCTCTAAAAGAGCAGTGCATAGTATTTAGATGAAATTGATTAGTTCCAGCAAGAGATGGCTGTCATTTGGCCTTGTATCTGTATGAGCTTGTACACACCACCAGCTCTGGCTGCTGAAGTGAGTAGTGATAAAAGATTTATTTTGAGACAGTACATTACCTTGAATAGCATCTCAGTCCTGGGTACCAGTGACAAATGAATAATGGAAGTGTTTTTTCTGCCAACAGCCTGTATATTTGTCTATTGCATCTCCTGCCAACAAGTTTCTGAACTAGGGTGAATCACTAGTTTGTGAATCTAGGGTGTGAATTTACATAGAGTATGAATAGATATTATTTACTATGGCTTGTTTTGCAGATGCAATACATTTTTATACTTTTATTTCTTAAAACATATTTTTCAGAAACCAAAAAGCAAGCAAGCAATCTTTCATTTGATTTTTAAACTGATGAATGCAAAGTGACAAAGCTGATCAGTCTTAAACTCCACAGTAAATCCTCTTTTGACTTTAGAATTTAATACTCTTACACAAGAGGTTTGTCCCTTTAGTATGCAAACTTGCACACAAGAATTACTGATTCGCAAAGGTGACATTTACAGGTTTGTGCCAGAAAACTTTTGTTTTGATTCTTTATCACCCAACCTATGCACTGAATGAAGATCAAAAGATAAGTAATGATTTAAGTGAAGACCAGACATAGTTACTCTGGGGTAACTCCTACTCTGCTGTAGGAGTTGAACCCCCACCACCACCATCGACCAGTGTTTGTGTAGTGTCTGCATCATCTGCCACAAAAGTAGGATATAGCTGCATGATGGACACTGGGGCTACATCCCTTCCTGAGACCTGAATCATGAGGTGGAGGCAGAAGGGAAAAGATTAAGACCAACTGAACCTTGGCCTGTTTCCCATCTCTTTCTGAAGAGGCTTATACCTTGGAGGAAAGAAGGGAAAAGTGGTTCTTACTTGAGAGGACAGACCTTGGCAAGGCTGAAGAACAGGTTTGGGAACCCACTGTGTGCCCATGCCCCATTCTGTGCAGTCTGCACAAGAGCTGCCTCCCCTTCAGTCCTTGATAATTGAGACAGACAGAGACAGGGTTTTTAGAAATGAATCTGACATATCACATTCCCTTGGCGATGGCCAGTGCCAAGTCACATTGACTTCTGATGTTCCCTTCCCAGTCTGGACCTTATCCCAAGGTTATCTCAAATGGAAGGCACCATGCTCCTCACTTGTCCTATCCTGAAGAGCTGATTTTGTGATTTTTTGTGAAATTACTTCCTCCTTAATTATTGCTGTCCTCTTGGAAGGATGGCATCTTCATTTCAACTGAAAATTAGTGTTATTGGAATCCCCATATTGTTTGAGTTCCTGCATCTATTGCTGGCTATCAGTTTGTGTTATATATGCCTTGGTGACTTCAACTCTGGCTTCTAAACCCGCAACACTGCTTTTCTGCTTCCTTTCCCTTGCCCATCAGCATCTAGTTTCTGGTCCACTTCACTCACCCTCTGTTCCTTTCCTAAAGTCCATTCTGAGACCCCATCATTTTCATTCCTCCAACCTAATCCCCGAATGGGCCAGAGGCAGATCCACAGGAGAGAGAGATCACAGCNTTCACTCACCCTCTGTTCCTTTCCTAAAGTCCACTCTGAGACCCCATCATTTTCATTCCTCCAACCTAATCCCCAAACAGGCCAGAGGCAGATCCACAGGAGAGAGAGATCACAGCGATGGATGGGGTGAGGAAGTGGCTGTCACTGAGTAAAAATCTTACCCTGCATGGTCAGGCAGTGTTGTTGTCTGGTGAGGAAATGGCTGTCACTGAGTAAAAATCTTACCCTGCATGGTCAGGCAGTGCTGTTGTCTGGTGAGGAGAAGTTTCATGAGATTCTTTTTTTTTTTTTTTAATTTCATCCTAACCAAGGGTGCCTGCAGAACACAAGCCTTGTCTCCCCTCAAAAGCTTTTCTCACACATGGAGAGCTTCTAGGTCAGGGATCATGAGATGTCTGTTTCACTTGCCTAAATCTGTATAGCTTTCCAGGCTTCTGTGCAGATGTATTGTGTCACTCACATCCCCTGGTTTGTTTTTTTTCTGTATGAATTTTGATTACACATAAATCAGCACAGCATTTGAAGGAAAAATTGTGATAAAAATCTCAACAAAACAGAGCATCAGTGAAGCTGACTGCACTGCCATTGATTTCAAAATCAGATTTTACAGGCCAGCAGATTTGTGCAAGTCTCTTACTGAAGTTAGACTTCCGGTTTCAGTAAGCACTGTCAGCTGAAAATAAATGTGTTAACTGTTCAGCAAATGCTGAATCACAGTGGACACCTTATAGCTAGCCTATGTCGTTCCCATGTACAGAAATTGGCCACTGTCATTTTCCCTGTAGTGATGGGCGACAGAGTATACTAACATCAAGACACAACTGTAACAAAGTCTAACTGAGAAGAACACAGTCTTAGGAAGTGTTAGGTTTGAGGACGGATTTATGAAAGTGCTGCAGCAAACTAGTGCACAATCTTCATTCAATCACTGTGCACAAAGAACATGTCACTGAGTACAGCAGAGACTCAGACTCCACAGCCATGCCTGACAGCAGAGAATAACTCAGTCTGCAGGCCAGGCCATGGATTTGTCTCCAGGTGCCTTTATATTTGAACTGTATATCTATGCTCCATATTGAAGGCAAATGGGAGGAACAGTTCAGGTTCAAACCATCTTCCTTAGGTCTCTGATCTAAACTTTAGCCCCACTCACTGGCAACAGAAGCAAGTTAATGTTTGATGTCATAATTTGCCCTGTGTAAAAGATGAAACAAAGTGCTTTTCCTTTCATGAAGACACTGCTTCTATCAGAGGAGCCCTGTTATGCTGTGGCAGCACAATCTGGCCTATCCTTGTTCCTGGAGGAGAACAAGATGCCTGCACCATCTGCCCTAAAGAGGATAGCTCACTCAGGCACAGGGCGGCCAAGGACTGCTGCAGCCCAGCTCACAGATCACTTCATCATGGAAGCCTAGTCACTTCCTAAACTACACTTTAAACCAGCTCATCCTTTGGTTTTCCTGTTTAGGAAAGTCCACCATAGAATTTAACTGCTCTGGTTCCATAAAAACCTTCTTGTCTCCCAACTAGATATATTCCTGACTGAGAAATACTTGATGTGATCTGTATGTGATCAAGCTCATGTGGTTTCCCTGACCACTGCTTCCCCTTACCTTGCCAGATGCAGAGTTCTGGGTGCCTTATGCAAAATGCCAGGAATTGCTGGAAGAGAGCTGATAACAGAGCTATGGTGCCCTACAACAGGACTTCCCACAGATCTCTGGAGAAGGGATATTTTTTTTGCTAGGACTCAGCTGGTGACAAGGGGCTGCTGGCTCCCTGGGTCTCCCTTCCCAGCCCAGCCATGGGGTCCTGCAAGGCAGCAGGGAGGTAGCAGGGACACCCCGTGACATATTGGTCACTGGGCACAGGTTGTGCCTGTGACATATTCTGGAGAGGACAAGGGAAAGCTCTTTGCACTCTTATAATCTTTGCACATTTGTCCAGGGATCTGGCTATAAAGACACAGATCTGTGTATCTGTTAACACATCTGGAGAGAAGAAAAAGATACATTAAATTCCCATTAAACTGACAAAACAGCAGACGGTCTGCCTCTGCTGAGTCTGAAACAAAACCTGAAGCTACTCTATCCTTTATGCAAATGGTAAAGCCATGGGCAGGATCCTGATCCCTCCTCCCAATTTTACCCATGGCTGCCACTGGGAAGCTCAGTTGTGCTGCTGCCACTGTTTACTTAAAGGCAATAGAGATCTGCATGAGATCCAGAGTATTTTTCAAGGCTTAAAATAGGCTACAGCTTGGCCAGAAATCTAAATTAAAAATCTGTTTCCAAGGTTTTGGCCAGCAGCTCCAGCCGTCGCAGTGGTGGGCTGGAAAGATGGGCACACAGCTGTGCACGGCTTCTCATGCCCAGGGCTGGAACATTTTAATTGGGGAAGTGTGGAGGAAACTGCAGGGCCAAGAACCCACTAAGAAGGAGGAAGGCTTGAGAATTCTGGGAGAGTCTGGGGTTTTGCTTTTCCAAAAGCAAAGCAGTGGGCTGCTGAGCCATCCTGGCCCTGTTGTTAATCAAGGGAAGCATCCCAAGAAAACAACCCCACAGTGACAGACACTGTAGAATTATTTCATTTGCCACAGGGATGTCCCATTTAAAACATATATAAATAGAGTGGATGGTGTGCAGTGCCTGCCTAAGTTATACCCTTCAGGTTTTGCGTCTCCTTCCCAGTGTTGTATCCATAACTGAGCTCACTGTCAGCAGCAATTAAGTTTTGCCTGCTTCCCAGAGCAGTGAATTTGGTTGGTTTGTTGCTCTTGTCCTCTTCCAGATGCCTCCCTTAAGCCATCTCCTTCAGGCAAATGTGACAGGCTTCAGTATCATACTGGCTGACTTCGGCTAGAGGGAATGACTGAAAGCAACATCATGGTACAGGAGCTCTGTGCATGGAGGGACCAAATTCTGAGCAACTGATTTTGGTTTGCTGTCAGCTCTGGTTAGCTGCTATGTTTCAGACCTAGGAGAGGTGCTACGTGCTAGAAACCCGTTTTATAATCTTTCCCAGCCATGCTGTGTAGTCTAATAAAAGACAGTCAGTGGGGCAAAGTCTCAGAATTACAGATAGTTGCAAGCTACCCAATTCTCACCACTCCTAAATGCTGTGCAAGGAGGAGACACAAGCGCACAAAACAGACATGCTTGTTTGTGAAGGCACCTCTGAACAAATGCCCTGTCTTACCCATGTCCTTGTACTGCCACAGTTATCAATATATATGCATATATGTTACTGATATATGTTACTGATATATATGATTTCAGTCATGTCATCCATTTGCCAGTAGTTGGGTGTAAAAGGCTCATGTTCCCACTGCGTGGCTGCACCGTGTGCAATTAGAAATAGGTGCATGCATATCTGTGGAGATTTCCAAGGGCAATACACAAGGTGTTTCTTCTTCTCTTTCATAACAAACATATCTCTGGCAGCTCCCAGCCACAAAGGTCAGTGGCAGAATCAAAACAGTCAATTTTTAACTATTATATGCTTTTCTTTTAATATTCTTAATAAAAGCAAAAAGAAATCATTAAAAAATCTTCTGTAGGACTTAAGCAATCCTTATTATGTGTTTTATGAGAAGACACAATTAAAAGTGCAGAACTGTTACAGTTTATCTGCTTGTACAGGAAGAATCCTTGAAAATCAATAAAAGTCTGTAAAATGAGCTCTAGTGTTGAAAAGTAGATCAGTACAAAAACCATGATTTATTTCTTAGAGAATTTCATCCACATCAGTCAAAATATTCAGAGGCATGCACATGCATATATCTAAATGCTTTTGTTAATATAATATTTTTATGACTGAGTGTTTTTCTACAGAAAGATTCTGGACTGCTCCACCAAAAAGCTCTTTTCTAATCAAAGGAAATTACAGAGATCCCCAACAGTATGAAATGTGTTTGCAACAATCCTTTATTATTAACTCCTGATGGTGCATCTGTTTCACCCTATTCAATAAAGTCTTTTATAGATTTTGATTCTTCTCTCTTGCAGCAGGCTAATGCTACTTGCTGTAGGCTTTGCATGTGCACCCTTTTGTTTCTGTGTCCGTGTGCTGTTGCTGCTTCTATCTAGTGATTGCTCTTGTTCCTAGCCCTTTGGTGAAGAACAAACAACCTATTTAGTTTTCTTAACTTGCCTCTTGACTTTGTTTGTGCCCTTAGAAATATCTCTAGCAGTTCGCTTTACACAGCGGCCCATTTTCGTAGAACC
Source organism: Erpornis zantholeuca (assembly GCA_013400515.1). NCBI lineage: Eukaryota > Metazoa > Chordata > Aves > Passeriformes > Timaliidae > Erpornis > Erpornis zantholeuca. Next base: position 193,822 of record VZTN01032228.1, on the reverse strand, counting down.
TGCGAAGACCGGTGGGGTTTACAGCAGTCACACCTCACACCTCAGACACATACCTGATTGCCTTCCACCTTTTCTTTAACACAGCACTTCTTCTCAGCCTTCCACCACTTCACACCACCTATTCCCTTTTCTGTTTTCATATTATTACCTTTTCATTAGCTTTTAGAACCTCTCAGGAACCATCAAAATAACTCTTACCAGCTGTGTAACACCTTAGAAAGCCTCTGTGTTACCACATTTGAGAAGAGCTTCAGCCGCATCCCTGAAAAATCTGGAACATCTAAGGGCTCTGCACTTACCAGTGGGTCTTCCTCCAGAAGGGCGAACTCCTTGCAGAAAATCCCATGCTTTCTGCTTCACTGCTAAAGTTATGGACCTGCTACTTTGGGAGAAAAATGTAGCTGCACCGGCTGTGTATGGGTGGACCTTGGTGATATGGAACAGTTCTCACTCAATCCATCCCTCTTTAATATTGTGAGACAGTCTTTTGAACAGGGCAGAGGCCTCTAAGCCTGGCACATATCTAAATAAGGATATTTGTCCTGAACTACCTTATTGTGCCATCTGGTTTGCCACTAATTCTGGGAACTTCACTGGGTCTCTTAGCCAGACCAACCATAGTTTTCCTTTCCTCACCTGGGCTTTGTCCAGGCATCCTATGCAGGCTTTTGGCATAGACACAGGCATGCTGAGCTATCAGCTTTCAACATAATCATGAATCGTGACTGTAATTGAAGGGGTCGTTCCCACTGTGCATGAAAGGAAAGGCTGTTGCAGCCAGACAGATTAGCTCATATTTACCCAGTCCACAGACAGCTACATCACGTTGGTGATGCTCAGTATCTGCACTGGAGAAGGTTATGTGCAAATGAAAGAAGTAATTTACAAAGCATTTATAAAATTGTTCCAAGGATTGTTATAAATCTTATGTCTCTTGCCTAGACAGAGCTGTGCTGGAGATGATTCAGGCCTATTTGACAGAAATGTCTGTCAAGATCACAGCCAAAGTGCCTGTTAAACACTTTTGGCGAACTCCATTCCCTGCTACTGAACTCCAGTCTCTCAGAGGCAGTGCTGCTACCCTTTGCCAGCAAAACTGATTCTTCCTAGGTCACCACTAAAACTCTGCCCTGGAAGTCTCTAGGTCAACTGCATCAAGGAAGTGGGAGATTGCTTTGTCAGGTTGCTGTGCTGTAGTCCCTCTCCTGCCCCCACCCTAGTCCTGCCAGGTGCCCTTGGCCCCAGAAAGGGCTGTTCATCTTCTAGCATCCTCATCTAGATGCCTTTTGCATCCAGGTGAGCAGTGAAATCTCTCCTTCCAGCAATCTGAAAAAAGTAGTCATGCCTGCACATTATTAAAAAACCCAAAAAATATATTTTCCAGTGTTAACAACACTGACATCAAGTTTTATGCCACCTCTTCTCTTTGATCTTTGTTTTTTTACCTTTGTCTGATGATGTGTTTTATTCCCTGAACCCCAGATTGCCTCAAGAAATTTTTCTCAGTAATTACTCCAAGCATCCTCAATGTCATTCACAAATGACCTTTCAGAAACACGGTCAAATACAGTCATTGACTGTGTTGTCATGAGTCCAGTAATTCACCCTCTTAATTCTTCCTCAATTCTCTTCATTCTTTCCTCAGTGCTCCAGAGCAATGTTAAAATCCGATTGCATTGCGTGTGCAGTGCACGGACATGCTGCCAACAGCTCGTGATTGGACCTTGGGGAAGATGGAGACCACAGGCCCACAGGATTCACCATCACCAGGGAGGCTCACTTGGGGGCCAAGCAGTTCTGACAATGTAAGAAATGGCTGAGACTGTCAAACAAGGTAATTGTCTGTGCTGGGGAACTGTGTAGACATGGATGAAAAATGCACTGCACAATTTGTATTCTGCATATCTCTAGGGGCACTCCTGTCTTTCTACGGCATTAGAAGCCTCCCAGTTCAGGCAGAGGGAACCAAGGGCAGAATACTTCTGGGCGTGTGATCTCAGAGCCCCATGTAACCTGCATTTTATGTTCGTTATGACTGCTCTCAAAACACATTTGTTTTTCAAGTACATTCCATTCAAGCAGCTTTCTGAAAATTAAAATGTGTGTGCAGAGGTTTCATCTTACCTTAGCAAACTCCCCTTGCACAGAGATGTTGCAGCTCTTTCTGTGCACGTCCATCTGTGCCTCTCCAGTGTGAAGGTGTCCCTCCAGCCCTGACCCTCTGCAGCAGCACCAAGCAATCTTTTTTGTGTAGTTTCACAAAGAAGCAGTGCTTAAGTGTATCTGTGGCCAGCTGGTGAATCTGGGGGTACCGCATGGTAAAAATGTTTGTGTTTTACAAGAGCAGAAAGAAGCCTTAAGGAATATGCTTACAGGAATTTTTGCTGATGTGGTTTGTTTTATTACTTCCTAATTGGAAGGAAGCCTTGTTATCAGCATTTATGTTCAATTGCACAGATTGCTCACCTGCTGTGAGGGAGCTACAGCTCTTTATATTTTAAGTCAGACTTGCTAATACTATTATTTTTTGAGAACAGCTGGCAAAAATATCAGAGCTGCCTGAGGTTAATATGGTGGTAGCTCCCCTCAGCTTTGGCCTCCAGCTATAAGAAGCTTTGTGGTTACTCGGGGAAAATCTCCCAGTTCTTGGGAGTTTAAACTCTAGTTTAAGTGGATGTGAAAGAGGACAGATTTACGCCTCTAAGGGTTATTTCAAGAACAATGATGGTTTCGAGAGCAAAGCCCTTCTTTCACTTCCCAAACCCTTCTGAGAATCTATGCTTAAACCCCTAGGCAAGATGCAGTTGTGAAGGACTTTGGAGACACTAGCCAGTACACACCAATATTGATAACTGAGACTGACAAAAACATGATTCTGTTTCCAGATGTTCCCTGACATTTTCAGCAGGGTACAGTAAGAACAGGATCCCTTCAAACTGAGGCTGGGTAGAAAAAAATAAGTCCCTGCCCTGGAGGATGGGTGGATCTCTGATCACAAGACAAAAAGGAGTGAGGAGCAGTGATTCATCGCATTTCTTTGGAGCTACTCAGTTTTATTAGGAATGGCTCAATATAAGGAATGAGAAAAGAAGCTAATATTTGATATGGAAAGGCTAAGAACAAGGAAGCTGATACTCTCAGCAATTGAATGTAAGAGAAACTGGAAACTATTGTTTAAATGGTATCTTCTCAGAAACCTTTGTTAAATTTAACATTGCTGCATTAATTGGCCTCTTTTTTTAATTGATTGTCCTCAGTACATTTATGATCTTTTCCCTGAAGCATCCAGGAACATGCTGTATTTACATATTCAATGCTTATACATAAAATGGGAAATACGTGTTTACTAACCCGTTACATTCCACTTGCAGAGTGAGGGTAATTTTTTTCTCAGTTATCATGCTGATTGCAGATTTTTTGGCTTAATTGAGTGCATGGGTGCCGTCTACATGTGTAGTGGCAGAGCCTCCAACTAGAATGTGAAATAGGGAAGTGGCTGAATAGGGAATTCACTGAAGATCACCTCCCATTCACATGCTTCTGTGTGAAACAGGTGTATCTGGAGGAATTTGTTTTGCTTAAGTTAATGCTGACCTCAGCCAAAATAATTTGCCCTCTTGCTCTTCTTCTGATACAGAGTCAGGAGGGAGTTGTCTGACTGCTGAGTGTGATTGTACACATCTGTCAACAGAATTGGAGATACGAATGCAAAATGTAGTGCCTGGGAGCGTTGTGTGGGTTTCCAACACTCCCTGAAGGACACAAGGACCATAAACCAGTGAATGGATTACAATAAGGCATAAATAGAGCATTTTTATCTGTGACAGATGTAATCCTGCTCCAGCAATGCTTGTGTTATTTAAAGGAACATGGTCTCTATTTCGGACCAGCTCTCTGAATTTCGAATGAGGAAAGAAGTCATAAGCTTTCTTTCCATGTGAATATTTGTGAGGCTCCTTTGGAGGTGGTTTGGCACCTTTGTTGTGGAGGGGCTTGGCCCTTACCTCTTGCAGGGCATGCCCTCCCCACGATCACAATGTCTTTCACAGGCTTTCATGGATATTGCTGCCCCAAGCAGGGGAAGCCCTGCTTTGCTGCCCTGCTTCTCCACTTGAAACCTGCAGCACCACAAGCCAGCCAGGCAGTAAGTGAGTTATGAGAAATAATAACCCAAAGCCAAGAAGCAGGCGTGAGACACACTTCTCACTTGCACAGACATATGCTACAAAATGTTGCAACCTTTCCTGCAAAATATCCTAATGTATAGTCATTAGGCAGGACAGAGTGGAGAGTGCACATATGGAAAACGTCTCTTATTTGGAGACAGGAGCAAGTACATTCCCTTTAATGCTGGCATGTGCAAGGAAATATTGATATGCCAACTCCAAACTGCCAATCACAACCTGATGAAGAGGCAATCTTGAAGAAGGCAAAAATTTTAGCAGTTTTTAGGTTAGAAACAATTTTTAAATTAATTATTCCCAAAAAGTGGCACAGCTGGATTCTGAATGACTGCGTCTGGATTTCAGTGCACTGGTAAGTCTTACAGGGAAAATAAACTGAAAAAGGAAGAGTGGAAGTTTGGGCTGTGCAACAGGTAGCAAAAGCTTATGGCATTGGGGTAGCTCACTCCTTTGGACAGCCTCCAAGGTACTCACAGCTTTTGAGTCAGGGGGAAAATGTGCATGTCAAATAGCTGGGCAAGAGTAGTTGAGTGGAGTATTCATATCAATAAATGGCCATATTCTAACATCTTTGCGGTGCTGGATTATTTTAATTTTCCCTAAAAGTAGATCCTGATGAACTCCAATGAAATCTAAGATCTTCTAGGCTCTTTAGCCAGCCAAGATGCAGTCAGGTGCTGACTTGCCATGGCAAACTAAATCACAGAGCAGCTGATGGCTGGGGTTTAAGGACCCTTCCATTGTATTACCAGAAAAAAATGGTAGAATTCAGGCCAAACAAAATAATTCTATCACTGACAAAACTAATTGAAAGAACCATATTGATAAAGGTCTGGTTATCTGTAGATTTTTGAGAGAATCAGGCATTGAGATCCAGAGTGATGCATCTATTAGTACTGAAGTGGAATTAGCAAGTCTAAAATTTTGACTGAAATTTTTTAAAAAGAAACAAATACCATAAGCACTTTCAATGTGGTCTATGAAGTAACTTTTCATGGGAAACTTCATTTCTTGGAACATTGAAAAACTAGCCAAAAATTGTTGTAGAAAATGGGAATACATTGTCATGGAGATAAATTAGATGAACTGCATGGCACAACAGGCATTTTTCTACCTCTGTCTCCATTCATCTTTAGCTACAGAGACATATCATACTGGTGTAACAATCCAGTGATTTTGTAGACTTGATCTTTTGACACGGACACATAAATATACCTCTGCAGATTCCTCTCTTTCTCTTGGTCATTGTAGCTTAGATTTTTATACAGGTCAAAACATGTGGTGCTGTTCTCTTCCCAGCTGGGGAGATGATCGGTGACTTCCAGGTCAAATAAATTCAGCGGGGTCCAGCAGTAAAAATAACGTACTGACGCAAATCCATGCACATTTATTTGGCTGCCATGCTCAGGCTCAGCCCCGTTGCTAGTACTGCCCTTTCCAGATATGTGCCTGCCAGGACAAGACATGGGCACAGGATCAACGCAGCCTCCAGATGTCACATTTCTCCCCCTTTTCCTAGCCTTTCACTTCCACTGCTCAGATCCCAGATGTGAAGTCTTGGGCTTTCCCTCAGTGGTAACTGGAGAAGATATTACCAAGGAACCACATAGATCCTTCAGTCTCCAAGGGAACCAATGGAGCCAGAGGTACACGGCTCCTTCCCTTTGCATCTCGCAGAGTAAGGACAACTTGCAAAAGAAGAGGTTTTCCTCATGTCTATTTATTAAAGATAAATTAATATCTTGTGCAGCATGAGCTCTAATGTATGGATTTTCATGGAGGTATTACTTTTACTGACTGTGAAGCTTTGGCACAATGAAAGAGGTAAACCTTTCCATATTTGTCAGCTGCACAAGCTGCTCCCCAGTGTATCTTTAGCAAGTGACACCTCAATAGCTTTTAGGAGAAGGAATTTGTGGATGATTATTGCTTCAAGGGCAGCTCCCAGGTAGGCAGTAAATGAAGGTATGACACATACTGGTCATGAAGAACAGTCTCCCTATCCCCTGCCACCCATCCAGAGCAAAGTACACTCATGCATCTGCTCATACAAGCCAGCCTATACCTTGTTTTCACTGCTGTGAGTGTCAATGCACTGAAGTCATCTCATAACATGCTGTCATTTATAGCACATCTTTCCAGCTCCTGCCAGGGAAAGAAGGCTCACTGGACTTGCCACAGTTTGTTAATGGCACAAAGCGTTTGATTTTTTCCAAGCACGAGGGCATATTCAGTACAGCCAAGACAAGCTGCAAAATTCTTCTGTTTTTTTCCATGACCTGTCATCACCTGCCTTCTCGCCAAGACGTGGTTTGGAAGAATCAGTGGGTAAACAGCATGTGGAACAAGTTATATTGGGAAAGAGCAGAAATCTGAAGCAGTTCTGCACTCCATGCTGGCTCTTCTTGCAGGGATCTTCTTGCTGGTCTCTGCGGGCAGTTGGGGAACAAGCAATGTTTCTTTTATTAACATTACCCTGTGCTCTTCTGCTTTATCTCTAAGCTGTACCTTCTAGTAAGAAGTGATGATTTTAACACACATGGCATGAAATCAGGTTTTGCAGTGGGAATAAAAATTCACCTCTCAGAAGGAAAACTTCAAGCCCATGCCAAGTCTCCTTAAGTTTGTTTTCTTTTTGTTGTCATGTGGTTATATGCAACCTGTGCATGTAACACAGCAGTGATCGAACTGTCACAGACAGCTTTAAAATCCAATCTTTTTCTTCTGAGTGATTCAATTTCTATATTTTATTTTATGAACATTGAGAGTGCTTTTTTTAGCTTGGACAGTTAAGACAGAGTTGTTTTCTTTCTAGCTCCTGTATGCCAGAGAAAAGACCTGAGTTTGATTTCAAACAGTGTGGAACATTTTATTTTAGAATGATAGAATTACAGACTTATAGCAATAGAATTTAAACTAACAATTTTGTTAAATGCTATACATTAAGATCATAATCTAACCTGTAAAATCCCCTTTAAAACTCATTTAAGATTGTTAAACTGCTCATCAGTGGCAGTATGACAGGAAAGAGGAAAATAATAAAATCACCTGTGCCTGATCTCCCTTGCCTCTGTGTAGGGAATCAAAGCCATGAAGTTTCCCATCACCACCTCGCTATCAGGTAACACTTCCTTCTCCCTGCCAGACACATCACAGCAGGGAAAGGGTCCCGACTTTCCCTCTGTGCCTCACGCCACAGCAGGGAGGGAACTCTGATGAGGTAGGTTGTCAGGGATCAAGTTGATGCCAGGGCAGATGGCAGAGATGGGATGGAGAATTTTTGTAGGCCAGGATGGGGGTTTTGGAGGGAGGTGCCCAGCTCCATGCAGCATGTGTCGCTCAAGAGAAGAGGGCTGGTGGGAAGGAGGTGTAGTCCTAGTGTCCCTGTTTGAGAGTTAAAGGGGAAGGATATGAGAGACTGAGAAACCCCACCTCCTCCTCCTCCTCCAACAAACTGGGTGCAATTACTAATAAACCCCCAAAATAGGCTACTAAAGCTAGAGCTGGGTTTAGGACAGAGAAACCACATGCCATACACACTTTGAACAGCTACCAGGACCTCTGTTAACTTCTCACAGATCATTACCACCGAGAAAAACAGAATAATAATCTGGATTCGAGCCCCAGAACTGTAAAAGCTACGTATCAGAGACAGAACCAAAGCAATCTGAGGATAGGCAAAGAGGCCTAAAGACCAAAAAGGCATCAATACATTAAAACAGAGAGACATCAGGAGCTCAACCAACATGATGACTACTTTAAATACAAAATAATTATCACCAAACCAAAAATGAAATTAATACAGGTGTTTCTTCTCTTTCCTCTGTGCCCCACGCTTGGCCGCCAAATATTAATATTTGTCCCGGTTTGAGACAAAACCCAGGGGAGAAATATCCCCCGATAGAAAGCAGGATTTCAATCACCCCTGCCCCCACCAGGTTTGGGAAGAAGAAATATTTCCTCAGAGGAAAATGAAGAGGGAAAAAAACCTATCTAGTTAACAAAACACACAGGGAAGGAAAAAAAACAAGAAAGGATAATAATGCTAAACAATAAAATCTCCCGCTTGGGAGAGGGAAGAAAAAACCTGGAGAAGTCCTTCCAGCTTTGATCTTTCTCGCTGAGTCAACCTGAGGAATTTCCCCCTCGAACCGGTGGAGAAACCGATAGAGGGAAACCAAATCTCTCAGTGAGGTCTCCCGAGGTTCTGATGCTCCAAGTCCAGAAGAAAAAAAGAAACCAAAGTCCCAAAAAGGAAGGAAAAAAAGAACAACTTCTTCTCTCTCTTCCCCTCGAAGGAAAAGAAGCAGAGACGAAACCCTCGCTATCAAGCCCGGGAGGGCACTGCACTCCCCACTCCGTCTCCTTCAGCTGTGCCTCTCCCCCCACACCTTTGACCTTGTCTGTGAACACAAATTCCTCTGGGCTTTTTTCCTTCCCCTCTCAGGCAGAGAATGGCATAAAATTCATTTTCTGGGCATAAAGCAGACGATATAGGATATATCATACACTATAAAAATCACTCCAAGACACCTAGCCATGCCCGCAAAGGGCTGCTTGTGGGGATCAAGAGAAGAACCTCTGGTGCACCAGGAAGGAAGGGGAATGGAAAGAGAACTCTTTCTCACCATTCCTCAGGTGCTGTGCTTCCTGATTCCTATTTTTTGCATCACTGCTGGGGCAAACTCCTGAATGTTTTTCTGCAGAGAGGAGATGGGAGCTCTCTGTGCTTGACCATCAGTTCCCCCCACCATGAGCTTACGTTGTCCTCAACATGTGCTCTTTTACACAGGAAGTCAATTAAGTTGCTCAGGAAAGGTGAAAATGTTCAGCTAAGATGAAGTGCTGGTCTTTCTGGAGGTTCAGCTTCTTTGCCTGGTTAGACTCGCAGTGGGAAAGTGACTTTCTCAGCCACGCTCAGTGGTATGTCTGCAATTGTTCCTTAACCTCTCTCTACCTCCAGGACCATGAGACCAACTAATATTGGATCTCTGGGGAGGGCTTGCTTTGTGCAGCTGTCCTTTTAACCTTTTAATGCTCGTCCAGTTTAAGCAGCTTGTGGCAAGACCCAAACTTAAATTGCAGAACGCAGATGTCACAAATTGCTTTTCAATATGCTCTGGTGATGCCTGGAGCTGCTGACAAGACTTGTAAGGGTGAGTTTTAAAAGAAGGTTTTAGTTTGGACAAGCTTTAAACTACTTTCCCCTAGTTCAGCATCTGGTCTCACATGAGTGATGAACTGATGAGTAAAAAGAAAAAAGGAAAGTGCTTTCCTAAAGAACAAGTTCATGGCCTGTGAAACCCTTTGCCAAAAGATAAAAGTGAATGTTATAAAGATACAGACAAGTCTGAAGACGGGAAGCCTCCTTCTATGGCAATTTTCAAAGAGGAGTTAAGAGAAAATGTGAAGCAGGGCAGTTGGCAGATGCAGATTACTGCAGAATCCCTCCTAAGCAGTCCATGGAAACGACTGGCAGATGTAGATATCTGGGTAAGACAAACACTCCCTCCAGTTGGTAGTGACAATTCTTGTCTCCTGAGGGATCTTTGATGGCTCAGCCAGGAGAGAAGGAGCCTTCAGAATGCCATCTGGAAAAGGCATTGCTCCGGCAGCACTGCCATCACCAAAACCAACAAACCAAGAACACAGTAAGGAAAAAATGCACCTCATTGGTGCTCAGCAGCAGAGTGGTAGAGAATGCAATGGAAAAATCCTCTCTCCTGTACAGTGACACATGCCTTGCAAGCATTTCCACAAAAATTCTCCATCCAATCCCCAGGCTTTAATGCAAGGAAGAAATGTGCTAAAAATGCTTGGAGACAATTACATATTTTTTGTTTATTATTTTTTTTATAAGTGTGTTCATCTCGGTGTTAATATCTGTGATTGGTTATTCAGGTCATATTCCTCTTTTAGTTGGGAAATGTCTGTATTTTATTTTACAAAGAATGTTTTTCTTTCTTCCTCCCCCTATTCTCCACTTTCCACCCAAATTTCTGGAGTTACATGGGGTTACTGCTCTGCAGTTAGTGACCAGATTGTTCCACTTTGCTTATTAAATTTGATATTTTATTTTTATATTTTTTATATTTTATGGTTTTTTTAAAAATATTTATATCAATATTGATATTTGATATAAATTTTGTAGCCATGATCTTAGGGCAGAAGTCTAGTTATTTGCCCTTTTTGTCCTGAAATGCACAAATCTTGATTTCTGCATCAGTTGCAGACCAGTCCAGCCTAGGAACACCTTGCTGACAGATCTGTGAGGACATATGTTTTTCCGTGCCAGATGCTGCTGGTTCACTGAAGCTGTGTTTATGCCACCAGACCCCAGCTTGTCCTACAGACAATGGGGAAGTGAGGATGAGGGACAAAACTACCAGCCTGCCACCTCCTGGTATTGACATGGTCTCTGCCACCTTGGGAGAAACAGCATCACAATATGTGTGACTCAAGAATTTGGGGCCTGCCGAAGGGAGTATACTTAACAATTTTGGGTCATGCAGATCTAGGACTCTGAGAAGGACACAGAGTTACACAATCTGCCCATGACCAGCAGAAAGAGGCAAACCCTCTCCCCAGACACACATTCCCCCAGTCTCCAGAGGGAAGACTTGGCTGCCTGTCTTCTTTGTTTTTTATAAGGGGACCCAGCTCACACTGCACTTTCCCACATGAGCCCCTGGGGCAGGAGGAGGACACCCTGACACCTGTTCCCTGCACAGCATCTCACAACTGCACCCAGGCACCACCGCCTCAAGGGCCAGAAAGGACAGCAAACTTGAAAGCATACAGCTCACACGTGGGGTTCGGAGCAGACTGAAGGTTGGGATAAAAGGAGATGAACTGGAAATATCTCCACATGTGGGTAGGCTACCAAGCAGGGGAAAGGAGCTGCAGGCTAGCAAAGGGATCTGGGCCACAAAGTGCATGAATGCATCGGCACAAGCAAGACAGGTCTCCTTATCCGTGACAAAACCAGACCTCTATCCTGGATAGAGGATCTATCCTAGACTGGATACTGTTCTGTACCTTCTATCTGACTGATGCTCAAAGGCTGCTTGTTTAATTATCTTTTAAATTCAAAATCTCCAGGATAAACACCAGGTAGCACACAACACTGTGTTTATCATTGCTTCTCCTGTGATCAGATTTCTTAATTGTCTCGAGTGATGACTGTATATTGCACTAACACTCCCAGTCCCCACGAGACCTCACGCTTGCCTGGCTTTCCTGCAGGGGTTTGCTCAGAGCAGATGGTTTTGGTCTCAAAGGCTGCATTTTTTTCTAGCAGGAGGAGCAGTTATGGCCCAGCAGCTGAGCAGTCCCCAAGGCAGGTGTGGGACTGTCTCTGGAAAGAGCCTTCTGGCAGGAGTGGGAATGGATCATAGCTGGGGTTGCTGCCTAGCAAGAGAGCAGAGGCCCACAAGATAGGAACAAAGCACAGCAGGTTGAGCACAACCCATTCCTGAAATAACATATCTTCAGCTTATTTTAAACTGTATTTTGCAATAACAAAAAAAACCTAGATGAGTTCTCACTCCATCTGAGCACTTCACCTTCCTATCTTTCACAGCAGCACTAGCTAATCAGGCAATTTTTATGTATAACAATGAACAACCCTTTCCCAGAATGATTTTCTGTGCTCCTGGTGCACTTTGCTTTGTTATATTGGCCAGCACTCAGAGAGACAATTATACCCACTCTGCAAATGAGGAAGATGAGATACAAAAAAGTTATGTGACCAGGTCAAGACACAATCACATTCACAGAAATAGGTAGAAAATCCTGACAGCTGTATAAGGTTGCTTGTTCTTTTTTCATGACACCAACAGTAACTGATTCCCTAGCACACTGAATGGGGTAGAGACATTTATTACTGGTATAATTTGTTTTCTGTACTTATTTCTTATAAAATGAGCACTAACAGAGATCCACCAGTCTTGAGAAGGCACTGTGTAAATAACTATTTAGCCTATTATCAATGGTTATGGTCATGTGGGCACATACATATTTGTATCTCTGACATGAATTCTGCATATGGAAACCACTTTGTGAACACACAAAGCGGCTGCTTTTGAAGTATTGTATTTTAAAAAGCAAATGTCAAAGGAATGCCTCCTCAAGCCCCTAAAAAATTCAAGTGCACATATTTTGACTAATCTCTTGCCAAAGTTTGTTTTTAATTGCCTTTTTTTACATTTAATTACCATATATAAGTGCAGAAATACAAGTCAAACCACAAGAATCCCCCTATTTTACTTCACACTCATAATAAGTTACAGTAAAATTGTCAATGCATACATTTTTTAACAAATTTGGAAGCCTCTGTCTTGAGGAGGGATAGTTACATTTTTGCATTGGGACCACTCTGCAATAAAGCTATTTCCCCCAAAAGCCCCTATTCTTAGACTAGGGGAAAAACTTAGTGAGATGCACTTTCTTAAAAATAGTAACAATATGTGCTCAGTAAAGCAGCAGGGGTGACCACAATGGTTCCCAACAAAAAGATCTGACTTGTATGTGGCAAAGCATTTCCACCGACATTTTGGAGACAAAGATTTGGGAATGAATTACACAAACTCCAAACTTGAAATGGTTTTGGGTGCTTATCATTATAACATCCCTGAGACTCATTTCAGGGTTGCCAAACGCCTCATCCTTGTTAGCACCGGGAATTAGGGATGCTTTCTGAAGGCTGGGCTGGCAACATTTCAAAAATCAGTTACCTGCTAATGGGTTGCCACATCTGATCAATTGATCCTGAATTTTTTAAGTCCTTTTAATTATGAAGCTGTTGCCCACCTGATCCTGTCACTGCCTACAACAAGCCCTACCACTAACTTTAATGGCCTTTGGAGTGACCCAAGGGACAGGCTTCTGGACCTTAATACAAGCCTGCCCTCAAGGATGGAAAGGATGGAAAGGCACAGCCAGTCTGTGAGCACATTAGAGGTTTAACACTTTGATGGCCTGAAGGCAAATCTCACTACAGAACTCTCCATCCCATGGCTCTGTCGTAAAGGCTATATGGAGTGGAGGGCAGTGGGATACCTATGATGGTTAAACCAGTGTCCTGAGAAACAAGAAAGTACAAAATTGTGAGACAGGGGCTTTAAAGGGGAGTGATACAAGGCAACCTAAATCTGCCCAAGTCAGCAGCCACCAAAAATGCTGTTAAGTGGCTTGTCTCTGACTACTCTTTAGTCCTGTTCCTTTCTGTTCAGTGGTCACAGTGAAAGCCTTACACAACTGTGGGCTTTAAACTGGTAGTGCTGAGCAGTGCTCAGCAGCCACACGAGGTGTCCTGGCAGGAAGAGGGAAACCCCACAGTTAGAGGTAGCAGTTGGCACCACGGCTGAAAGTGGGTGCAGCATGCCACATGCAGATGGAAGGGAGTGGCCTTGGTGGCATTCTTGCCTTGGAGTGGTGGCTTAGCCTCCGGCCTGACACACAAATATGAAAATAGGCAGCCTTTCCTGAGGGCCTCCTTAACAGTGGACTAAAGTGCTCCAAGCATCAGTGCATTTATTTTTTTTCCCAAGGCTTTAAAGGTTTGTTAGTTGTCACAATATGCTGAATATTCAAGAAGTGTAGTCCTCTAGCAGCAGCACAAAAACATCCTGGGTGACAGATAAGCAAGCTTACCCACTCCATCCTCCTCTTCCTTTCTGGACAGATGAGTGTGTCTCTAAACCTGTCTCACACTTACCATGCATGCAGTAGTCTGCGGGAAGAGAAAGTTTATCTTCTTGCTCTGTAGTGTCCCCGCTCAAATGAGTTTGAGCCATGGGGTCTGACAAAGGTTGCAGCAGTTCCTTTCCATTTATTCTGAGGTCCAGATTCCCAGAGTGTAGCACAGCACTGTGAATGGTGAGCAGAACCTCCTCAGGGCGGGGGTCCTCGGAAGAATTACTTGCAGCCACGCTGTCCAGCTGTTCTCTGCCAGCTGTGAATTAATGTGACATCTCACCATTTCCAGCTCTTATTTTACATCTTCAGGCTTGTGATAGCTCATAATTTAATGAGAGTAAAGCTGTGGAAACAAAAGGTTACCTGAAGAGTTGAGGGCTTCTTTTTAGTTGCTTCTTCTTTTTTTCAACAAACACATTTCTGATTTTCACAAGAAAACAAACAAACACACAGCAATCAAAAATGGCATTTGGAAAGAATGCAACCTTTTTTCTGGTTTTGTGGGTTGTGAAACCTGTCTGATTGTATGGGGGAGGGAATGGCTGTTGTAGGATCAGGAGGAATGCAGCTAGATAGAAAAACCACTCAGACTTCCTGGGAGAACTTCAGGAATTTTGAGAAATAAGTCCATTTCACATTGATTGCCCTCTCACAGTGGTTTCATTTAATGCTACAGCTATGTTTGTTGATCCAGTGGCTATCTTGTCTGGCTAACTGTTTAATCCTAACCTAGTAAATGTGGGTTTGTGGAGTCATAGCTACAGATGGATACCATTGTTTCAGTAAATCTTTCTTACATTGTCTTTGTTTATAATGTGAAGGAAGGAATGCTGAAGGAATCCAGAAAGCCAGAGATTTCAAAGACTTTGCAGATTCCTCATGGAACAGACGCACCAAAAACCTGACCAAAGCTGGTGTGTTACCCACAATAGCTGATGCAGAGGCCTCTCTGCAGAGGTGCCCCACAGGCAGATGCTTGTGCTGCTGAGCTGCTGGACATTTGTGTTGCATCAGGAGGGATGAAGAAGAAGTGTTAGAGAGCAGACAGGTTGCCCAAACTATCTGCTCTGTTTGAGTGAGGCCTTTGACATTAGACCAAAACCAGTTTGCTTAGACGAGATTTTTTCTTATGGGAGTCTGGCTGGACCTATTTATTCATTGCCCTGCACTCACCACACATTTCTTTGAGAGCTATGTGAAAAAGGCATCAGTGAATAGATAAAGATATATAGATAGACAAATGACAGTTGATTGTAATTAGTTTAGTATATTTTTTCACTCTTCAGGCTTTTTAAAGAAAGGATTTTGAAAAAAACAAGATAAATATATCTAGAGAAATCTCCTAGTGGATGCTAACAGCATCAGCCTTAGCTCAAACAAAATGCACCATAACAACAGCCAGAGAGTCAGAGAAGACAAGAGCTGGAACGCTCACCTCTTTGCACCCAAGTGCAGTCCAGATCCAATGCTCCAGTTCCTCAATAACTAGTGCAGTGAACCCCTAGGACCATCAGTTCAGGAGTTGGCATCACTTTGTACAACAATTAAAGTCTTGTGGCTTGGAAACCCCGTTCCCAGAAAGACAAAGGCAATTTCTGGGTAGGGTGTGTATGATCCTAATTCTAGTTAAGATATATATGGGGTGTGAACTTTTCTCTTTCAATAGAAAAGCAGAAGTAATCATAGCTAGGGCTAAAGCACTGATATTTTCACTAAAAGGCATTCATGGTCCATAGACACCCTGGGATATCTCCAGCTAAACCCGTGTAGATTGACACACCCATGAAGCAGAGAGCGACAAGGCTGGATCCCAAAAGCAGGATAAGCTGTTGGGAGCTCCCCTGGTCAATAAGAGGCATGAGCACCTTTGTGGCACGTGGGCCACCACAATAAGTGTGCCTCAGTTCAGCATGTCTCAGCCACTCACAGGGAAGAGCAAACTCCCTGTGGCTGCCACAGGCTGCACCTGCCATGTGTGATGGACTGGTGGAAGGCGGTTTCAAAACAGCAGAAGTTGTTGAGAGGCCAAACACCAAGTCAGATTTCTGCTTATTAGCAGGTCACACAGATTCCACCTCAGCATGCCCTCCCTCTAAGAGCCTAGAAGGCTCATTTCACAGAGATTGATGATGGCTCCTACAAGTGGCTGAACCTGCCTTACTACATCCTAGAGCTGCCCTTTATTTTGTTAGAACTGAGGCAGGTTCCTTCCTCCACCCATCCTTGCTGGGAACAAGCTCGAGGTGTCCTACAGTACCTCAGCCAGGCTGTGTTCGTCATTCCCTAATGCAGCTGACACTGTGATGCATTTTCTGTCACACGAAATTTAGAGGCACATTACCTGCTTGACAGGAACAGTGAGTCACAAACAGCTCCTGAGGAGAAATGTCCTCACTGTGGAAAACGTTTCAGGATTTTTTAGGCTACAGTTTGATATACTCACTTATTATATTCACAGTCTCACAGATATTCCCTTCCCCCCCAAAAAAACCCCATAAAATACATAACCTTCCTAGAAACACAGCTGATTTTGTTGTCAGAATTTTCTAGACTTTTCTGTCTTCTTTAAGCAACCAAAAGCAAACTCAGCATTGAGACACTATCTTCGTGCCCACTATTTTGCTAGCAATTTCAGAATTGCTTGGTCTGCATCATGAGGACTGGTAGTGGCCAGTACATCTGCTCCAGAGTAAAATCAAGAGTCAAAAAGAAATTTCCTTTATCTGGCTATAGTTGTTTATGTTTGTGTGTCCTGCAGAGTTTCCAGTGCTGCTAGCACTTGGTTATGTTGCCACCCAGTAGCTGTGGAGGGGCCTGGCTTGGCAGCTTTGCTCTTTGCAGCTTGGCAGAGCAAGGGAGAAGAGGACATGGTACCCTGGGGTCCTGGCTGTGGCACAGTGCAGGGACCCCTGCCAAGGCCTGGCTCTTACCCAGCTGGGGCACTAGTGAGACATCACCACTAAGCTGATTTCTGACAGGCTTCCCTGGGGACAGGTCACTTCCATCAAGCCCTGGGAGAAGCCTTGGAGTGATTTGAGCATAACAGGCAGCTTGGAAAGAGCAATTGGTACTGGTTATTTCTAGTCATTTGCTTTAGATGAGTCATTCCTGGCTGGTAGTGATAACTACTGTCAGAAATGTTCGAAATCAGAGCCAATAGAGCCACTGGTATCTTTATATTGAAAGTGACCATAGTTGGAAAGAAATCTTTCCCCAAAATCTCATGTTTCCTGGTTCAGTTTCATCTTCTAGCTGGTAGTGTAGCCAAGCCACATTAACCACTTCTTTGCTTCTCTTGCTCTCTCTCATTCTATGTACTTGTATGGCTCTTGTCACACTCATATCTAAATGGGTCTTCCTCAAAGGAATTTAGGAGTAAAAATAAAGATCTCCTTTCCCAGGCTGGGGAATGCCTCCAGTTTATAGTTTCCTAAAAGAGCACTGCACATACTTTATCCCAAAAGAGCTCTTTTCTTCAACATGTGTATGTGGTGGGAAATTTACATCAAACAACAGTTACAGGTAAAGAGAATAGGGAGAAATCCTAGGACCTGGGGCTGGTCCTAGACAGGAATGTGTTATGTTCATGTAATCTTTAATAACACTACAAATTATGCTAATGAAATAAATGTTTACCTGCAGTAGTACACCTATTTAATTCAAGTGCAGGATGTTTTGGAATGCATTAGTTAATGCTGTAGGCCTCTATGAAGATGTAAAATGCTATGTCTGTGCTAAGTAATGGTAGTAGCAGTAGTAGTAGCATTAAAGCTGAGTTAAATTATGTAGTAAAGATGCTGCAGAGCAATTAAAAAGAAACAATTTCTTCTAGTTGTTTGGGGGAACAAGCACAGAACGATTAATGCCTCCTATAAAGAATTAGCAAACCGTTAACTGCTGTAGGGAAATAAATACTTATTTCTTGGCAAAAAACCCTTTTATAGATAGTCCCGTCCATTAGATACTTCCAATTAAAATGAACATGTTTCTTTTTACAGATTCTTTAATACTTGTTACTGATGCTAACAATTTCTATGGAAAGAATTGTCAGTCCTAAGTACTTGAAAGTAGTGCCACTGTAAAGGAAGGCATTTATCTATAAAGCTGGGTAGGGTCTTGAACAGAAAGATCTGGAGACATTTGCAACTACACTCCCAATGTAAGGAAGTGCACTTTGACCAATTTATACCACCACATCTCTATCATTACAGTCATTTCTACCTTCACACCCCGGATTCTTGGGAAGCAGTGCAGGACTTCATGATGATCCCGTGTATGATCCCATGTATCCCAAATGAAAAGCTTCCACTGGCATCAGAAGTATGTACAAGGTGGGGATGGGGTGGGAGGGTGAACACACAACACAATGAAAAGTTAGTCTGTGTAGCCAGTACTTTGTACCAGCAATGACACATTCTTCAGAGCAAGGTGCAAAGGACTGTGTGGTGGGGGTTTAAAACAGTATCTTCAGAGTAGCTGAAGAGACAAGCCTCTAGCTTCGATTTTTACATGCATAACTCCACTGACTGTAGCAAGTGAAGTTACCAGCACAGTTAACAAACATTTTTCATTACCTAAGTATAAAAAGAGCCAAAAAACCTTAGAGTACTTGTTTAGAGAAAAACATGAGTGGACTATTACATACTACTATTTTATCTATAATGGAAATCCTATTTAGAAAAAGTGCTTTTGTGTATATGCCCAGTTGCTAAAAGAAAGTATACAGCAAATGGAAGAAGAATTTTCCTTAGGTTTCTCTGATATGTAGATGCCTGCTTAGTGGCAACATACACTTTCTAAGGCAGCCAAATCTCCAGGTGATTCAAATTTGAAGGATGCAACTGAGCTGACTGATGTGTGTAAGAGTGCATCTGAAATCAAAGAGCTCATCCTGGAGAGCTTTGTCATGTATTCCTTTCAGGGAAGGCAGGGAGGAATCCACATTATTCTCTGGGAGTGCACAGCAAGCTCACTAAAATTGAATTAAACCACTGAAAGCAATCTTTAGCCTGTTATATCTAAGTGGCTGAACCCTGTGTGAGGTTACATACAGAAAGTTATTTTGCATTAGCAAAGCAGATCAGATTTTCATATTTTACTCTTTGTTGTGACCTCAGCTGCGCATAAAATGACAGCAGGTGAGACCTCACTGGGGCTTGCTCCTTGGGGAGAAATGAAAGGAAGAGTGTGATGAAACTCTTGATTCTGCCATTATGTGGGAAAAGCCCCTCACAACCTGCGCTCCCCCATTCCTGCACATTGTGGCTGTGGACCAAAACTCTCTTCACCACTTCCCTTCTGTAGATCTCATTTAAAATTGGCATACCACAGGGCATTTTCAGAGTGGAGTTGAGCCTTACTTAGTGTAGGTTCAGGGTCCTTGATAAAATGAGGTTTTGCTAATTGCTACTGAACTGGCTTGATGCAATAAATAACAGGACTTTATCAAAGAGTTAGGTATAGTCTGGAAAGTCTCCTCAGGACTTGTCTACCTGACAGCCTTAGCATTTCAGTCCCAGGAGGTGGATCCCTAGTCCTACATGGAGCTGTTGACCTGAAGATATCAGGATAAAGCAGAGCAGACCCAAAGTACCAGGACAGCTAGAGTGGCATGGAATTATTAGTATACTTATTCCTCACCATCAGCATTTACTAAGGCTCTTATTATCATGCATCTCAGAGAATTTTGCCCCTCTGCCAGCCCCAGCCATTCTCTGCATAACCCAGACTTGCTAAGAGGGCCCTGGACCTGGCAGCCAATTCAGGCACTGGGTCTTGTGGTGGGACTTCACTCCACACTGAACCACTGGCAATTGCTTATTTTCATCTATTTGGATGTCACAAGTATCCCACGCATCTGATCCTGTACCAACAATTAAGCCAAACTTGTTAATGAGATCAGAAATCATTTTGCTTCAGCATGAATACATGTTTGTTTAGTATTTCTACATATTAAGTATTCCTTAAATGCATTCTTACTTGGCTCCATGCAATTAAGCTTGCTAGTTAATAAAAACTGACTGCCCCAAACCTTATACTTCCTTAGGAATGCTCTAGTGTCTTTAAGGATGGGGGGCTTGGCTGGAATCCAGTGTTTCTCATTTTTGGTGAACTATTATAAAACACGCTATATAAACTGAAGTTGACTGAACTGCAGAAGAACAAAAAGAAGGGGGGAAAAAGGTACCACAAACAAAACATTTTATTCTCTCCAAAGAAATAAATTCACACTAGAAATTACTCCAGCAAAACTAAATCAGTTTGAATTCATACCTTTGTTTATGCCACTGTAAGTTTTCCACGTAGACAACCCCATATAGGGAAGTTACATTTACATTATAATAAGGTTGCAATGTGCTAATCCCCTTGGACTGAAGCAATTATCACCTGACTGCTAGGTGTTAAATGCTGCATTACAAGGGGATTATTTTCTCTTTTGTTCTGACTGAGGCCTGGTCTATCCATAAATTCACACTGGTTAAACTGATTCAGGAGGGAGTTCCCGTTTTGCCGCCTCTGAATCAGTTATGTATTACATTAATAAAACTGGACTCAACGACAATTCCCTTGACATGCTGTAATTCAATGTGGTAAAATGATTATTTCTCTGCTACCTGGCCATTTACCATTATTCTCTAGGGTCCATTATTTGATTTTATTCATAGAACCTTTTATTTCATAGTTGGACATTTACTCTTCCACAGCCTAGTTTCGAACCATGCATTGTAATACAGCTAAATAATATAAATGAGGTGAGTTTGGGAATTTTCAGTCCCTAAAATGACACACAGCAAGTGTTTGTGCCACAAAAAGTAGGTCAACAATTGGCCTTTTTTTTCTCTTTATCACTCAGTGCAATAAAATAGTGCCAGGGGACAGCTGGCTGTCAAAGGTGTTGTCTTTTGAACAAGCTATAAACATCTAGGTCCCACATCAATCTTCACAGCAGTAATGAAAGGTTGTTGCCTTGAGTGTCCTGGGAGAGTTCCAGTTATATTATTACAGTTTACATGTCTCAGTTTCCTTATAACTTACTTGTATGAACACCGCTCACAAACTTTCTGTGCAGGCATGCACCCAGTTCAGAGGCATCCCTCTGCCACTTCAGAGCAGATTGTGGTTTAGCAGCGGCGAGTGAGCTGTACCCATGCACACCCCGCACACCAACACACATTGCTGCCCCCCTGCAGTCTCACTGAGCACAGAAGAGGAGAGAAACACCCACTCCAGTGTGTGCTTCAGATCTTGTATCCTGAGCTGGCCCTTCGCTGTTCACTTCAAAGCTGAAAGCTGTGTCTTGGCAGGAGCCATTGCTCCCTGTTCTGCTGGGTGTGCTCGTAATGCTGCTGGGCACAGCCCAGACACACAGCTCTTGGATGCATCTCCTCCTACCTTTCTCTCCACACTTCCTCAAGGTTACATGACAGACATTTTTTCTGTAGCCAGCCAATTCGTGGCTGTATAAGGTTGTATTGGACTTGCCCAACATTTTGAGAACATAGTCTTATTTGGATGAAAGGCACCATATACCAGCAATGTTCCCATCACTTATTAGTTGTAATGTATCCAAAGACTCCTTGAAGGCCAATTATGCTGTGCCTATTGTTTCAAGGACTTGAAAAAATTTATGTGAAGTATCTCAAATAAAAATAGAATTTTTGTGGCTGTGCAAATGTTTTTCATGAGTCCAAGTCCTGCAGACACTGTCAAGAAGAAAGTTTATGCCAGAAATTGTGGTAAAACCATCTCGAAACCCACTTCTCTTTCTTACTGGTAAGCTTAGACCCACACTTTGTGAAATCAGTGTAAGACCAGCACTTTTAAAAATAATATCTGGCTTCAAATAAGTCTGTAATAATAAGTAATAAGTAATACATAGTAATAAGTAATAAGTCAGTGTTTACCTCACAGATTACCACTGGTTTCATGATGCTTACAAACCAGGGATGCTACAAGTGCTGTTTTTACCCAATGGATAAACAAAACAGCAAGATTTGCCAAGATTTCCTGATACTGCTGTTTTATGTGGCAACACAAATCAAAGGCCAACCCAAATTAGGCAGCAGATTAGGATGCATTTGTGGTTGTTTTGTACCGTAGGAGTATGGCAAGCTTCTGGCACTGACTTGGCTGTCATCCTGAGCCATGGCACTACAAAATCAGGCCCCTGTGATCCCCAAAGAAGCTCTAATGCATCACAGTGTTTATCTGTGGTGGTAGGTGTCTGTGAGCATGCAGCAACAAGACAGCCTTGACCCCTGGCAGAATTCCCTGCTGCTGCTTCTGTGGAAAAGGTGGGAAGGAAGGAAAGGAGTTGACAGCACTGAGAAGAGAAGGGTTACTCAGTTATCTGTGTAAGCCCCCACACCCTCAATTCCTGTGATGGAAGTTCTTCAGTCTCTCTCTCTTTGGAGGACACAAGCAGTCCATATTCTGCCCTTAGGGAGAAAGCTCAGCCACCTCTGGCAGAAGAAGAAGAGCAAAGGGAAGCAGCCTATCTAAAGTATCTGAAGTTAGCGAAGGCATGTGGCAACATAAAACCAAAACCCAGCAATCCATCTGGATATTTCTGTCACCTGCACACTTCACTATTTAATTAGGAGCTTCATTATTTAATTAGGAGCTGACCCTCTGCAGGTTTCTCACTTACAAAATAAGAAGGAAATAATACTGTTTTTTTTCCACAAATGTCTTGCTACTTGAGTTTCATCTGGTCTAAATCTAGTAGGAAACAAAAACTGGAAGTGTCAGCACTGCTGAAGAACTTTTTTCTTCTGCTGATTAATGAGGGCAAATGAAAGCCTGATGAGGTTCCTGCCTTTCGTCTCACAACAAAGCCAGGAGTCCTATATATCATATGCAGATTCCCTGAATTGCTGCCCACTGGTGACACTTTAATGAAGAATGCATAGTGATTTGGCAACCAACCACTTACCAAAATTCTTAACTACAACAGATTGGAAAGAAGGAAGAGGATGGAGTAGGAAACTTGTAGAGCCAGCTGAGATGGAGGCAGGAGGGAACAGCATCTCTAAGTGATTCATACCCCACAAGTTCAGGTCTTTCCTGGTTTCCCTTCTGCCTGCTCTACCTGTGCCACCACCCGGAAAAACCAGGCTGCTGCTGGTGCTCCTGCCAGGTAGAGAAGGTGAGAGTATATGAGGGAGTGACTATTGTTGGAGAAGGACTTTTTACAAGGGCAGTCATTGCCCTCATCCTGCCTATTTCTCCAGTGGCAGAAAGAGTAGTAAGACTCTTCTTGTAGATCCCCACTTGCCTGGGAAACCTTTGCCTGGTGTTTACTCTGCTCCCTCCCTATGTTCCCTGCTTCCCTCATGCCTTAAAGCTGCTCCTTGGATGACTGGTGAAGATTTCCAAAGCCATTTCTGCTGACTGTGGACTAGAGCTAAGTGCTTTTTCCTCGGGTTAAGAGCAGTGCAAATTTTTAGCATACTCCTTTGCTAACAGTCCCTTCAGGTGGCTGGAATGCCTGGTTAAACATTAATAAATTCATGACAGTCTGTACATGAAACAATCTCCCCAAAAGTCATCCTTTTCAAAATGGTTTTTGCAACAAGTTTTGTCTGTCTGGAATATGGCACTCATCTGCTGATGTGCAGGGACAGTCTTTTAACTTCAGTTCTTGTAAACTTCATGACTTGTGATCCTCTGACACTACTCAGAGACAGGCTATTGTGCCTGAAATTGGGACTGAACAGCTGACAGCACCCCAAAGGAAGGAGCAGGCATCCATGGAAATGTGACTGTAAGTGTACAATGAGCCTTACTCCAGGTGTGTGAGAGCATTGCTGCAGAAATCCTTAATTCATGGGTTCTTTTCTGCAATGGAGCCTCAGACACTGAGGAGTAGGAGCAGGAGCCGATCATCAACTCATGCTGAAAGGTACTTGAACCTCCTGAGTTTATTTATTGCTCAGGTAAACCTTGTCCTTGCCCTTTTTCCTTCAAAACTTGTAACGATTAAGTGTTCTGTGACCATGAATTTTTGTCTTTTCAGGGTCATAAACTCCCTGTGCTCTTGCAACATCGTTGAAAGAAGCAGTTTTCCTTGCTCATGTCACCTCTTTTGCACTTTGGTCTGGGTGAGGTGGCTCTTACTTGGACAGCAAGGTAAATGATACAGCACTAAAACAAGAAGATCATATTTAGCCTTTGAGGTAGAAAATTATCTGTTTTCAGACTGACAATACTTTTTTCAGTATTGACTGTTACAAAATAAGGCAGGCTGTGGGAGATACCATAAATGCGATTAATATAAATGTCTCATCATAGTGATGAAATTTCCTTCAGTCAGACAGCAAGGAAGAATTAAATCCTTGGCTGCATGTGCCCCAAATGTAAGTTGAATGAACAACTGGTTGGCATTAAATTTCAAAGGTCTATCACATTGCAGTAGGCCTGAATTCAGATCTCTTTTCTCATTGTTATTCCTCCTGAAGTATCACCCAGATGCCTACACCCTTTTGCATAAGAGAGCTGCCAGTCAGGATGTAGGCATTCTCTAAGGATCCCATTTCTCAGGGGTATCAACTCTTCTGCAGTTCTTACAGAAGCCATGGACTTTCCAAATTTTGCCAGAGGAACTGAGAGCTCTGTTGTGGCCACCAGTCCTTATCTTCTCAGGCTCTGGTTCAGCAGTGCCTGTTCTGCACCACTGGACAGCAGGTGGATCTGCTCTAGGATTAAAAGCAGAGAAGCCCAGAGAATGAACGGGAAAATGACAGGTGTTACGGCATTGTTATCACCTTCTCTGGAACTCACAGGATTCAGGTGTGCTCTCCTTCAGACATGCCTGTAGGTTTTCTTTTGTGCCTGTCTCCCAAGAGGTCTTCCTTTTCTGGTAAACCCCAAGAAAGCAACTCCTGGAGGGAGTTACTTTACCCCTGTCTTTCTTCTTCTTCACAAGATCTTTTCATTAACATTTTTGATCTATATCTTAATCCTAGCTCTGTAATACTTGTCTTTGTCACTGTCTTATGCAGACAAACAAACCACTGTGCCTGTGTAATTCTTCTCACTAGACTTATAACTGCTGTTTTTTGATGACTGCCTTATAAAAAAAAATGCAGATCATGTTGAGCAATACCAAACTCTACTCACATTTTTCACAGACACTTTTGCTGTCACAGATACTACCTGAAAAGCCATCTCAACTTACACCACATGCAGGAAAGAAGCAGCCATCTCACTGTCTGCAAATGGATTTTTGAACAAGATGTTACATCTGACATTGCATTAATGTAAGAACTGATTAGTATGTGAATAAGAGTTACTAACAAGATGGCAGAAATTAAAATCTATTCATACTTTTGAAAGAGTGAAATGTGTAGGCACTGCACTCCTCCATTCTGTGCTCTGACACCTTCTCTCTTTCTCTTGAATAATCTAATAATAACTGAAATTCCCACTCCAAAAAGCCCTCTGCATTAATCATTTGGTCTGTCAAGATCTCAGCTCAATTATTGTCAGTCTGCATCTCTGCAACTGGGAAATTACATTAAGAGTTACTTCAAAGTAATGTCAGAGTGCAAGAGTTGAATGGAGAAGGGGTAGCTGGGCTTCACTCTGTATCAGCAAAGCATCCTCTCTAGGATAGTGCTGAGCTGGTACACAGCACTGTTTCCAAGGGAAAAAAATTAATGCAATCAATTTGCTTCACGTTTTGCCTTGTCTCAAAAATTATTGAGTCATTAATCTTAGCAATGTCATGGTGTTGTCATTCGCTGAATTCAATTAAGCAGGAGCACACCATTAGAAATCTGTGTACTCTTCACATGCAGTAATGGCCTTCTTGACCCTAATGAGTGGAGCTCCCCGTGTTGAATTAGGGGGAATTTAAAGGAAAGGAGCTAACGATGATGAATAGGGTAAACTGCTTCAGAATACTGCATCTTGTACACACCTAACCCTGACAGTACTGGGGCAAGTTCTCCTTATACAGGCAGAGACATTAAATGGAAATGCAAGTTCCCAAGCTTCCTTTCAGGGCCCTTAGCTCTTGTGCTCTTCCATTATCTAATTCTTTTTTTCACTGAGATGTTGCACAGTTTCTGGGCCAAGAGTTCAGGGGCTTTCATGCTCCAGGGTACCCTTCTGCCTTCCTGAGAAGGTTGTGCTGTGACATGACTTCGTGCCCTTGGGTCACAACAACCACTGCTGAAACAGCACAGTATTGCAATGCAGAGAAGTTTTCGCCAAAGGAGCTGAGCACTGGTGCTCTGAAGAAAAACTAGCAAGCCTGAAGAGAAATTGGAAAAAACAACATATGTCAAGAGGTTAATTGAGCTGAAGCTAATTTACACTGCATGAAGAACAGAAGTTTCCGTGATGCCAGACAAGAGTCAGATTAACATGGGAATATCAATTGCAGTACATTAGATCAATAGATCATCAGGGAAAAATAGTAAATCTGTTCATGTCTAAGGGAACTGCCAGAACAAAAAGGAGGAATTGGAAACTTGGTTTTGTCCAGCAGGTTAAAATTATGTCACTGGGAATACTACAAAAGGTGGCATGCAGGCTCTGCTAAAGGGAAAGCATTGCTGCTGACCATTATGCTCAAGGGGATCTTGGTCTTACCTCTATTTCACACAAGAGCATGGCACCAGGAATCCCAGGCTACTGTTGATGGATCTTGTGCCACCTTGTGACACAGGCTGCAGGTTATTAGTGATAACAAATGTTAGTTTTACTCCCTAGGGACATACAGGTGGAGGATAACGGGGCTGTACGTGAGGTAATTAGTCTTGCCTATCAACAGAACTAATCAGCTACAGCAGTGGTGATAGCTTAATGACAACAGGGCTTCTGGCTTTGGAGCAGGTGTGGATGGGTGCCTGTGATCTGCCTGCCCTTCAGCAGCACTCGAGCTATCTCGTGCACCAAACTTGGCCTTAAATTCAGCCCTTAAGCTTGGACGTGCTAAATGCAAAATCTGTGCTGGATACCTCAGGCAGCACTTTCTGAGCTGTTTCCTAATATTACCAACAGGAAACAGGATCACCACAGTTCACACATGAACTGGCTGTGTTCATGGGGCTGTGTAGAGTCACTGGTAGGCAGTGCAGGTGCACATGCTGAAAGAGGGTTCTCATGCTGACTCTGAGAATTTCCTTCAAAAGAAACAGAAAAGGAGGAAGGGACAGAGCACACAGACACATACACACAGAGCACACCACAAACATGCATAGATGGGACACAGTCAATTACTACAAAGCAATTCAACTCCAGCTGTGATGCTAATGTACCTAAACTACAGGGTGTAGAGTGTGTTAAATCCTCAGGTGAGCAGACTCTTCTAGATGTGTATTGTTTTCAGTGTAGGATCCTCTTTAGAGGATGACTTTTTTCCCAGAGGAGGGCATCTGCATAGGAGCCGAATGCACTTGAACTTCTGCTTATAAATTTTGTACCACTGTCTGACTTGTTTTCACTGTCCTGAATGCACTTGTGAAAGAACAAAGGTTGTATCACCACAGCTCTAACCTTTGCCAAGAAGACCCACCTGTCTTTGATGTTATGCTCTAAAGAGATGAGGGCAAGTTCTTGCTCACACTTGTGCTGCTGTGGGCAAGAGGTATGACTTCAGAGTTGCAAAGGCAGTGGTGGTGCTATCACTGAAAGTGGCTGGGTCCTGTGTTGAAAAAGGAATTGTGGAGCTTTGCTCTATCCCTGATGAGGTGTACTTGAATACTGGAGGGTTATCAAGAATCAAAGAATGCATCTTCATCTCAGGTAATTTTCTAGTCTCCCATCCCAGACATAGCTTCTTTCAGAGAGCAGATTAGGTTCTGGTCCAGCCTGGTGTAGTAACTCAGTCCAAGCTTTACATATTCAGTGTGTTTCAAGAGGCATTTTTAAGACTTTGGGCACTGATTATTGTTCATACAGTAAACAGTTGAAGTGGGTTGAGACCTTACAATTCCCCATCATTTGATTAATGACCCTTTTTAGAGAAAATTCCTTCATCAGAAGAAAATAATTCACAATATGAAATGTAGGAATATTAATAGGTGATGACAATCTGGTGAGGATAAAAATGGTCTTTATTCATGTAGCTGTGTCATAATTTTGAGTAGGTTTTTCAAGTATTTGAAAATACTAAGTCCTGTGTATTTTTGTTTTTATCATCTTACACAGTTTTTCTGCATTCTGCTCTTGTTCTGTCATTGATAAAATAACTCTGACTAGGAGAAAAACTAAAAGAAAAAAAGCAACAAATTGACATATCTTAAAAATGAACATTCTTAGTTTACATATTTGCACCTTCCCTTGGGCTTCTGATAGGTTCTCAGTGTCCAGCACATTATTACTATTTTGTAAAATTTCTGATCGTGTTCACTGTTATTGAAGTAGCCTTTGAGTTCTCACTGTGTACAGCAGGAAACAGTTTTTGTCTGTGTGTGTGCAACCATTTTAGTTTGTTAACTAGTTTAATTTTACTATTAAGTTGTTTAATTGGACTACTGAGGTGGTAATGGCAGTGAGGAGCTGCCTCTGTCCACCCTAGACCCACTGCCACCTCCTGGATGAGGAAGCCGTCGGTCTGTGCTGAGCAGAGGGTGTCATCCCAGCCCAATGTGCCACAAACAGGCTCATTCTACACTGCCTTTGTCATGGGAAGTGCCTGGTGTGATGTTTGCTGCCACCGCCTCCCTGCAGGATCCCGTCTGAGGTGAGGAGAAGGAAGATGGAGCGAGCAAGCTGGGATGGGGCAGAGGAAGAAGGGAAAGCTAGAACCAAGCAGAGAGGCAGCTGTCAAGGAGAACTGGAGCACAGCTGGAAAGGAGAGGAATGGCCCCACAGATGAGGTGGGGGCACTGGGAAGGACTGAGATCTGTCAGGACCTGGGGAGAGGGGAGACTGGGACTGTAGAAAGGGAGCAGCCTGGGCAAAGGCACCAGCATAAGGAACCCAGAGAGAAGGAATTGGGATGGATGGGATGGGAGGGAAAGTGGATGCAGTAAATCTGGGAAGACTGGGGAACAGAATAAAAGCCTCATCTGCTGCAGAAATCAGCAGTTGCAGGATGATCTAGATGTTGAATAGGGAATTAAAAGCATATCACAAGATTAAAGCAACTGATCGTTGTTCTAGAAGATCCAATTCTGTCCTTACAGTCATCAAAGAAATCCTGTGCCATGCTTGACATGCTACTTAAACCAAACCTAGTATTAGTGATCACTGATCCTCTATTTCTTTTCCTGTTTTTTGCTGCCTGACTTGAGATGCTGTAGCTCTCCCAGCTGCAGAGGCTGGCAGTGGACAATGCTAGTGGGTGTGTTTCATGCTCTAAATTGTCAGATATGCCCAAATCATCACACCCTCATCGCTTCTACGAGGTTCTGCAATCAGAACTACCTTTTGACCTTATCTTTTCCATGCCTCAGCTGTCAAACAGGATCAGACAGCTTCCACCCGTCGTAGCAGTGCTGTGGTGCAGAGTCACGCACAAATACAGGCGTGAATGAGCCTGCAGGGAGGCCAGTGGCCCGTGGGACACACCCCGGGGCCGGATGGAAGCAGTGTCAGAGGATGCTGCATTGTCTCGGCCACGGAGTGAAGGAAGAGGGGTGTTATGGAGCTCACCAGGAAGGCTGTAATGGGAAAAGCAGCTTAGGATTGTTGGACCAACATTCAAGAAGGGTTCAAAGACTGTAGTGCTTATCTGGCAGCCAGTCAGACCAGAAACACACAGCTCTCTGAGAAGGTTTTGTATTGTGAGCAGAAAAGTAGATTTCATTTGCAGAAGGCTGAGCTGGAAACAGGAACTATTGAATATCTGCCCATCAAGGGAGCACAATCCACCATGTACAGCCACTGCAATAGGCTCTATGATAAGAAAAGAGATGTGGGCAAGGTGATCTCAGACATGATGCATTCCCAATTACCTAAGTTTTGAGCATATCATTTGATAACCTCAATAACACTTTTCCGTGTGATGACTGGCATCTGGGAAATTTTCAGCACCTGACTAGGACAAAAGAAATGTATTCAGCCTTACTGGGCAGGACTCTTGAAAATACAAAGAGTTCAGACAAAAAGTGCCTGTATTGAACTCAATTAGTCTCAATAACACTTTGCTATGGAATGAGATTAAAAGTACCAGTGTTGCTGAATTCCATGTTAAATGATCTAATCTCCCAAACAAGCTCTTATTGACAACTCTGCAACAGGCTTTAAGGTGAAAAGAGTGCTGACAGAAAATGGAGTCTAAAGCTGACATCTTTGGGGACAAAGCAAAAGCCAGTCTGAAGCATTGTCTTACAGAAAAGCAGACATTTCTCTCCAGATCCTTTTCTTCTGTGACCTTTGGTATCTGGTATTACAGATGAAATTTCTTCAGAAAGTTGCAAATGTCTTACAGTAGAAAGAAAGGGACTGGTAGGTGGGAAACCTCTGCTATGCAACTAAGGTAACACTGTAAATCAGGATAATTTCAGAAAATAATAAGGTGGTTATGTCAAAGAATTTGGGATCTTCAGACATTGTGTCTCTGTACAGCATAGGATGGCCAGCTAACTTGTCTTTGTGGCATCTGTATGTACAGATCCTACTAAGTGCAGGAAAATGAAAGGAGAAGACCAGTCAATGTGGCAGCACAATGACTATCTTTCAACATATTTATTGTAGGCAACAAAAACTGAAAATCCACCATAAAAAAAAAAAAGTTGAAGAAAAATTGCCCTGTGTGCTCAGGCCACATACTAAAGCAATAATACTACAATCAGAAAGTAAACAAAACAAAGCCCGGCAGTGACATAAAAAAGGAACTCAACCTGGTGTGGGGACTGGGAGAGAAAAACAGTCTGCCACTGTACATCCTGCAACAGGGGTGCCACACCTCTATCAAGTAGCTTCCCAGGAGCCAAGAGGACCATGGCAAGGCATGTATAAAAAGCTCCCAGATTTGTATGAGTGGAGTTATTTCTAATTGCCTCTCTGGAACATGTAGCTGTTGCAGTTGGGCCTCTGCCACCACATTCCTTTCCTACCATTCTAAAGGGTTCAGTTTCAGCCAGTCAGAAAACGAGAACAATCCAGCATCCATTTTTGTTTTGAACCATTGTGCTGGGTTCAGCTGAGATAATTTTCTTCCCAGTATCTGGTACAGTGCTGTATTTTGTATTCAGTTTGAGAATAATGTTCATAACACATGGATGATTTAGTTGTAACTCAGTAGTGCTTACCCTGAGTTAAAGAGTTTTCAGTTTCCCATGCTCTGCCAGCCAGCAGCACAAGGAGCTGGGAGGAAGCACAGATAGGACAGCTGACCTAAACTGGCCAAAGGGATACTCCATACCCTAGAAAATCATGCCCAGTAAATTAACTCTTCAGGAGTTGGCCAGGAGGGGCCCATCACTGCTTGGACCCATCAGTCTGTGGTAGTGAGCAATTGTATTGTGCATCACTCGCCTGTCTTGGGTTTTATTCCTCTCTTTTTATTGTCTACCTTTAAATTACTGCTATTATTATTATTAATCTAATTGAATTTCATTTTATTTCAATTATTAAACTGTTATTTTTTCATTTTTCCTTTTCTTTCTGATTCTTCTCCCCATCCCACCAGACTGTGGGTAGGGGAGCAAGCAGACAGCTGCATGGTACTTAGTTGCCAGATGGGGTTAAACCCCACAAACCTTTATACCTATACTTTGTGAATAACAGGGAAAACCAGGGATGCTACCATGTAAAACAAAGCAGTCAAAACACTGTGCTCATTCTTCCAACCTTGGAAAAAAAATATCGTCACTGTTATGAATGGATGATGTAGGTTTAAATCAGCCCTTGCCTATTGCCCAGGCCTCTGGCAGCAGGCAATAGCTGTATTGAGGTAGCCAGCACCCCAAAATCCACTCTGATCTGCAAGTTCTTTAATGATGGCTGACTCAGTCTATTTTAAAATTGATTATTTATTAGTAGACACAAAACTAACAGACATAAGACTTGAACAGACTATTACTACACAGGGATAAGACAAAAAGGGAATACTGGTATTATACATGTGGAGTTAAAGGTACCATAAAATTACAGCTAGCTAAGGAATAATACAGTTTAGGATCCAATGTTTCTTACCATCAATTCCTGAAGGGCGTAGACATCAAAATCCTCTCTCTCAATCCTCGGGGAATTCACTTGAAGGTGTGTCCAGCTCCAAGGAGAAATCTCACAGTCCTCAAGAAGGGGGTAAGAGACTTATGCCTCTGTGATAATTTGTGTGGGCTTTTATAGACAGGAAAACCGTGTCTCTTGGTCACCTATTGTTATTTTCCTTTATCTCTTTCCACATCTATCCTCATACCAAGATGTGTATTGGGTCTTTGCCCCAGAACCTCAGGAGCCTGGAGGTGACCTCCTGCTGGGATACCTGTCTCCCGCAGGGCTCTCTGACTCCTTGCTGGGCCATTAATCTGGCCTGAGTTCTCTCTTCCAAATGCCCCAGCCACGAGAGAGGGGGGACGTCCTGCCACAATGGCATTTAGTGAAGAGGCAACACAGTCATAAATGAAGGGTCTTTTTTGAGGCAGTGACTGAAAATAACCAGTTCACAAGTGAAATAGGTGGGACCAAACTGATCAGGCACACAAACCTAGTAATACGAATTGAGGTTATGTTCTTAGGAGGAAGAGTGGTGTTCCTAAGAGGAAGGAATAGAGATGGCGTGCAATTTTTTTCAAACAATAGCAAATTGTTAAAAGGCCTTTAAGTGGACTGATGCAGCACATGAGTGATCCCATCTCTTACTTGTTTCCTGGCAAACTGAATTAAGTTTAATAGATATGAAAGGTTGCAAGCAGATGCATTATCTTCCTCTATGGTTATGAAAGCAGATTTTGATTTTGCAGTAACCTGTGCATTTTGACAGAGAGTAAGCAAAACTCAGCTCTGATTCCAGTTGCAAAGAAAGGGAAAGAAATGCAAATTTGATGCAGAATAATAGAATGGTTTGGGTTGGAAAAGACTTAAAGTTATCTAGTTCCAACCCTACTGCCATGGGCAGCAACACCTTCCAGTAGACCAGGTTTCTCAGAGATCTGTCCAACCTGCCCTTGAACACTTCCAGGGATGGGGCATCCACAGCTTTTCTGGGTGGCCTGTTCCTGTGCCTCATCAACCTCACAGAAAAGGATTTCTTCCTAATATCCAGTCTAAACCTACTCTCAGTTTAAAGCCATTCCTCTTGTCCTGTCGCTACATGCCCTTGTAAAAAGTCCCTCTCCATCCTTGGAAGCCCATTTGAGGTACTGTGGGGCCACAATAATGTCATCCCAGACATTTCTCTTCTTCAGGTTGAACAGCTCTAAAGCCCCAATTGGAGAGGTGCTCCAGCCTTCTGATCCTCTTCCTGGCCTTCCTCTGGAGTCAGTCCAACAAGACAATGTCATTTTTGGGGGTATCAGAGCTGGACATGAGTACTCCAAGTGGTGTCCCACAAGAGAGGAGAAGAGAGAGAGATTCACCTCCCTCGATCTGCTGGCTACACTGCTTTTGATGCAGCCCTCTAGGCTGCAAGTGTGATTTTGCTGGGTTATGCTGAGCTTCTCATCAATCAACATCCCCAAGTTCTTCTCATCAGTGCTGCTTTTAATGCATTCTCCATCCAGCCTGTATTTGTGCTTGGGATTGCCCAGGTCCAGGAGCAGAATCTTGTACTCGGCCTTGTTGAACTTTCATGAGGTTTTTGTGGGCCCACATCTCAAGCCTGTTGTGGTCCCTCTGGATGGATCCCTTCCCTCCACCGTGTCGACCCCACCACACAGCCTGGTGTCATCAGCAAACTGCTGAGGGAGCACTCTATCCCATCTGCTCCATGATCTTGCCACACACGAAGGTGAGACTGACCTGTGTGTAGTTCCCTGGGTCTTCCTTATTTCCCTTTTTAAAAGGGTTATATTTCTTATTTTCTGGGGGAAATGTTTTCCTTATTAGCCCCCTTTGAAACACAGAAGCCTAGGGCCAGATTCTGAGCTGTTACCAAAGAAGATGATTCCACTGTCTCCAGCTGAACTCTCAGTTCTCTAAATGTTGTGGATCTGTCTGGGAGTTTTGTAGTCCAAGCATTCTTTTCAAACTGTCCTTGAAGCTCCAAATAAAAGCAAAAGCAGCAGCCAAACAGCTCTTCTCCTGCCTTTATATGTGCTCCTCTATTAGTATGTGCAAAGAACTAATAGTGGAAATCAAAGAAATTTAGTTTTTCAAAAGTCAGAGGAAATCTGCTGGTGGCCCATGTGAGGTCTCCTATCAGGAAGTTTCCAGCTCTCCAGAGCTGGGGCAGAAGAGACTGTTTTCTTTCTGAGGGGAATATTTTTAGTGAGGCTGAGTCAGAATGTGATCTGTCTTGAAAAAAAGATTAGATGGAAAAGTGGAAAGATGTTCCTGTGTTAGATAATTACACATTTGTTTCCCCTGTTAAAGATGTATGACTGCCCAGACTAGCACTTGCATATGAAGAGTACCTGCAAGGTACATCCAGGAGCAGAAGTTTGCCTTCTGGAAATCAGGCCATCATCAGTGTCCCAGTCTCCCACCACCCTTCAATAAACTGCCAGAAAAGCTCTGTGTGTCCTGAGGGTGAATTTTCCCTCTGCAGATTCTTCAGGAAAACTTCTCCTGTTTATGCTGTCATTCAAAGACATAAAGCTAGAAAGACCTAGGCTTCCTCCATAAATTATCAGCAAAATTTAAATTTCTTTCTTAGAAAAACAAAGCCAAGAGTCTGTTTCAATCTTATATGCTTCTCACTCTCATATCTGTATTCAGTGCACTGGCTCTGAACTTGTAAATAACTATTCCACAGAGTCATATCAGAGAGAGATTTGAATGTTTCCATTTTTTTTCTCAGCTAACTTCTAATAAGATGTCCTAAAGTCACAGGCCATAGAACTCCTGATTCATGTGTACAGAATAGGTTGCCTCCATGCCATAAAGAAACCAAAATCAATTACTGAGCAACTAAATTAACACTTTAGCTCTTAGATAAATATGTAAATGCAATTCTTTATTAACACGGGAACTTCACCACCTTTCCCCAGTGGCCATAACAACCACCAGCACCTGCAGTGCCGCTGTGCCTTGCTTCTGTAGTGACCATCTGTGACCTGGCTGGGGCAAGACTCACAGCAGAAAAGAAGTCACAACTGACAAATAAACAAAGGCTTTCTCCCTCCTTAACAGCCTTGGAGAGAAGAGGGGAAGCTGGTGACAGGCTTGCTGCTGTCATGAGTGAGCATAATGTAAATACCTTGACAGGCAGAATCTGAGATTTTGACAGATGTAATACAGCTGCAAAGCCAGTAATAACTGAGTGTTAAACCCCCGCAGAGAGGGCACAGCCCATCTCTGCTGGCATTCTCCTTATCCTCTCTCCCCCACCCTGCCTTTGTAAGATCTTCTTTGTGGTTTTTAGCTTTTTCTTCCACCTCCCTTCCCCTTTCTTCCTTTTGTGCTTTCCCCCCATCCCCCTTTCCCTCTCGGGAGCCGGCAGTTTGGGCCCTGTGATTCTTCACGGTTCATTGGGTTTGCTTTGCAAGGCTTCATTCCTCCACATCAAACAAAGATTGCAAGGAGGAGAGCAGAGGCTATAGAAAGGAGGTTACATCAGGCATGTTGTAGACAGCACTGAAATATGTTTGTAACCTTGCCAGATGGATGGACAGCCCCTGCACAGCAGAGACTCTCGAAAGCAGATTCAAAGTCATAAATACCAGAGGGTGGGGAGGGGGACAGAGAGGCAGGATGTCAAATTTCCATATATTTCCATGAGCTTGCTGTCATTTCTGCCTAGCATGTCACTAGCAATAGTCCTGCCTACCAGAAGTGTATCCTGACCTAGTTGCTTCATTTCCCCCCCAAAAATCAAACACATGCTGTAGAAAGATTGTAGATGCTGCCTGGAGCTGGTGGGAAGCATTCCCTGTCGTGGTTTGCTTGTTTATGCTTGTTGTAGTTGCTGTTCTAAGCCATGCAAAACACTTAAATGACTATGAACAGGGATATCCCCATCACTCTTGGAGCTTATTGAGGATTTGATTCAACACCATCCAGATACAAAAGAATATATTGTAAACAGGCAGCTGCTTGTCACGCTGGTAAGTTGTACAGGTGCTACAGTCCATATTGTTCCAGTGCCTGTGGCCCCAGCCCTGGCTGGATGGATACCCACAGGGCCAGATGCCATCAAAAGGTCGATGGGGAAGAGAATGGACCAGGGGGCTCCCATTGTAAGCACATCTGAACAAGTGGCATCATTACAAATAGCAAATGAGAGCGTTCAGCATGGTTTATAAAAGGGGCTTTCAGCAATGGCCATCCTTGGTACTTCTTTTCTGTCAGAGCCCCAGGGAAGAAGCAGCCTCACAGATACCTCCTTCCAAATGTGGTCTGTCTTGGACAAGGTGGGCAACACAAGCCCAGCCCTCCATCCCACCACCACCACACCACCACAGTCAGCTTTGCTCTGTTGAACACCAAAGGGGTACGTCTGCCCAGGGAGCCTTGAGGGTGGGGGTTTCAAAGCAGGGTTTACTCTAAGCATGCTTTCTTCAGTGTCTCAAAACGTGCAGTAGTGACTGAATCCCGAGTGGAGAGATGGACTACTTTGCAGCCTGCACTGAAGGCTGAGCAATGCTCTGCCTGCCCCAGTAGCTGAGGCTTGTAAGGGACAATCAGAAATCTCCCCTCCCTTCTGCCAATTCCATGATAGCAACCCCCATGGAGAAGACTGCTCTCCTCTGTCCTGAGAAGCCAATGTCAGCAACAGTTCCTCACATCGCAGCAACTCACAGGCCCTTCACTGCCCTTTCAGGATGGTGGTTAGGGAACAAATTTTTCTAATTTGCATTTCCCCAGAACAATACAAGGTATGTCCTGAATCGCATCTGCCAGGCGTTGACTCTACAAACTCTCATGTCAACTGAGCCTTCCTGAGTTGTGATGCCAAGAGGAGATGGTTTAGTTGGTAAGTTGAAGTGCTCCCAGTACTCAGAAAGGCCCAGACAGGTTCTCAGCCAACAAATGCTGCCCTTAATTGGAGAGATGCATTGGGAGAATTTACTTTCTCAGTGTTTGTGCCCAGGAAAGGCAAGACATTTTTTGAGGAATTCCTGTCTCAGAAGGTTTGACCAGTTTTTCAGTGTGCAAAAATCTAATATTATGTCTATCTAGTATTCACTTTAAAATCAAGTCTAATTCAATGCACTTAATTTATCTACTTACAAAAATGCGCTGGTTTAAGCTGGGGTAGAGTTAATTTTCTTCCCAGTGGTGAGTATGGGGCTGTGTTTTTGATTTATGCAGAACACAGGGTTGACAATACAGAGATGTTTTTGTTATTGCAGAGCAGGGCTTACACACAGCCAAGGCTTTTTCTCCTTTTTGTACTGCCATGCTGGTGAGGAAGCTTGGGGTACATGGAAGGCTGGGGGGAGACACAGCTGGGACAGGTGACCCAAACTGGCCAAAAGGATGGTCCAGACCATATGACATCACACTCAGTATATAAATTGGGGAAAGAATGAGAAAGGGAGGGAAGTTTGAATTAATGGTGTTTGTTTCCTCAAATAACCATTGCATGTGATGGGGCCCAGCTCTCTTGGGGATGGCTGAACACCTGCCTGCTTAATGGGAAGCAGTGAATTAATTCCTTGTTTTTCTTTACTTGTGTGCATGGCTTTTGCTTTTCCTATTAAGCTGTCTTTATTTCAACCCATGAGTTTTTTAGCTTTTACCCTTTTTGTTCTCTCCCTTACCTCACTGGTGGAGGAGCTGCTGTGTGGGGCTTGGTGGCTGGCTGGAGTTAAACCACAACAAAAAGCTAACCTACTTTTGAGATATTTTTCTTGTATTTTGTCTTATGCCAGTGACAACTATGAGTGCATTGTGTGTGTTTGAGTTTAGCCAAAGTCAGCCAATCCTTTAGTGGGAAAAGAAAAATCTTGTTCCTTCTTATTCCACTGTCTACCTTCCTGTTCCTGCTGCCTTTCCCCGCTCCAGTGCCTGAAGGCTAAAAAATTTCCATCAAATTCACAGAATCCTCAAAAATTTACAAGATGGGCCTGAAGACAAGAGGTCTTGTGGCTTGAGAGGGGTCAGCTGGGCCTCCACCCACTTTTCCATACCACAGACTCCTGCGTGCTCTGGCACGTAGCAAGCTGCTTAGCTGCCACACCACTTCAAGGAGCTTAAAATAGGACCTTCTCTCAGAAGCAAAGGCAGCGGCTGAGAATGAGCAAGAGCATCAGAATGAGCCTGGTTTTGCTTTTACACACCGTGGCTTTCCACTGCTTTCCTAAAGGCATTTCTTGTCTCCGTGGCACTCTGTAAAACAAGGAGTATCAGGCCTCTCAAATGACTTCAGATGCTGCTGGAACATTTGTCACCGAATGTTAAAGCTGTTGTTTAATCACTTTACTCACAGCCAGATTCCTCCTTTTGCTTATAGAAATTTCTGCAGTCTGGTATGTGTTTTCAGGCAAGATCAAGCTGTTTTCCAGCAAAAAAGGTCTTTTCAAATCTGCAGTCATGTCTTATTTGAACTCCAGCTGGGCTCCTTTCTGAGTGCAACTTGTCATGGT
Organism: Erpornis zantholeuca; assembly: GCA_013400515.1. Lineage (NCBI taxonomy): Eukaryota > Metazoa > Chordata > Aves > Passeriformes > Timaliidae > Erpornis > Erpornis zantholeuca. Next base: position 155,346 of record VZTN01032228.1, on the reverse strand, counting down.
CTACAACACGTCTCTTTCTGTAGCTGTTGTTTTACCACTCGCGTCTGAAGCTGACTCTGAACTCCTGCCATTCTGTGCCCACATCCCCACCTGCTAGGGAGTGCTGGGAAATGGGGGCCGTGCTTGGTTTGTTGCAAAGCACAAAACACATCAGGATGCTCTGTTACATTACATTGTGTTATGTTATGCTGTGCTGTGTTATGTTACGTTATAAGCAGAGTGCTGCAGCCATCTGTGCAGAGCTACAGCCAGAAATTGTACAATGCCATGCCTCATAGACAACTGGTTTGCCTGAATATCTGGTGAATACTTGACAGTCTGCTAGGATTAGTTACTCTCTAACCACTGCTTCCTACCCCCATTCATTGGTTTAATGCCAGTAATAAATAAAATTAATATTTCTGGGAACTGCATTTTTTGAGATTATTTTACTTCACAACTCCATACCGTCTGATTTTGCAAGCTAAATTACCAGTCCAGAATCTCTCTTAACCTACTGTCATGAGTGTGCCATGCCTAATCTTTTTTTCTGGGTTGTACATAGGTTTAATTTTTGTTGGGTTTTTGTTGTTTTTTTTTTTCTTTGTCACTTAAAACAGGAAAATTCAATGAAAAAATCTGCCTAGTAAATATTAAGAATCTTTCAGTGATAGTTTAAATGATCCTTTTTCTTCCTCCTAGCTTCTAAATAATTTTTAAACCCCCTGCCCCTTACCCCAATGGGTATCAAGTGTAGAAGTAAATTTTCATTGATGCTTACAATAAATGCTGTTAAGGAATGTCAGTTCTTTCTGTCTAGGAAACTACAGTTCTTCCCAAGATGGCTTTAGAGTGTTCAGATTAAGCAATAGTAGGCAGGAAAGCCCAGGTACATCCCAAAATTTAATGTAGCATTGCCAACAGACAATCTAGTTTTGGGGGTTGTGCACTGCCCATTTTCACTGCATGCAGACATAGATTGCAGAAAGCTATTTGGTCATTGATCTACTATTGCCCTGTTTGGCTGTATTCACAAAGGGGAAAAGAACAGAAAAAAAATCAGCATACAAGGTAGACACTGATGCAGCAACAGGATGTGTAGGATGACTGCTAACAGTAGCTAATTTCAGACCTCACAGATAGCATAATCTCTAAATTTACATATGGCTACTGCCTAGCGATAGTGCTGAATGTGGATGGATAGAAAAGGGTGCAAAAAGGAAAAAAAATCTGCAAAGTTTACATGAAGTTTGGCAGTGTCAGCCAACCAAAGGGGCCCAGCAGAGCTGGTCACAGTCAGGCCAGGCAGCAGAAGGGGCTGCCCAGCACCCAGGCACTGCTGTCTAGCACTGCCTGCACTCATCTCCTCAGCCAGGGGTGACCATGCAGGGAGCAACATCTTCCATCCACTGGCAAATCCATGCTTCATCGCAGAGGACTTTTTTTCCCCCCAGATTTCAGTTAATCCTGCTTGAAAAAAAATCATGGAGTCTACCAATTTGTTCTGATTAGTTATGTATACAAACTGGTCACTGGAGAGGGAAACTAAATGGGTTCCAAAGCCCTAAATTGGAAGATCTCAGCTCCTACTGAAATTACTGGGATTTAGGAATCTATTTCTTCTTGGAGGTGATGAACCAAAGAATGTCCTGCATCTCCCTCAGTTAAAAGAATTCCAAAACAGGAGCAGGGCTGTAAAGCCTAATTTCTAAAAGCAGCAGTGTACCCTGTCAAAAAACTCGTGTTATATTTCATTTGGTGGCTGCTCCAGAAATACTCTCAGCAGCTGTTGCAGCATCTTGGTTGGGATTCCTCTCACCTAACTTTAGTCTTCCCAAGTGAGGCCTCCAATCTGAATTTGATCCCTTGGCCTCCCCTGAAGCCAGGCAGCTCCTCCAGATGGTGATTCAGAACTCAAAAAATTCTTAAGGGGGATTTCTGTGGCTTTGTAGTTGAATCTGTTTCAATCAACTGGTTTATAAAATTCTGCTTTGAGAAAAAACCCTCTACCCCTTTAAAAATCACTACATTTTGTTACATGGAACATGAGACATGGCAACCTCAGTGTAAACTAAAACAATCATGTTTACTATTTGAGATTTCAACTGCTCAGGAGCTGTGAACCAGCAGGGAGCTGGCTGAGGGTGGCCCCCAAGAGCAGAGTTCTGAGCTCTGAGGGATTCCCAGGGACACAAGAACAGAAAATAACTAATGCTGTGGCCTCGTTTCTGTCTCCAAGAATTAGGAGGCACAGGGCAGGATGCTTTTATTTCAACAGAATCACTATTTTTGAATTGAAGGTGACAAAACCTGTAGTATCACACTAGCTAGAGCTGGAGTCTTTGGCATTACAATAAAAAGGCCTTTCCTGGGCACAGGGAAGAAAAGGAGGAGGGAGGGAAGTGCACTGCGAAGCCCATGGCACCCTCCCATCACTGCAGAAGCAGTTCTGGGGCAGCCCATCAGAGCCAAGACAGCTCCCAGGGAGACTAAAGAAATGCAACCAGTTCCCCAAGGAGCATCGGTGAAGTCCTCCTTGCCACAGCTTTGTCACATAAGCAAGCTCTGCTTAACAGCAGCTTATCCCTCCAGGTAAAATACAGACCTCCCCAAACACTGAGCTCTTTTGACTATGGGTAAAAAGCAGTGTCTAGAACAGGCAAAATTGAATTCTTTGTTGTGCAGAGACATTGGAAAAAAAAAAAGGGATTAAGACAAGCACCAAGATTTTTACTAGTGTGGTAGACTGAGCTCTTTACCTGGTCTGCTACTGTTGTAATTGTGTATGAGGATTGGATATTTCTGCTCATTCGGGCCACATGAAGGAGGTGATTTAATTTACCAGTGTGGTAGTCAAAGCTGTAATTAATCCTCTGACTTGCAGCAGTGGTGAATGCTCATCAGCTGTCTCTGGTGATAAGGTGCTTCTGCATGGGGCTAAAACGAATAGGGTCAGTCCTGCTGGGAAGTGAGATGGGTCTTGATTGACTGTGGGAGCTTGCTGTAGATGCTGAGAGGTGCAAGTGCAGTTTTCTGGATGGAGTTTCATAGATCTCTGCAAAAAGTTACTGGTGAGTATTTATTTCTCTACCTGCTAAACCCTTGTGCAGCAGCTTGGCTACAATTAGCAGAACATATTGTGGTAAAACCCAGCTGCTGAAAGTGTTTATGTCCTAATTGCATATGAGCATTCTTTTAGCTGCCTGATTGGCAAAGTCCTTTGAAAACTGTTATTTTCAGATGAGGAAGTTGCATTTTTGTATGTTGAAGATCTGGTGCTCTGATATTCAAGTTTGCAGTAGAGTTAAATTTGAGTGTAGTCTTTTTCTGGTCAGACTTTTCTTGATTATTGAGGTCTGGGTATCCATCCCTTTTGCTTGGAGGGACTGGTTCTAGTTATGCTGAAATAGTCTATTGGAAGAGATGCTCTTGCTTTGGCCTAAGGTGACTTCTCATTTCTCCTCTGAAAAGAGAATTGCTCCTTTTGAACTGTTTTTTAATCTCAGCTTTTAGATCTCTTTCATGTGAAGAGGCTGTGTCCTCCTGGGACATGGTATTTCCCTTTCCTCAAACCCCATCTCCTACAGCCTCTCCAGCTGGTGCTGCTTCCAGAAACCAGCTTTGTCTCTGTGGGTGAAGAGGGGTCTCAATATGTTACCCCGAAAGTGAAAATGCCCCCTCATTTTTGGGAGTCTGTCTGTGTGAAATGTGTGATTCCTGTGTATTGGCCCAGGGCAGAGGGGTATTTCCAAAAATGCTTTAAACTGGGGAGGTGGAGGCACAGAGCTGCTGGGGTGTGACCACTATCACAGCTGTGCTATGCATATCTCAGCTTTGTGCTGTGGCTTCTACTCTGTTGGCAATTGAATTGAAATCAAAACAAAACTCTATTGCTCTGATGCTCTGGCTGCTGAATAGCAGCATTGTGAATAAATCAGTGTTACTTCACAGAATCAGTTTAATGTGGCAGAATTGCAGCAATCAGGGTATAAAGTTAGATTTAAGAGTATCTGGTAAAGAAACTGATTGGCATTCAAAGGAAAACTGCTTTTGTTCACTCTTTCTGCAAGTAGGGGTAAGCACAATCCAAAGGAATTAGCAGAGCCTGATGGCCAGGGTAACTCCTCATTCCTGCTGTGCCCCTAACTTTCACCCTGTAGTCTTTATTGAGACAATTTTGCTTCATGCCATTTTTTTCTAGTTTTAAGAACACTAATTTCTTTGGTTCTTAGTTCTGTGAGACTGCTCATTTCACTGTGTAAAGAGCTACATGGACAGTAAAGTACCTTGCCCTACTCAATGCCGAACTAGCCATGTTAAAGGACAGGAAATGGAATTGCTCCATAGCCAAAACTGTGGGTGACAATTGAAGGATTTGGAAAGATTTAAACAGTACCTTAAGATAACTGTGCCTTCTCTTCTACTATCATTAATGATGCCCAGTTCAGTATTGCTGCTATTGATGTCTCCTCTGTATTGATCTTGGGTGCATCCCACTGTTCCCATAATGCATCTTCATCATCTGCTGCAGCATTTAGCCAGACCATGCTCTACAGGTCTTGAACAAAAGAATCAGCCTACCCCCCACTTACCAGAGGGGGAGTAAGGAGGAAAAAAACTTTGGTCTATCTTAAAAATAAAACCCCCTCAAGAGGTTGTTCTTACTGTTTGGATTGTGAGGGAAATGTGTGCTCCAGGTGTGTCAGGTTGGGGTGGGCAGGGAGGGATGCTGGCTCTCCTGGCTTCTAGAAGTGATAATGGGCAACAGGTGAACATTTGCTGATCCTGATCATCAAGGGAATGCATGGCAAAATTTCTGGCTTCAAATCACCCCAGCCATGCAAGTAGTGACCAGGAAGGTTGATCAGAGGGGTACCTGAATTTGGTTTTAAATACTAGGTTATCTTCTAGGTATTCTATTTAAAACACTAGTTTTTCAGGCAGGTTGAGTGTCCATAAGATTAATTTAATTGATTTTGTCAGGTTTTGGAACCACTGGAAACTTTCACCATATGGCTGTGAACTTTTATTTTTCCCTTGCTTTTTTAAACTCATAAGTTTATTTTTTTTTCCCTCTGTCTTCTTGTTCTCTTTCTTTTGGGCGCAGAGGCTTTCCATGCAGCATGAACTGGCAGAGTGAAAGAAGTCAAGGCTCTGTCATGATATTGTGGGCACACACATTTTAATGACCTTTAGTAAATGGCCTGTGAATAAATACCAAAAATATAATTTGTTTTTTCAACTCCTTTCAAGATGGTAGAAAAAACAAACCTCAACTTGCCCATTTGAAAATGTTTTTTCTCTGCTGGGCATATGCTAATTAGACTTTTGCAGATTCTGTCAAGAGTTATTCTAGTTTTATGCATAACTGCCTTTAACTTCTCTAAAGTCATATTAGCATTGCCAGTCAAAAATAAGGTTTGTGAGTAGATATGCCCCCTCAAAAATCATACGTCATTTTTTATTGTTTTAAGGTAGAGATAATAGATATCTGAGACAACTTGATTTATGCATTCATTAAGAGACATGGATGAACTAATATTTATTTTAATTTTTAGTGGTTTCTTAGTTGCATCTGTGGAAGCTGTGTAAAAGAACCTTTCTCTGTCAGCATGTGCAAATTTATTTCAGTTGTGTGATGGAAAGAAGAGCCCACAGTTTGAGATCTTGCTGTGGTATGTTGGCACTAATCTGGTTCAATCTAGATCAGGAAAAATGAATGTATTGTTTCTGATCCTTAAGACAAGTATGTTGCCACATACAACTGCCTGTATGACAATTTCAGTGTAAAAGGCCTTTGTGCTTCACAGCCTGGTTAAAGGCACTGAAAACAGGGGTTTTTTTAATTTTTTCTTTTTTTTCCCCACTCACAAGCTAAGGAATTAAATCTGTTCTTGGGATCTGGCTATCCATAACACTAAGGTGTTTCTTTCTCTGCCCTAAGTTAACCTGTTTGTACTGGAGCATCGCATGCTTTGAAATCTGCACTGTTGTCTTCAGTGCTATTCTCAAGAACAAAGACAACAGTTTAAAGCAAAAGTGGCAATTACTGCAGTGCTGTATGGGACCATGTACAGAATTGCTCGCACCAGGATATTGCTGGTGTTCCCCTCAGGTGAGTAAAGAAGGGGGATGGAGAGAGCACATGGGGAAGTAAAGTTCTGCCTTATCAGACTTCCTGTGCAACTACAAAGCAGTATGACAAATAGTTTCCACAGATCTTCTAGGTCAGCAATTTTGGAAGTCTTTCCAAAGCACCTTGGCTATAATAGCAGCTGTACAACTTGGGTGTCTGCCTTTGCTGGTTCAAAAGCTCCTGCATATCAGTACGACCATTTCCCTATGCAAAGCTGCCAGACTGGTTTTGTCCTGCCTGCGGAGTTCACTTATCCCAGCTTACAAGGCCAGGCATGAGCTGGAAGAATCCCTGAATTTGTATGGTGTGAAACTCCCTCTCAAGTTTCATAAGCAAGATGAATGCATTTGGACTGAAACACAATGGAAATAACAGGCTGGGGCAGTTTTCTTACCTGGCTTTGGTTAGTGATTTCCTCAGAAGTTGCGAGGTATTTTGCGTATGTCTGGTGATCTCTCACAACACTTTGCTTGTAAACGGTGTCCTGGACAACACCCTGGAGTTGTCTGTCAACACCACTGAAAGCTTTTGGCGTTTTGTTTTGGCAGTTTCCATGGCTCTGAGTTACGTGCAAGAAGTACTCTCTGAACTTCCCTGTCCCAACTCCATAGCAGAGATCAGGCTCCAGGCAGGTTTGCCATTCTGCAAGGAATTTTGGGTTGTCCAAAACTGCTGAAAATATCATCAGTGAGGTATCAGTAGCCCGGAGACCCACAAGATTTTTAGGGATATAAAGTAAGACTAAAGCCTCTCTGATCTGGGGAGATCAAAAATTTAAATCTGATCCTCCAAGGAAGGTGTGACACTTGGGATGGTCCTGTGCAGGACCAGGAGTTGAACTCGGAGATCTTTGTGGGCCTCTTCCAACTCTGCATATTCTGTGCAATTGCTTATCTACTAGCTATGGTGAAAAACACAGGTGGTTTCTTAATTGTAGGGGCTTTTGTTACTTTGTTTTGCTTTCCTTTCCTTGTGTAAGAAGACTAACAAAGCACAATTTCCTCACTAAGGGTACAAAAGGAAGGTTTCTTTTAATAGGATAGGAAAAATATTTCCTGCACAGCTCTAATGGCAATATTCTGTAAGTTCTGACAGTATTTCAGGTAAGAAGTGTCTCTGGGAAGATGGGAAACTTCCAGGGAAAAAATATCCCCCTAAAAACATCTGCTTCCAGTATTTTCTGGCTTCTGTTCAAGCACAGAATTAGTCAAAGATGGTCTCACATTTACATCCACCCTCTGCTCTTGCACGAGCCAAGGGGAGGCAGAAGGTGCACAGGAAGGGAAGGCTTTGTCGTTCATATTTGTGGTTAGTCAGGCTTGAAAGGCGGCTCAGCCTCGATCCAAGATGAACATTGTTTGGGCTGATGGCTCTTATGCTGTCAGCGCCAATTCCCCCATCCAAGTTCCTCAAAGCAATTTGTAGGGACCCACACCTAGGTGCTCTTGTCAGTGGGGAAGGGGAAAGCTATCAGCTCCCTCAAACATAAGAATTTTGCACTCTCTGCTGGGTGAGAGCAGCAAGTACCAGCAGAGCAGAAAGCTTTATGGGAGGGCAGTGAGTAACAGGGAGAAGCAGGGATGACTTGGCACTTGGAGCATGTCCCTGCCACTGTCCCAGCCTCCTCTGTAGCTTCTCCACATGCTGCTGTGCTTCTTGCTGCTCTTGCAGTTCCTGGGGGCAGCTGCTGCAGCACAGGCTGGGGCAGGTTGTGATCTGGCTCCTGTTGAATTGCTCCAGTCAGGGAGGGAACAGTCCTGGGGAAATCTGTGCATACAGGTTGGTTCCAGAAGGCACTGACATTCAGTAAACCTGCAAACAAATCCTGTGCCTCAGTGCTTAGCTGCTGGGGATCCTACCTCATAGAAAGACCTGTTGCTTGCAGTACTACCCCAAGGAAATGATGGGTTTGTTGCTGGGTTTGGTTTTTCCCCTCACTTGGAGCTTAGCCTTGCTAGCTTACCGCCACATAGCAATTCCTAGTGCATAACAAATGTGTACAGAGCACAGCATTTGTCAGTAAAAAGAGAAGTTGTAGCCTTTATTGAACCAAGATGAAGGATTAGATGACAGATTAAAGGCATTAAAGCTAGGCCAATTCACATCTGTATTACCAGTGAAATTTGAAATGCTATCTGCTGTTTCTCCGTACAAATGGTCAGATGCACACACCTTGCAAACGGCAGTAGTGCTGGTGATGTGCCTTTTAGTCTTGATTTTTAGTTGTATATTTACTCTTGCTCACCATGAGCTGCTCTGCAGTCATAAGAGCACAAACATCTGCACAGGGTCACGTCTTGGCCTGTCAAAAGGAGGATGAAGCCTCTCTCCTCCTTACCTTTCAGAGGTACTGAATTACTGGGTGAGACTGAAACCCAAATTATGCAAGGTTGTGCTGCGGAAACAGCCAGGAAATGCAATTGTGTGGAGGAAACAGAGAGCAGAGGTTTTAAACTATGGGATCTGAGATTCTTCACATGCTAAAGGGGCAGTATAATTCTCTATACATAATAGATGGATGTTCTGTATATAATATAGGAAAACCCATGAGAGTTATCCCAGACCCTTTGCTTAATGTTTGGGATTTCCTGCCCAGGATTGTTCATTTATTTCAGGCTTAAGTAAATGAAAAAAACATAAGCTCTACTGGGGTCCTGTAACCACAGCCTTGAGCAAATTGTGGTGCTCCAGAGCAGCAATTCCTATTGGTGATAACTGAACCTTGAACAAAAGACAAAAGCAGAGGGAAGGGCATGTACTGCCTCCGCAGCCAGGCATGCTGGGCTCTCAAACCCAGCTGAGAATGGCACCACAACAAAGGGATCCTGGCAGGTGGGTTATCAAGGTGAGCTAGTGTAATTCCTCAGAGCAACAACAGGTTTGGTGTGAGGTCAAGTTTTGGAGGCAGCTCCTCCTGCCCATGGGTTTGGACTCAGAGCTCCAGTCTCCAGAGATCTGCTGCATGCCACCTCAGCCTTTTGGCAAGTGAGCGCTCCAGTTTGAGCTCTTTGCTCTTTTTCCCCATCCTTCAGTAGTTACTTTCCTGCATTCAAGGCTCTGCAGCCACCTCCTGGTGATGATGGCACATTGATGCACAGAACAGTGTCCCCCATCCTGGGAAGGGCAATCTCATCTCTCTGGCACACAGTGGTGGATGAGTTAATTCCCAACTGAAGTATGTTTCTACAAAAACATACTTGTGCTTGGGTGTTCCTCTGATCTGGTGGCAAAGGAAACTGAACAGGAGGTGCTAACAAAGGAGGAAGGGCCTGTCTGAAGCAGGAAGCTTTGAGAAGTAGGAATTTAAGGGATGAAAAGTTGTTGACTTGCTGTAGCTCACGTCAATCTCTGGCAATTCTGTGTTTATAGATCTTGCGTCCTCTTCCTGTTTACATTGCATTCTTCTGAGCTTTGCACCTTGCATGTGAAAGAATCTTCAAAAGTTGACACCCTTTCTGAAATAGATGCTTTAAGCTATGAACTCTTTTAAGAGAAAAAATCTTTACACAGGACTACTCTTGATGGGTTTCTGGTGAGCAATTTCAAAACCATTGTTCCTTCACAACTTATAGCTGCTGGTCTGTGGCAGTAAAAACGTGTAGTAAAATGAAATTGTTTACATGCTACCTTGGGTTTGAAATAGTAAAGAAAAGTATAAAAGTTCAAAATAACAGCATTCCAAAGTAGGGACTTCACCATGCAATCTCTTTAGGAAGATGTAAAGCCATGCCTTTTTTGAAGAGACGTGGGTCCTTTGAAGTTCTGTGCGTAGCTTTCCTTGTAGGGAGAGCCAAGTTCAATTTCTCATCTGCACAGCTTATGGAATTTAACATAGAGATCTTGTGTCAACTTTGGGATTGAAGATCCATCTTGTACACAGTTGTAAAAGACTTTGAAAGCCCGCAGCCATAGGTGCTGTGACGACTGGCTGAAAGTACACCATGAACTTGAGGGGGAAGGCAGCAGATGCTGAGCACACGGTCTGCGTGCAGCAAGGGGGCTGCAATGCTCCAAGGGAAATTAATTTGCTGCAGATGCTCTGTGAGTGAGCCAATGAAGGATGGCCAAGAGGGCCATATTGCCTCTGACCTGTGTGCTACAAATGTTCAATTTTTCCCCCACTGCCAGCTGCATTTTCAGTGTCTGTTTGGGACAGATGAGAGCTCTCACTTGAAACCTTCTACTGTTCTGTATGGTAAAGAATTGAGTATGCCTTGCATCCTTTCTGCTCTCCCTTCTCTATCTACTCCAATGTCTAGAAGAGTAAGATAGTGCAGTGTTTGAGAGCTGAATGTAGCAGCTAAATAAGGGAAAACTTGTAGCAGCTAAACAAGGGAGTCCTTAAAGCTGTATAGAAAGCATGTACTTTGCTAATCTTAGATGGGCTTTTATGTCAGCATTTCAAAAAGGGCTCTGAAAGATCCCTTTTCACCATAACTACAATAAAAGAGAAAATATAGGAGATGACTCTTGAGCCAACTTTTGAGATGGAACAAAAGCCTGTAATTGAAGTTCTTCTCCAGGCACCTCAAGGAAGTAAAACAATACATGGGATATCAAACTGAAAGGTCTCAAAGTCAGATTAAAAGGTTGAAGGCACTTGCAGGATTTTGCCATCACTAATTAATTGAGTATCTTCTATGAAATAGTTCTTAAAAATGAAGATGTTTCCAGTGTAACACTGGGTGGTCAAAAGCAGGACCTTGCACTCTTCTTGACTCTGCCTATTCCCAGGCTTTCCAGGGGATGGGTCTGCCTGGGACTGCCAAGGCTTTTCCTGCTTTGCAGTCATTTTGTTCAACCCTTCACGGCTGACCCGCTGAGCCTCAATCCAAGCTATTGCTGAATGGAACAAACTTACTCCAAGTATGCACATAAGCACCCAACCTGAAGGATCCTCACCTTCACAGGTCATAGCACCTGCAGCTTCCTTAGAAACTGGTGAGAAGCCTGAGCACTTCTTTCCTTGGAAAACCAGCAGAGCCTCTTTGGCTCCTGTAAGACAAATGGAAGGAGACAGTACAGGTGAAACACAGCTATTGTATTCCTATTGGGATAGAATCTCAAATGCCAGTGAGATAAAGCTCTTCAGAGAAGTCTAATCAAAGGTTTTTACTGCTGTTTGGGAGGGTTGCAGTGTTTTATCTATTCTGTCTGTGGGGTCCCACAAATAAGAGATAATCAAAGTCTTTACTCCTGTGCCCTGGTTATGCTATTACATTTGGCAGCCAGGGGTCCAGACAGTAAGGAGCTGCCATGGAGGACAAGGACAGTCCTGCTTTTTCACTTGAAATACTGTTACCCAAGTAAGTTCTGGTCTGTGGGTTTCTGTTGTTGTCCTTGCACAATTTGGGAGGTGATAGCAGCCCAGAGTATCAATGTACATTCTGGTCTTTGGGTCTGTAGATGCTGCCTGCTTCACTGGGCTGTCGAGCTCAGTGTTAAGCTTATTACCATGGGAAATTACACTCTTTTGTCCTAAACTGATCTATACAGTAGATCAGTTTAAGACAAAAGCTACCTGGAGCTTTTTAACCTAGCTACCTGAAGGAAGCAAATATTGTTCAGGTGTTGGAAGACAACAAATGGAGGTGAGCCTTGAACATGGAAAGGAGTAGCTCTTCAGAGACCATGAGAGCATTTTCTGTTTGGTTTGCTCTAAATGGCCAGAGGACAATTAACTGATGAGCCAGTACTCAATGTGGTCCTTGCTGATAATGCAGCATCAGCTGCTTGGGACCTGGCTGCTCAGTGAAGTCGGGCAGGCTGTTTGGTTTCTGTCCCAAATGCATGTGCTCTCATCAGGAAGGAAAATCAGAACTGATACTAATTGGCATGGCAGAGGCCACCTGTGTGTGAGGGGAGGGTGAGCAGGCCCTGAGCACATGGGCTGGGAGAGGACTGGCCCTGAGCAGGGAATGCTGTCTCTGCTGCTGACTGGGCTGAATGCGGAGGACAAGTCAGTCTGGCACTGATTCTTCCTTAATGGCCATTGAGGCTTGCTGAGAAAAATAATTCATCAGGTAAGAGGTGAAGCTCTGACTCCACACTAGGGATGCTAGTAGAGACTGGGAAAGGATAAACTCTCACCAGCTGGGAGCATATCACAGAATCATGAAATGTCCTGAATTGGAAGGGACCCACAAATCCTACTCTTGGCCCTGCACAGCACAACCATGACATGGTTGTTGAAGTTAAGACCTTTTTGCCTGCAAAAAATGTCATCTCTTCAGAAAAAGTTTTGTTCTTGCTCAGCATGCCTTGAGCCTGTTCTGAGCTGAGGTTTTAGGGCTACTGGCATCTATGCCAGCACAGCTCCCTGACATCTGAGGTGTGAATATGTGCTAAAGGAACATGCTGCATCTGATACCCTGGTAGATAATAAAGCCAGTTTTTACTGGCTCCCTACTTGTTTTTCAGATGAAGTGCACTGGAAGTGAGGCCTCCATTACCTGGAGAGAAAGGTGGGAATGATACCTGCATTTACATCTGTTGGAGTATGGGAAGAACTTTACAGCTGAGCAGTTTACCTATTACCAGTGAATGCATTGCATTTCTTCCATGTGGGCAACTGTGCCTCTTCTCCTAAAAGACACCTGGGAAAATAAGTGAATCATTTCTCATCACGCTACAAGCATTTTGAAACTCCTCTCCAGGGTTCCTTCTACACTCTTCTGCATGCCTCTTAATTTCCTGTAACAGTCCTAATCTGCTTCCCATAGGTACCCATGGGAGCCTTGTTATCGACCTCAACTGGAAGAAGGATTGTTTCTCTTCCTCATTACAACTGCTATTAACTGGCAGAGTTCTTGTCTGTCTCCATCACGGGGGCCATTAATGTAATAGGTCAGAGAAAGAGAGCTCTGCCTCTGTCCCTCAAAGGTGTCCCAGCAGGGAGGGGATGGAGAGCGTTGTCTGTGTGAGAGGGAGCTGCTCTAGCTCCCCATCTGCTGTGGAGTGCTGAGACCTGGGGCTGTCAGAAAGGGCATCCTTTGCCAGCACTTACACCCCCACATGATGTCTGGGAGAGTGATACAGGTGACAGGCTGCCCTGATGGCTGCTTTTTAATTGCCTGTTCCCGAAGCAGCCTCTGGGCTGAGCCGGCACTCGATAGCTTGTTACCTGTGAGGCCTCCACAGGCTTCCTGCAGAGCTGCTGGGTAAGAGAGGTGCTGAACTGGCCTTGGCACTTGTCTTCCTCCTCTGCGTTCCCAGAGTAATTAGGCAGAGCTAAGGTGAGCTGCCAACTTAATCAGTGCTCTTCCTCCTGCAGTAGCATCACAGAGCACTGTGATCTTTCTGTCCAGCACTGGGAATAACCAAGTATAAGGCCAGGCCTCAAGTGGAGGAACTGGAAGCAGATTTTGTGCAGAAAATACAAGCATGGTGGAGCCCCATGAATATTCTGGGGCAGGTCACAGGTCCGACAAGAAAAATGGTGGGTTAGCTGTGGCACCCAAAAACCCTACCTAAAACCCTGCCTAAGTTTTATCTACCTAAACTAGATGGATGTCAGGCCAGAGGCAGGTGTAGAATGGGCTTGTCCAGGTCTTAGACTGGGCATTGGAATGTGTCCCAGATCATGCTGCCTTCCAGGGAGATCCCTTCCTTCTTGAAAAGCAGCCCTTTCCTCAGTGCCTGTAGGAGAGGAGAATGATGCTCATTCCTTTGTGCTTGTGCTCTCATGTTTGCAGAGCCTTGGGCCAGGCCTTGCACAAGGCATTTGAGATGGGGGGGCAGGGAACAGAATTGGTCCTTCTGTCCTGTACTGCCTGCTGGCATGGGCCAGCTACAAACACCTGTGTTACAGCAGCAGTCCCAGTGTCCAGGTCTTGCCAGGTATGTCCACATGTGGCACTCAGCCCGAGACCAGCACAGCATCTGTGCAAAGTCTGGGACAGACCTGCAGTTAAAATCTGATTGATGTTACAGGTGTCATTGCCTGAAGTCTGTCCTGAATGTTTTCTTGTGCCCATACAGACTAAATGGGATGTGGAGGAAGAGATAAGAAAAATAAGCTTCTGTGGTTGGCAACATAGTCTTCAATCCTGAGAGATCAAAAGCATCAGACTTTGGTCTGGAAAAAGGAAGACATGGTGATGTGCTTTTGGGGAGAAAAGAAAATTAGAAAATGAGATTAGAGAAGTACTCATAGTTCTGCACACGGCCAGTGTGCAGAGCCTGCTAAGAGCCATAGAGATCTGTAATTACATTTGTATGGATTATACTGATCCATGAATTTGTAGCCCATGGGACCTTGCCATTTTGGGCTAGAGAAATACAGAATTATCAGGTAGTGCTTCATGATGTGCTAGCATGTCTTGTGGCTTTTTTTCTTAACCCCAGGAGGACCTTTCTAGTAAAGTGCTGCTGCCCTCCTACAGTCTGGGTTCTGGTTGACAGTGATAATTAGTCTTTTTGGGACTGTAGCTTCAATTGTACATTTAGGAGGCAGGAAAACTGCTACCCTTTGAATTTGCTTTAAGGCACAGCATAATCAGGGATTTATTAAAATATAGTTCAGGAATTTACTTACGTGTTCTTATTTTCTTACTGTCATGTTGGTTAAGCAGATGCAAGCAATCTTAAAATCACTGATCACACTTTACATTGCTCACCTTTGGGGATAAGCTCACCCCAACTTCATCTGTTTGACTTCTAACATTCTTCATTCTGTGTCTTAACACTGATTTCAGGGACCCAGTCCCCACAGGGAATGGCTCAGCTCTGGCTGCTCACTGGCATTTCACTCTTTGAATCCCAGCTCTCCCTCTTGGCTTTGGTAATTGCTCAGATATCTCTGACAGTAAGAATTTATTTGAGAAATTTTTTTTAAACTTGCTAATGTCTCTGCTGGGACAGAGGGAACACTTTTGTAAGCTCATGGAACAGTAATATTCTCTAAGGAGACTGGTGAGTAGTGTGACTACTTACATATCCACCTGCAACAAGGAGGTTGGGGTTGCACATTATTAAACGGATGGAAAGATAAATTATAAAATCATCAACATCAAGGGATCAGGTCATGGATTAAAGTAACTGACCCTTTCACTAAGCTGTTGGGCATCCCTCATGCCTCCTGAAACTGAGGATGCTGGAGGGGATTGTGAGGTGAACATCTAACACATTTCAGGCTTAAAGGAGAACAGCAATGGGACAAGCTCAGCTGATAACTGATAACACCAGCTCAGTATTTGACTGAACTATGTTTTGTGTTACAGAGTTTGCATTACTAATGTTGTCTGCAGCCCACTAGTGAGTGCCACATTTCTGTGCGTTCTGAAAACGTTATTTGCTGGACCTTGGATCTAGTCAAAGTGTTTTCTTTAAAGATGTAAAAAGGCAAGGCAGATGAGTTGTGCCAAGGAGTAACCCTGAAGAGCCTTTCTGAACAATCACATGTTTCTGGGAATTCACACTGGGGGGGAAAAAAACACATAAAATGAATCTTCCATTTACTGGGGCAGGGAAATAGCAGTACATTAATGGAGGGGCAGCAGGGCTCACAAGTGCCATTTGGGAAGTGTTAAAGCAGCAGTAAATGAATTTGTGAGCTTCAGTGTGCTTGTGAACTGCTAACCTGATGTGGCTGCTTCCTGGCACATAAAGCACTTTAAAAAATGCTTCAGCATGTGATGATGCCATCTGCTATGAGATGGTGGCATCTTCATAGTGGCTTATAACAACAGGGTTTCTCTCAGCAGACTTCATGTGTTCCTCTGTTAAACATGGATGGTTTCAGTACCCTGCCCAGACTCTTATTTCAGACCAAAGTCCAGGAGCTGATCCAGAGCATGGCCAGCCTTTGTCCCAGACACTAGTGGCTGTAAATTGCCATTAATTTGGGTGGGACTGGGATTCAGTACCTCCAGCAAGAGATATGGGAGAAAGGAAGATACAGATATACCTAGACTGGCTCACATGTCAGACACCCAGCACAGGGGTGCAGAGACAGCCATGACCTGCTGGACTTAACACAACCATGGCTGGACTTAGTTCAAATGTGTGGACTGATTGGTGTTAGAGAGGGATAGTAGTCTTTGGCTTGCTCCAAGACCCTTATCCTGACAAAGTTTAGAAATAAATTTTAAATAAATAGAACATGCTCTCTGTCTTAGTCACATACTGCATCTGCTCTGGGCAGAAGGTACTGTTTGTTCCTTAATATTATTTACCTGCTGCTCACCAGAGAGTCAAGAGGGGTACTAAAACTTCATTAGCAGTCTCCAAGCTGGAAATAGAGATGAGGGCAATATGCCCCTAAGGGTGAGGAGTGGGGGAAAAGTGAGGAAAAATATCATGTTGTGTGGAGCATTTGAGATTTAAAACTCAGTCACATTTGCAGAGTAAGCTGATATCTGTGATTCAGAATGGCATGTGAAATGCTGCTTTGCCAGCACTCCTGGGGATGTACATCCTGTTCCCTGGTTCAGTGGGGCTCAATAGAGCTGTCATTCCTTGTCTGCAGACTATTTGGCACCACCAGCTGTGACATGGCTATGGTCAAAACAGGCTCCTAGAATCACAGAGCTATTTTAAAACTGGCTAAGCATCATCTGACACAGATATGGATGTGCCAGAGCTTTCATACAAAACATGTCTGATGTATTAAAGTATGACTTGGCTCAACAGGATATTAGATATTCACTGATGGAATGAATTCTGAGGCTGATGTGGCCTTTTCCCTGGTCCTACTGTATCCCTTTGCATCTGCTGCTGCAGACTGTGCACAAGGGCTCTTTGGCATTGTGGGGACGTGCAGTGCAGTGGCACTGCCCAGCCACACTCAGAAGCTTCCCTGGCACGAGAACTACAGCATTTATGCTAAGTAAGAAAATGTAGACCTACTTTTACCACCTAATTACTGTGTCAGAATCAGTTAATTAGCCCATGTCATGATGCAAACAAGATCTTTTATGTGCAGATAGGAATTAATAGAGACAAAGGGCTGTGAGGTAGGGAAGGAGGAAATGCCAGTGTGGTTTGGATATTGTGCCCTCCAAAGAGGGAATTTCAGTCTGCCAACCAGCCCTGATTATCTTGCCCTTATCTAGACAATCTCTTCCCTGACTGCTGCATCGAATGTGGTACATCTGTCTGTGAACTGAGGTTTACTAATCACTTCATTCTCTGCTCTTGGTTTTCGTGGGTCACTGGTGAGCCAGTCCCTCCCTCCCCCTCTCAGTGTGAAGTTGATGAGACACAGTGGTGGCAAACTCCTTACTCCTGACCCTGAGTGGGTGGCATGGAGGGTTTCTCTGCTGCCTTGGACTGGGCTGTTTCTTGGCAAGTGTATGCTACTCATTTTATCAACTATGAGAGAGGATAAGAAGGAAGTGGAAAAGGTGCCTCCAATGTGGGGTGCAGAATAGAAATGAGCAGCAGGTGAAGGAAACCCTTTGAGCAGGATATCCCTGTGCAGAGCAGGCAAATAATGGGGAACCAGTTTTTTGGAGTCTCTCCACCCTTGGACAGAGGTTTTTATCTGTGTCAGTGAATGTGGGAGAAGGTTTCAGCTGGAGCAAAATGTTATTGACACTGTTTTGAATGAAAGGTGAAATAAAAAAATCTAAGGTAGAATTTTTCTTAGTGAATCCAATTATGTCATTGCTGCTACCTTGAAATGCTGAAGTCCCTGAGCTGAAGGATCCAGGCTTTTATTTTACTGCTGCAATGCCTACCTTCTGGTGCAGTTTCTGTGTCAAATGGCATCATTCCTGTTACTTTATGAGCACAAAAAAGTGAACTAAGAGAGGACCATTTTATATGAGTTTTAAAGGGTAAAGGCACATGAGGATCCTAAGCAGAGTTCAGATGCTGTAGGGATGTATTTGCAGACACTGGAACTCTATCTTCTTGTCACCTTAGGTCAAGCTTCCTTTAAGCAGCTCAGCTGTTACTCCAAAAGTAAATTGTAGATTGTTGCTTGGGCTTAAACCTTATGTTTGGGTCAGTGGTGCTCATAATGATGCAATTCAGAAGTGAAATGCACTTATTGGTTGCTGTTACAAGAACCCTGTGTCAGTGTCTGTCCAACCTCAGGTTTCTCTAGCATTTTAATAGCAGAATGTTGAAGCCATGTCAGTGCTGTGCCTCTTGCCTGCTTTTTTTTCCTATCACTTTGTGACTCTCCTTGGAGAACTCCACATGATCATGTACACTTTAATGCTCCCTCCAGCAAAACCTCTTAAAGGATTACTTTGACTTGTGATTAAAAGTGGCAGGGAAGACTTGGCAGATCTGAATTGACAAAGTAGTGCAGTTGGCTTTGTGGGATTTTCTTTTTCCCCCTTATCACAGAATGATTGGAAAGGACCTCTGGAATTCTAGTCATCCCCTCCCCACCCTTTCTGAGATTCAGCTATTGCTTATGTTTTAAAGTTGTCAGATTGCAAATGATGCCTGGAAGGGCTGGTGGGGTTTGGTTCAAGATCCAGCATATAGCCTAGGAGAGAATTCTTATACTAAAGTGCAGAAGAACTGCAACTTGACAACTGTTCATATAAACTGTTTCCTTTCTATATCTGCAAAGGGAAACCTGAAGAAGGAGGCAAGGTCTTCAGAGGGCATCAGAAGGTGGAAAGAGCAGCTGAAAATCAGTATCAGACCCTCGGGGGAGTAGCTGAGGCTGGAGGACAGGGGGTCTGCTCGCTGGACTCAGGAAGGATTCCTGCTGAAACTCATTCCCTCACAGATGCAAACACTGATCTTCCATGTGGAGTGTATTAAAAGTTGTCAAGTCCTACTTTTACCCCCCAAATTGCATGTTCTACCTCTTCGTGACTCTTGATGTAACTTCTTGGCTGCTGGCTGGGAGTTGCTAGGGCAGTTTATTCAACCTGGGTGAGAATTAAGCTGCATTCTGTGGCCCACTGATATTTACAAGAGCATATGGTTGCAATCCTGTCACCAAGTCATAAGGAAAGGCTTAACCTCTAGTGGGTGCTGACTGTTGCAGGCTGTGTAGACACACACATTCTGCCTTTTCCTGTCCCAAATGCTTCATGGAGGATGTCTCACGAGCTTTATTTCCTCTACACCAACCCAGGGTTATGCAAAGCCCTGCCTAACTGCAGAGGACCATGATGCCTTTTTAATTACCTCTAGGCACACTGAAAACACTGAAGGTGTTTTCAAAATCAACCTGGTGTCCAAAGTCAGACATACATGAAAAAAAGGCTCTGAACATCGTGTGCCAGATGCAGAGTACATCCTTGCCCTGAGGGTTCCCATAGACTGGCCAGGAAACCTGGCTGTTGACTGATGAGTGGTGTGTTCACCTAAAGCAGAGAGGCATGTGGGTTTTGTCCTAGCATTAGTGAAGCAAGAATCACCAGAAAGCTCACCTTGGGCAGGCTTGACAGCATGCAATATTTTAATTATAAGGGCATGGGTAACATTTACCAGAGAGTCAGGTTTACATTCTCAAAATCACTGGTGTGCTTAAAGCCCTGAGGGACCAGGACCTCTGCCCTTTCTTCTACATTCAGCACTGGGCAGCACTGCTAATTGCTTATTTGGGGATAGTTTGGAGTCACCTATCAGGCATTTCTCCTGATAGTTCATTTCTCCTGTTTCTCTAAAGCCTTTAACGATGACTAACTGAGCTGCACACTAATCACCCAGGACTGCTGTGTTAACTCCAGCTGAGGCTGGTGCAGTGCTGAAAGCCCATGCTCACACAGCCCAGCTTTGGTAGGGTCAGATGGAGATCCAAGCTATCCTTCACTTTTGAATTAGCTTTTGTTTTATCTCCAGGCAGATGAGTTTGCTTTGCCCCTGCAAAGATGGGAAGGAAGGTGTGTGAATGTACCAGTGTAGCTGATGATCCCCTTTGGGATCCTGAGCTTCCTGCTTCAGGCTCTGTGGTGCTGACAGGGTCCTGTAGTTCTTCCTGTAATGCTAGGATGAGATTAACGCCTCTGGGGGAGCTGCTGGGGCAAGCCCCCACCTGCCCAAAACATACCTTTTGCCTCCTACTTCAACCAGTTTAACTAAACTTTCTTGCCTATCTGTTGGTGTTCTGCCAGTGCTTTTTGCAGTGATGGGGAGAAGATTAGTAAACACTTTGGGTGTGGGGTTAGAGACAAACGGCTCTGATCTCTGCCTGGCTGGCCTCAACCTCTCAAGAAACAGATGTGTGCAAGGGTTGGCTGAAAACAGCTTCCTTTGACCTGAGCCCTGGGGATCCTCAATCCCTGACAAACCCTCCTGCCTCCCCTAAGCATCAGATTTTGGGCAGGCTTTGACCCAAAGCAGTGAGGGTAAAGCATCTGGGCTCTGTTTATTCTCTGGGATGGAGGATGCGTGCGAGGAGGGAGGTGTGCCCGTGCACACGTGCAGAGTGCTGGGGTGAGCACTGCCACCACCACCCATGTCCCAGAGCTGATGTGCCAGCCCATGGCAGAGGCAGGATGCTGTGCAGGGAGATCAAAGAGAAAAGCTGAAATGAAAAGATGACTACCAGCAGTGGGGGAAAAGCCTTGAATTCCAGCGTGAAGTTTGCTCCTTTCTTTCAAATCAATGCACCACTTAGGACATGCATAAACTATATGTTAAAGGTGTTAAAAGGGATGAATGTGGAGCACATGTGTTTGCCTGAGCCTTTACCTCAGGGTGGAGAAAAAGATAAGCACCCTGGGAGCTCCTGATCATGAGACAACAGACACTTTGCTTAGGTTTCTGTAGAAGACTGTCTGTGCACAGGAATCAGGAATATTTTGTTCTACTGATTCAATCCCTAGAGCTAAATAACACCTCCCATAACCCAAAAACCATTAACAGTTCAAGGTGAAATTTGAAGTTTACTAATATCTCTTGCAAAAGATAAGCAGGCTTTGTTACCAATTTATGGGGAATGTAAATAAAGAAATCCCTAAATCATTGTTCTGCTGACCTCAATATATCTTCTGGGAAGAACTTCCTAAAGCCCAAGAACTAAGAAGACAGTAGCTGAAGAACAAGAGACATTAACCAGGTATTAACCATTTATTTCTCTTTCAGAACATAACCCTGCTTGTTGGGGTTTTTGTTTGTTTTTTTTCTTTTTTCCCCCCACTATTGTAGGCCTAATCAATATTACATTTCTAATTCAGGATAATAAAAACCTCCAACCATAGAAGGAAATAAGGCTGGTGATGCCTTTTGTTCCCATGTCATAACCAGGGAGTATTAATGTGCTGGAAGAGCTGCTCTGTGTTGCTGCCTTCAGTTCACTTTGCTAGAGAAAAGTTCCATGGACAGTTGGGTGTTTGGTACAGCTGTAGCATGTATTCATTTCGAGGAATTTGGGGTGCTTGCTGAGAAGACAGAGAAGAAACATTTCCCATCAGGATTAATGCAGAGAGGCTGGCTTCACTTGCTACAGCTCATTATAGAAAATGAGCAATGAGAGATCACACATGCCTGTGAGAGGCAGGGTGTTCTTTTCACCTTTTTTCCCTCATTTAACAAAGTCAGCAGCACTACAGGGATCAGCACTATGAGCCAAGACAAGCAGTGCCTGACGGCTTGGTGCTGGTTGGGTTTCTTTGGGTTTTCCTCTCTTGATGAGCAGTGCTGCAAGTGTCTGTGCTGTCTCTCAGGCTGGAATGCTGTCCTGGTGCTGTGGCACTGCCTCTGCTTCCCAGCCACCAAGTCTGGTGGCCTGTCCTCCCTGCTACTGCACCATGGCATGTGTCCCTAACTCCCTAGCCCATTTAACCTGCCTGCACCTGGGAGGGAAGGAATTTGGCTCATAACCCTAGGCTTCTCCCTGGTCAGGCTGTGAAGCATTGTGTAATAGCTTCATTCTTTGCTTGCTGGGAAAGATTTACAAGAAGGCTTTCCCTAGCATTTGCTTTCACTTGCCCTTTTGAGCTAAGGTCAAGATCAGAGAGTGGGCAAAATAGGCTTTCCCAACTTGCTGACACCCAGCTGTTCTGTCCTCCAACCCTGCCTCTGAGATAAACAACAGTTTATGAAAGCATTTCTTCTTTTCGTGCATCTATTTTTAATTTTTTTTTAAGCTAGTAAGGAAAATGCATATATTTAAGCACTGTGACTATTCCTCAGTTCTACAGGTATCATGCAGGCTGTATAAAATTTAACTGTAGTGTTTTCTGAGTCAAGTGCATTACATCTGGGATGCAGAAGGGCTTTATTCACAATTTCTGGAAAAAAAAATCTCAACGGGTATTATGCTCTTTGCTAAAAATACCTTCTCTCCTCTCTCTCCTCTCTCTCCTCTCTCTCCTCTCTCTCCTTTTCGTGATTTCTGCTACATGAAACAATGTAGATCTTTCTTCATGTAAATACTAAAGGACATGAGTGAGTCACATTTTGGGCTTTAGTTGGCAAGCTATCAGTGCTGAATAAGTGCTATCAGTTTCTTACAATTTAATTTATTTTGTTCTAATCTGCAAAGAGGTCCTTGTACCTCTTTTCCTGAAATCCTTCTTGTTTTTCCTTTGTAGGGGCACAGCAGAGTTGTCAGTGCTCATAAAGTCTTGCCAGTGCTGTGTACAGATGCAATGCCACGTTCTTGCTCTTCACTGTTTCTCATCTAAGGGAGGAAAATAACCTGGTCAACTATTCAGATGCTGCTCCAGGAGCTCATGTTATTGAAATTAAGGAGTAAACTGTGATGCAGTCCTGAAGAAGTTGTAGAGCTGTGCCTGGCTCCCTGCTGCTGCTCCTGAGCCTTGGCCTAGAGCTGCTACTACAGGGAAATCTGAGAGTGGGTACAGAACTCTACATTTGCAATTAAGCTAACAGACAAAATCTTAAGCCTACTTGCCAAAAACCAGAGAGGTCTTTCCTTTAGTGTTTCAAAGTCTCACTGTCAGAGAAGTAATAAGTTCAAGGTCATTTTCTTCTGGTAAATTGGATTGTCAGTGTTGAAAGGTCTCTTAATTTTCCATTTCTCCAGTGAGATCTATCATGTGTCTCCTACCTGTGCCTTTAATATTCTCTCTGTCTTGCCACTTAGTATTCCTGTGCAGCTGCTTATTATTATAAACTATTTGTTCAACTTTGCAGGTGATTACAAGAACAAATAGTCTAGTGTTGTATTGACATTGTGTGTCTTTGACAATGCCCCAACAACCCTTCCCAAAGACACTGTTCTGCCAGGCAAGGCAACATGGAAAGTGTGACTGAATATCATGCATGTGCAGAACTCAAACCTTTTCTTACTCACCCAAGCCCAGATGTTCTTTTCCCAGCCCTCATATCCAAGTTTTCATTAGAAATTTGAGAGAAATGCTTTGCTGTGGCTGCTGGCTTGGCTGCTTTTCAGGTTCAGGCAGAATCTACTTTATTCACAGGCCCTTTTTTTCTTCTTATTTTTTAATACTTCTCCAGAAACTTGTATTATCATCTTTAGCAGTGCAGAAAAATATCCAATATTTTAGAGCTTCTTTGTAGCATGTTAGTCTCTGAGACTGAAAAAAAAATCTCTTGGTCCCAGTCTCATTTTTAATAGGATAGTAAACTAAGAGGATACATGAGGATTATTCTAATCTCACCCTGGAGCTCTCTCCAGCACTACTGTCTATCTGGGACCCATTACTGAACAGCCTTCTCCAGTGTTCTAGATAACAGGCACTTATCTTGATTTAACAAGTAATGATACCAAAAGCCTGAGCTGCCATGCTTTAGAAATAATGGATTAGCTAATTGATTGCAAAAATATTAGGCTGGAGCTGAACACCCTTTGGAGTGCTCTTCTTTCATAGCTTCTGTCTTTATTCCCTCGAGGGTATGTTTATACCTGGGGTTGCATTCAACAAAATCAACTACTCCTCCTACAAAGCACATGCAAGGGGCTGCTGGAGGTGAGCTGCTTTTCCCCATCTTGCAGCTCTCCTGGAGCAGTCCACTGCATGTGCTCTGGAAGAGCAAGGTTGCTGGTGAAGGGTCTGGAGCACAAATTTGATGAGGAGCAGCTGAGGGAGCAGGGGGTGTTTAGCCTGGAGAAAAGGAAGCTTCGGGGAGACCTTATCACTCCCTAAAACTGCCTGAAAAGAGGCTGTAGCCAGGTGGGAGTTTGTCTCTTCTCCCAGGTAACAAGTGACAGGACAAGAGAAAATGCCCTCAAGATGCACTCTGAGTGCCAGGGAAGGCTAATGCTGGATATTAGGAAAATATCCTTCACTTAATGGGCTGTCAAGCATTGGATCAGCCCAGGGAGGTGGTGGCTCACCAGTGCTGGAGGTATTTAAAATGTGTAGATGTAGCGCTTAGGGATGTGGTTTAGTGGTAGACTTGCTTGGCAGTGTTGGGTGAATGGTTGGGCTCAGGCTTAAGGTCTTAATATAAATTATTTTATAATTCTATTGCTGTGGCAGAAGATAAACACACAAGGCCTTATTTGCCTATGTAGTCTTCAAACCTTTTGGGTCTGGGGTCTTGGCTAGGGACAGCACATGACCTGGGCAGGAAAGGAACTTCTTTCTGGAGATGTTCATTGTTTGCAGGTGGTGGAAGACCAGTCCACCCAGAAGTGAGAATTCTGGCAAGCATGTATGAAACTGGTCCTTGGGACACCATACACACTCTCCTACCTCTCATCATGGCAATGAATGTGTGTAAGAGCATAACTTTGACCTCAGATATTGCTGCAGCCAATGCACAGTCACACTTCCCTTCCTTCAGCCCTTATCCATGGGTGAGGAACTGCGGGGAGGGCAGGCAGGATTCAGTTGCACAGCAAGACTGAGTCAAGCTGGGGCCCAAGTGCAGGCTTTACCTGTCTGTACAGATCACTATGTGATACTTATTTCTCCCTCTCATACTGAAAACAGCTACATGTCAGACTCCAGTCTTGACTATGTCTTTAGACTTTTTCCAAAAGGCATAACAGACTCCCCCAAGAAGGTGAATTACTGCTGTCAACAGCACAATAATAGTTACACACATGGTTTCTTTCTTTTTCTCTCCTCCACTCCCCATGATGACATTTCTAAAATGTTGTACACTGCACAGAATGCAAACAGACATCAGGTTAGTTAAAAACATACTTCTCTTTATTTGAAAGTTTTCTATTCACAGATAAAAGGCAGTCAATACATTGCATAGTATACCTTTTTTTTCTTAAAGTATGCTTAGTATCAAATGTGTCCGAGAAAAGGGATGGTTACTGGCTCCAACTTCCCACAACAAACAGTGAAGTTAATGGAACAATAAATTAAGAGAGTAGTAGTAGTCCATGTTACATGTAAAATAGATGTTAACAGACACAAATATAACATGAATGATGATGACTGATTCAGTTTCCCTTCTCCTTAGAAATTCAGTGTCTTATTAGAGTGGTTGCCTAAGTTGAGTTTTTATTAAAATGCAGTAGTGCTCTGAAGCTTTGAAACACAAAAGCCACAAAATTTTTTTAATTGTTTGGGAATGTCTTCAAGAAACCTTGCTGGTGGGAATGAGGGTGCTGTCCTCCTGCCCCTGTGATGACTGGGTCCTATTCCTACTGTTGAGCCCTTGCTGCTGCGAGGAGGCAGACTTGCTGCTTCAGGCTCTAAGGCACTTCTAGGGCCTAACAACTGTTTACATTGCAGGCACTAAGTATTCAAAGGACAAAACTCCACAGTGTGGGAGAGTGGGGTGTTGTGCAACCTTAGTCTAGCGTACTGGCCATCATCTTTGGGATTGTCCTCGTGGTCCTGTATAAATGCTCATTTCTGGAAACGCAGCACCTGGGCCCTCTGTGATATCGAAGCCCAAGGAGCTTCTGTGGGTCTTAAAGAAACTGTTTTAAGAGGTGCATCTTGTCAGTGTGCTCTCTCCTGAACTCATGTGGGTTTCCATGAGTGCTTTCTGGCAGGCAGGTTTTCCTGTGGAGCTGGTCCTGTGCATGGACTGAATGTCAGGGTGCCACCCACACTTGTCTCCTGCCTTGAGCTGGCGGCAAACACCTTGTTCATCTGTTCAGGGGAGCTTCAGAAAGTGCCAGAGCTATGGTGGGGAGGTAGGTATTGAACAGGGATGTGGAGAGATAAACCCGTCAAGCAGAACACCAAGAGATCTCCATTAAGGAGCTGAGTAGCAGAGTCCATGCAAGCTGGAGCTCCAGGAGTCTTTACCACAACGTGGATGCTGGCCCATATATTACACAATGAGAAAACTCAACCATATTATGAATTACAGGGTTGTAATTCAACCCTGAGGATCTGATGACTACAGAAACCACCTGAGTTCTGCTGCCCTGGTTTAACAACCGAATGCTCCTGGAGGCAATGATAATCCTGTTGTATGTCTCAGTTGCCTGGCACTTTTTTCCTCCCTCCTTCTGTACATAACACTGAGGTAGAAGTTTCAACTAGCATTAAAACACACAAAAAATTTAACAGAATCTTAGTGGGAAAGTAGTCCAATGACCTTCAAAATTTGCTATATGGCTATAAAATGAGTAACTGAAAAAGAAGAGTAATTCTAAAAATGTCAGAAAAATAGTATCAAAAAAGTACAGTACTGAGTTGCAAGACATTTTCTATTGTATTTTTTAAAATTCAGGTTTTTTTTTTTTAATTGTCTCTCTGCAACAAATGGCAGGAACAGAATTTTTTATGGTATCAGAGATATACTGGTATCCAAGTAAAAGTACACATGAATTTTTTAAGACATTAACTCTTTTGAACAATTACCTAGTTGGCTTCAGTTGAGCATTGCTTTTATTTCCTATAAAAATACAGCTTCAAATATGTCTCTGTATATATGTTGACATACGTGTCTTGCAAAAAAATCTGCATTCCTTATGAAGCTTACAAGGAAGATCAAAGTAATGGTAGTAATCTTTACAAGGAGACTTAAATGACTTATTGTTCATGCAACATTTAAATATAAGCAACACAAATCACCAACGTAGAAATTTTTTTCTTTTTTTTTTGCTTTACAACCCCTGTAATATTAAAAAAGTTTATATTAATACCTAAATAAATTGAGTTAAACTACTCCTATAGGGGCTGCTGTTAGTTACCTCCACTGTACTTAATACCACAGAGCAAATGAGGTCCAAATTTCAGTTGAAAGAATGTGGTTAGCTTGAATTTCACCCTATTGATTTAATTATTGGCAGGAATGTGAAAATACATTCAGTGTAAGAAGGCTGTCAAAGCCAAAGGAAAAAAAAAGTTATTATTATTCCTAAAGCTATTTTCCAAGAAACACTAGATGTTCCAGCTTTAATGCTGCATTTTAAAATTAGGGAAAAAAAAATCTATGAGTAGAGGAAGACAGTGTTTATGAGCCTTCAAGGAGAACACTTCACTGACATTAAAGGCAACTTTGCAGACTCACTTGAAATGTATCAATTTGTAATCTACACATTTACAGGAGCTGCTCTGCTCTGAAAGCTGTTTCCCAATCTGTGCCAAAACATGTGAGGCTGCGTAGCACACTTCTGATGATAGACCTCCAGGCTCTGTTTCTCCATAATTGATTTAGTTATTAGTTATGCAGGGGAGAGAAGAGATCCCTGAGGCTTAGTAAAACAGTATTCAGTTACTAAAAGCAGCCCTTTGTGAATTAATGTCATCCTACCAGCTCTTTCTGCTCATTATTCCTTCAAGTCTTGTTTTCCTGGACACCAGCTGTCGCAGAGGAAGTCTCCAGCCTTTTCTTCTCCTGCCTCCTTGGCTGACTGAAGTTGCACCAGCACGGTCTGGAGCGTCTCCTTCACCACCTGGATCTCTCTCTGCAGAGACTGTGCAAGCTTTATTAAGGAATAATCTATAGATGATTGGCAGTCCCTTTTCTCTTTCCAAGTTATTAAGTACATTTTTGTTCTGCTGTTCACAACAGATGGCCATGGCTATCTAATTGTAGCTTCAACTTCTTCCAAATTGTTTGGATTAAATATTAATACATTTCTCACACTTGCTAGCAAAAGAAAAATGCAGGCAAACTCAAGTTCTCAAGTAGCATTATTTAGCAGTTTAAAAAAGGGAGGGGATGGGGGATACTGCTTGGATACTGTTCTCGTAGGAAGGAAGGAGATAAAAAATACTGTACCATGGAGGCAGCAGCACTAGCTGTGAGCTCCCTGATGGATGGAGGATGGACTTTTGTGCCAGAGAAGCAGACCTGAGTGGATCAGATCCCAGGTGAAGGCAATGGGGCAGCAGGAGCAGTCTGAAACAAATGCCAAGGGACCACAGCTTGTGTGGCATTAGTGAGCTCGACAGGGTGTGCTACACAAGGTGGGGTGGGAATCCAGGTAAGGAGCAAAATTACCTTATAGCCGAGAAAGTGTTCCTGCTACACTTACCTCCAGAAAGCTTTCATGTTAGCTGAATTATCATTGTAATTATAGTGCAGAACACACAAACACAAAGCTATGTGAGACTCCACAGAGAATGCTTTGAACATGTGGAAAAGCAAAGAGGGCAGTAACAATGTACTGTTGTACATTCAAAGGAAGAAGGCCACCTGAAAAGTATCCAATAATTAGCATAAAATGCTTCATTTGGTTAAGAAAGAGTTTTCCACATTTTATTTTCCTCTGTCTAGTTCAGGGTTCCTGCAGTGAATTCAGGAAGAAACTGATGGCTAATGGCTCAGCCTCTGAAAGAGACCTTCCAATTCCCTCTTTCTGCGGGTGCCCAGTGACAAGAGGGAGGTGTCAGGTGGTGGCAGCAAGGGGAGCAGCAGAGAACAGACTGGCAGATGAAGGTAGGACATTCACAGAGATAGTAGCAACTGCTGACACATGCACAACCCTCTTAAGTGGCTAGGCTTCCTTGGCAGTACAGCTCTTCATGCAACAACTAGCCTCTCATGGGAATAAGTTTGTATTATCAATATATTGGCCTTTCTGCTGGTAATCTTGAATCAGCAACACTATCCATTGTTGGAAGAAGTGCAAGGACTGGGTGTAGCTCAGGTAGACAACCAACTTTATCCTCTCTTCCATAGCTTACACTGTGTAGAGAAGACAGCAAGCAGAGGCAGGTCAGAGCCTGCTGAATGTTAAACCAATGGCCAAGTCTGTGAACAAGCCCTAAGGGCCCATCCCATCCCCACTGAGGCCTACTGGACAGGTATGGTAAAGGACAAAGACCCCAAAAGACAGAAATTGGTTCATTTCTAGCAGTATGTCATCAAATTATACCAGAACCTCACTTCACGGAAAGTGAAACAGGATTACACTGAAGCAACTCAGTTTCAAAAGTACAACACAGAAAGGATAATGCACAAGGACAGTCTTTGTCCTTGGCAGAGCTCATATACTAGGAAATGTTGTTTTACTTAACCCCAATGTCACGGCAATGTCAAGAAAAATAGACAGCCTCTGGTTATGTGACTGTAAAAACTAAGCTGCTACTTTTGAAAAATTGTGACTGGACCATGGTAAAACTATACAAACCACAGCTCTTGCAGGCAGCCATTATTATGTCTTTGAAAAGTCTTGGCTGCTTTTGATTCTGTTATCAATTCCTCAAAATTTCACCTTTGTGTATTTAAATGCATTTGCTACGATGTTTTGCCCTTAATACATTGATGCATACTTCTAATTTCTGGACAGCTCTGTTAATCTAAAGGGCTTCTGTCTCTGATTACAAGTAGTAGTTGTACATACAAAGCTTCTCCTATCCCAGTATAAAGAAGCACTGTACAAGGACAAATTAATTATGCTTTGCATCTTCTCTGAAGTAAGAAATATTATTATCCTCCTCTAAGTCCTGGATTCTCCACCCCTCTGCAACTTAATCATGAGGCTCTGCTGAAAACCTAACTGGTAAATATAAATTCTGAAGGCCATGAACATCATGAAACTTCTGAAGCTTAATTAATTCTGATGTGTAGCCTCTGACTACATGCTGTTACTTGTAATATCCCAAGCAATTACAAAATTCTTTTCAGGTAGAGAGAAAAAAGCAAAATTGAAATGTTTCAGTGACAGTGGATGAGAAATCTTAAAGGATGGAAGAAAATGAAAAGACAGGAAAAAAACCTGTTAACCAACAGAGAGAGATGGAGCAACAAAAAAGATGACTACACAGTCTACACCAGGTTCCAATAACCTCATAAATAACACCACAATCATACATAAACAAGAAACTGTCAAATGAGCCTTTATGGCTTAGAAAAATATATGGTACATGGCTGAGCACAGCCTCTCTATCCATACACAGAGGTTATATCTGGATAAACAGCTTCACTCATTTTAAAAATGCAAATGAACAGTTTTGCATGGGTCCACATGCAAATATGTCCTTCAAGTTTAAATTCTCTATCCAGTGGTGCAGATATTAAGACAGTATCCAAGGCAGGACTGAAAACAACTTCCAACTAGGAATATTTTATGGTCCTGCTCTCTTCCTCTGAAAACTGAAAAAATCTCCCTAATGTCAAATAAACAGTAAATTAAAGTACTTGGGAACAGCTTCACACAAATGCCACCCATATCCAACAATGCTGCAGCTCTAACATTGTCTTGCTTGAAGCTTTTCACCTATTTGACTTTGTCTTTTTGAAAAACTTGAGCATCATGACAAGAGGCCATGATTTGCAAGCAGATAAAAAGCAGATCAAGTTACTGTAGAGACTTACTTAAGTTTTGGAAAAAAAATGGGATCATTTTGCTGAAATGCGGCTTCTGTTCTCTCAGCACAGATGTTTAGGGAAGAGATAAAAAGTTGATTTTATTAATCAGTTGCCTTCCTATAGGAAAGGTTAGAAACTAAGAGTACATATTGTAAGATAAAAGGACATTGGAAGGACAATGGAGGACTACTACTGCTCTGAGATAAGGGCCAATGGGATTTCAGGAAGTAACTGCATTTTTTTTGACATCTGAAGAAGAAATTAGCTATTGAAGAACAGAAATTATCAGAAAGAACTTTTTGGTTGGGTCTTTATTTGGTTTTACCCTGGTTAACTATTCTGTTTGTTTCCAATAGCTAAACTCTACAGTGGTTGCAGACAGAAGCTCAGCTCGATGTCTCACCACCGAACTGCAAGTGTCACTCCTAACCCCAGGCACCAGCACCCATGGAGGGGCTAAGCCAGCTGGAAAGCAGCTCAGCAGAAAAGGACCTCGAGGTCATGGTGGGCAATAAACTGAACATACACCAGCAATGCATCTTGAGGCAAAGGTGCCCAACAGCCTCCCAGGCTGGATTAACAAAAACACTGCCAGCAGGTGCAGGGAGATGATCCTTCCACCCTAATCAGCACTGATGAGGTCCCATCTGGACATTGTGGGCTCCACAGTAAAAGAGAAGGACCTACTGGAATGACTCCAGCACAGGTTTAATGGACTTGAGTATCCATGACATGAGGAGATGCTGAGAGAGCTGGGACTCTTCAGCCTGAAGAAAAGAAGGCTCACAGGATACTACCACTGTGTATAGACAGCTGAAAGGCAGGAAGGAAGAGGAATGACTCTTTTTTTGCCCACTGACAGAACAAGAAACAACAGGGGAAAACTTAAAAAAAAATTAATTAATTAAAAATTAATTTAAAAAATCTGAATCTGAAAATTAATCTGAATACAAGAAAACATTGTTTATAGTTTGAAGGTGGTTGAACACTGGACTATGTTGCCCAAAAAGGTTGTGGAGTCTCCATCCTTGGGGATATTCAAAACCTGACTGGACAAGATCCTGGAAAACTTCCTCTTGGTGACCCTGCTTGAGCTGGGAGTGGGATCAGATGATCTCAAAAAGATCACTTCCAACTAAACCATTCTGTGATTGTGTGTGCTACATGCCAAAGGTGAAGAGCCAAGTGAAGAGCCAAGACAATTCATTAAGTATTTTGAATGACCTGGGTTTTGGTCTTTTTGAAGAGCTCTCTTGGGAGCAAGGGAAAGACACTAAACAAGTCCCTACTGTTTCTGTATGAAGTCTGTGGGATATCATAGCAAGAGAGTAAAATGGCCTTTGGAAATCCATCACTTCTCCTTACAAAATACAGGGGGATTTGCAGTAGTGCAATCAATTAGAATTTTCCCATTTACCCCCTTGATTACTGTCTCACTCCCTCACATCCATGAATGTTATTGCTGTAAACTAACATTATACCCCTCCCATGCAAAACCCAAAATACTCCCTCGAAAACTACTAAACAAAAAACTGCAGCAGAATGACTGCTACATATTGAAAAATGGGACACTTCAGTTGTCTATCAGCTACTTTCAAATCACTTGCTCCAGCAGAAAAGGGAAGGCAAAGATGCTGCAGCATCCAGGTGGAAATACACTGACCTCTATCCCAGCATAAACTATACAAGTGGAACCATGTTCTCTGTGTGACACGCAGTGGGAAGGGCTCAACCTCCTGTCATCTAAAATAAAATCAAAGGGAGTGACATTGCCACCTCTGACTCTTGGAAGATCCCAAAATCTCTTACAGCTTCACCCAGAAAGAGATTCCTCACTGAGCTACAGATGGGGCTAAGTTTTACATGATTCTGTTGAAAACCTTCTCTGGTGTAAAGCAAGGTTTGTATGGGAGCCTGCTGCAGGATAAAGGTGAAGGGTTAGCAAAATGACCTGCAACGTTTAATGAATGTTTAATAAACAAAAATGAAAGCACAAAATTCTGCTTTCAAAAATAACTGATTAAATTGCCCATTTGAGGGCAAGGAAAGAAGGTTGTTTTTATAATAATACTCCTGCCAGGTTTTCTTCCAACAAAGCATTTCCACCAAGAGGAATTATTACATGCATTCAAATTGTCTATCAAAATGTAACTACTAATTATGAACAAAAATGACTGTGAAATTGCAATATAGGCTCAATTTAATTTTAGTGGGAATTCCAGGCCTTTACTGTCAGGAAAGTAACACCTCTCATCAGCTCTGCAGACACCAGAATGAGTCACCTCTCATCCTCTGGTTTTTCCAATTAATGACGTGGACTGTTTTCATACACTCATTAATGATCAATCATAACTGAATATTTTGTGGGTTTATTTGGTTATACTACATAGAATCTAGCAAATATTGTTACAGAGTGTTACAGAGAACTCTAACATCCAGTCCCATGCCCCTATTGTTTGATGCTTTCTATATAAAAGTGCAGTTTAATGGTTTTTGTGAATGATTTTAATAATAAATTAGAATTGCAAGTGGATCTGTGCCTATACTTGGGGCCAAGAATTATCACTGAATTTCTCCCTTGTTCAGGTCATGCTGGCACTTATGATGAGCAGCATGGTTGATTTAAGTGTGCTATGCCATCAAAACATAGAATGAAAAACAATGACATCTGGGTTTTTTCTTCTAATACAAACTTAATTATTAATCATAGCTGTGACACACACTAAACATTGGCAAATGGCTCGAGAGCATCAGGAATTTATTTTTCTCAGTAGATCTTTAGAAGTCTTTTAATAATCAGACCACAGGAGTAATTTACATCTGTGCAGCCCTCAGTTAGATTTTTGACCTAATACATTTTGTAACATTTATATGCCTTATATGTAAGGCAGTTTTTTTGGGAAGAAGATGAGGAGGGTGAAAATAACCAGTGAAACAGACTTGGAAAAATTTATCCTGCTTTCATTACTATTTCAAATCTTTGAGGTCCTGCTGTCAGAGTTCTGCAGATTTTTAATGAAGACTGCATGATTGTCCAGTATCTGTGATAAGAAACTGTTTTATCTAAAAATCAACTAAATTACTATGCAAACAACAGATCCACCTATTAAATAAATTCTTCTACTGAGGCTAATTGTTGTCTCCTATCTCAGTGCTAGCTCCTGCAATACAGGCAACTTACCAATGAGTGAAAGCTAATTTTATAGCCACTGAGCAGTCTTTATTTAAAAAAACAATCTACAGGTCTGTAGCACTGTGGTAGCTGTTTTTCTCATTCCTTTTTGAAGTATGGCACAGTGATTACATGTACCAGATGGTAACATTTTATGCACATTGATCTGGACTACCTCTGAAATAGCAACTGAATGTTAATGAGGGGTAGCTGAATTGCTGAACTGCTTCTTTGTACGTCCCTATGTTTTAAACATGGTTTCTTATTTTGTGACTGATGGTCTTGCTAGGACCAGGATATCACACAGTGTGTATTTCTGTATTTAGATAACATGAGCTGAATTTCACTGATAGAGGAAGTCAGACCTCTATCAGAAAACTGTGGCTTAAAACAAGACTAATCTACAACTCTTCCGAAATTTCCAATTATTAGTTTTATTTTTTTAACTAACTCTTGCAGTTGCAACAGCTATGAAGAAATAGGCACGCTCCATAGAACATACAGACACTACTATTTCACATATGTGTAGTGTATTATCTTCTGGAACCAAAAATGCAGTTTTCTAGCTTATTTCACCTTACATAGTAAACAATAACTATGATCAGACCTGACTGATCAGTTCGAATATTAACTTAAGTCCCTGCAAATAACCCAAGACTCCAACCCTCAGTGTTCTTCTAGAAGGGCCACTGAGAAAAGCTCATTTGAGAGTAAATATACACAAGGGAGAAAGGAATTGGATGCTCTGCACACACACACACACAAAAGACACATCCATACAGCTCTGAAAAGAATGCACTGGGGAAACACAACCAAGCATAAACACTGCAAATATAATGAATGTTGAATAATCTTTCTCTATATCGCTTGTATATTTAAATGCTTAGAAAAGAAAGATTTGAAGTAGTGACCAGTTACTGACTGGATTTCTCTCCTCTGGTGCAAATCCCCTTCCCCCAGCACCATTCTTCCCTCTCTCTGCCCCTTTATCCTTCTCTTACCTTTAAATAAACCAAGTTTCTAGAACAGGAAATTTGCAATGACTTGCAATAGATGGCAAATTACTTAGGACACAGTGGTATTTCCACACACTATTTATTCTCCTTTCTCTAAACTATCCCCTGCAGGACTGTCCACCTTGGCTTAGCAGGACCTGAATCTTTTCTAGCACCATCATTACCTCAACTCACCTTCAGATGACTCCAAGGGCTCCTCTGCTAACCTCTGCCCCTTGAACATATTTGTCTCTCTTCTTGATCACCTCAACTGCCACATCTTCTCTACCAGAACCTAACCAGCTCAGTACTCCCATCTTCGTCATCTTCACTGGTTCTGACTTTCTTCATGCTTTCTTAGTAGAAAATTTACTTTATGAAAAGCTTTTTCTATGAAAGTTACAAACGAGACAAAACTTCGTGCTCTTAAATTTTGAAAAATGGCCAAGAAATGCCTCATAAAGGTTAAGCAATCTTCAGAAAAACTGACAGATGAAGCACAGAAAGAGATAAGGGTGCATAAGACGATATCTCATCTGGTTACTTGCATTGGAGTGTTAGAGGCAGATTAAAGTGTATAGGATGCCACATGATACATCTGTTTCCCTTTTTTTTTTTTAAGAAAAAACCCCAAATTAGAGGTGACAATATACACAGTCTGAGTCAATAATGTAACATTTAATTCAGCTAAATCGTGTTGGTAAATGCAGGTTCATGGACACGTATCCATGCAGCTTTTGGTGGGCTATGTATTTAATTATATGAGCTTAACAAACAAAAGGATTTTAACAATAAAATAAAGGCTTTTCAGTGCCCAATCTTAATTTACAAAGAACTAACTTCTGTTTAAATCAATTAAAGCTGGATCAGACCACAGCAAAAATGCACTATAGGAAAACTTACTACACAAAAATGCCCATTTCAGCAAGACAATCAATTCTCCCATTCTTAATGTATTTAATCTACACTAAGAACGAGCATTTCAAGCAAATCTGAAAGGCAAGTGTCTCATGTACATACTTAAACAGATTGATACGTATCTGTAGCTATAGAGAAAAGGATATGAATAACTCCTTCATCAACTCTGCAGGCAGAACTTTGCAATTGATCTTCCAGATGCACCAATTTCTCACTTATTGCTTCACATTTTTCTCCCAACTCTGCAGAAAATATGAAGAACTCCTGCAGGAAGTTGAAAAAGAAAAGAATGCATGTTTGCTGTTGACTGCACTTTTCTACATCAAATTTGCATCAAATTAAAGGGAAAATAAAATACTAGTAAGGGGATATGATACTTTGCAGTGCAAAGACTTTGCCTAAAAACAAATTCCCATTAGAGAGACAAAAAAGCTGTTTCTGTGTAATAAATTGGTGATTAATATGAAATGGAATGAGTTTGTGGACTCAGTCTTCTTCCCAGCAGAAAAAAAGTCATGATCTCACTTTCAGCAGATGATTAAAGGGGTGTGAAGACTGAACTCCTCTCCTTTTCCCCTGTTTTCTCATCACAGCAGGGGAGGGAAATCTCGTGCTAACCACCCCATTATGGTACCCAAATTTCAAGTTGTTTGTATAAATATGATTTACACTTTTAGGTCATGTAAATATTTCAAGCAGAATAATTTTGGTAACTCTTATACACATAAAACATATTTTTGAAGAAAAATCTGGCTAGAGTACTTGGGGACTTTGCTCAAGCAATCAAAGAAAATGCATCAAAGTCTTTGAGATTACAAGATGAAACTATACTTTTTTACTGAGTTATCATTAAACAAGACTAAATTTTCAAAAATAATGCTTCTCTACTTAGAACTTACACAGGCAAATACTTTTTCTATTTTAAACTGAGTATTTTAAACCAGTTTCAAAGTTCTTCTCATAAGTTTTTGCAGATATACTGCACAAGGGTAATTGCTATCTTTTATATTTTGCATTGAGTAGTACTTTGAGAATTGACCCAAATAAGCAGCAAAAATGAGAAAACGAAAAGAAAAAATCAATCAATTTGTGCAGCTCTGGGACAAGCCTTTCCCCTCCCTCCCATGGCACCATAGTGCTGTCTACAGTAATGACAGGGGTTATTTGTAAGAAAAAATTATGGTGCCAATATGAACTTCTGCTGGAACCATGTTAAAAAAAAAAAGAGTAATTCATCAGCTGGAATCCAGAAAACTGGATTGTCTCTAGACCTAGTCTGTGCACTCATGAACAAAGCCAGCTTCTAATATGGCCATATATTATGTGCAGAAAGTTTTCCTCCTCAAAGAAAAAGGTACTTGGGGTCCTTTGCAACTTATAGCAAACTCTTATAGCAACTTATCTGTTGCTATAAGATCAGACATCAGTGGTTGTTCAAGAGAAATCAAACCTTCAATCAAAGGCCTTCCAAAGAAATAATTCTAATACTTTTTGGAATATTGTGAAACTGAGTTTTGGTAAACACATTTACCAGATCTCAGCTGTGTGCTAGCCTTTCACTTGGCATCACACAGTGCACACACAGAGTCAAACTCCAGAAGAGCTCTGCTTGCTGGCACATCCTCTGTTATGGCAGAGAGCTTTACCTTTCTGCTTTCCTTGGGCCTTTCCCAGACATGTCTGTCCAGCAGATCCCACTAGGAGCAGCTGCAGCTCAGCCCCTGGACTGGTGGGTTGGTGAAGTGGTTATGTTGCAAACCCCTGCAGCCCAGGCACAGAGGGGCACAATGGCCTAGTCCCCAGCCCTGTGCGACTTCCAGGCATTACCAAATCTAAGAATCTACAGGAGCACTCCACAGAATGTACGGATGTGAAAAAGACCCATTGTTTTTAAAGTGAGAACATGGGAGGAGAAAGTAAACATTCTCCTTGCAGCAACTAGGAATGTCTTTTTCTCAAGACCAGGGACAGAAAATGAGGAAAAAGTCTTCCATCCAGCTACTAAATTATTATTCAGCATATCAGCAGGACTCCATATGCTGTTATGGAGTGGGATAACCCAGACCATTTGTATCAATAGAAAGCTCTTAGGGAATCATTCTGTGACATGCATGCAAGAACAGAGGACAGTCCAAAAGAACTTAGGTCTTAGGTGAAACAAATCAGTAAATTATAAAAAAAGCCAAGTACTCTTCAGAGCACATCTAAAATTATGACCATGTAGAAAAAGCTCCACCTTTGAACGTTGATTTTTCTCCAATAATTAATTACATGTAAGAAAATCACTCTTCCTATAACTCTCCTTTCAAACACAAGAACAACAAGCAAAGAATGCTTGGTGCTACACAATCAGTGGACAGTTAATTTAGGAAGAACAGCTTTTAATTCATGCACAAACTCGTAAGTAGTGCTCTGACAAACAAAAGCTGCAAGAGAAGTTTTCAAAACCAGATGCTTTCTACAGAATGGGTATTTCAACAAAATGAATTAGTCCTGTACAGATCTTAGTCTGACACATAAAAAGCACATTCTTGTTTTTATAACATCAAGATATTGAATACTTCAGTCTGATCCAGGCATTGCCTTTATCAAAAACTATTACTTAATGAGATTTTGGATCACATTCATGCTTGCCAAGCAGGATGACACTTCTAGTCTTGATTTCAAATCACCAGTTACAACGGAGAGCAAATATTTAAATGTACATGTTACATTCCTGAATACTCTGCCATTAAGTATACTTAAATATAAACATATGCCCAAAGATATGCCTGACAGTAAGGTACCCCTTTCTTTTTTAGGGTACCATTATGGCAGGAACATTTATCCAGGTAATTTGTCACACAATTAGCTCTATCATTAGGTGCTGTAAGAGAAGATCCATTTTCTCCACTTTAAAAGTGCCCTCACATTTCCTGTCTCATACATGCAAACACAGTGAGTTCACTGAGCAGCTATGATAAGCACACTGGCTGGATTTGCCTAGCTGGAAGACTTTTCCCTATTCACCGTGTCAGTGAATGTACAGGACAAAATGGGCCTTTTAGATTAAACCCCTCACTGAACATCAGGTGGGTTGAAAGATGCTGGAGGCAGCCTTTAGATACCTGGGCGATAAAACAGGCTCTGTGTTGGGAGCGTGGCCTCGCTCTAATGTGCACAGATCCTTAAAACCCTTAATAAAATATAACTACAGCCTGAAATCCACAGTCAATGCAGCTGGATGATTACACTTATTGGCCTACTGCTACACAATCTGATGTCACGTTTGACATTTGTTTTTTCCCTTTTATTTTAAAATTTTACAGCCAAGTAAGGAAAGGTCCCAGGAAAGACAGAAGGAAGGAACCCAGCAAACAAGCCTCCAAGACTGTAGGGTTTCAGGTGAATGCTTGTTCTGTAGCAAAGGCATCTCAGTATGTGAGTACAGTGCTTTGCATCAGTACTAATCTGTGGTTTGGAGCACTAAGCTTTGGGGAGTAGCTTTCACCCTGCTGCAATTCCAGTAAAGGCCTTTATTGATGCATTGGTCTCGCACTAAACATGCTCAGAAATAAGAGGCTAGAATTTTTAACCCACTGGCTTTAGTTCCCTTGTCAACTGAATACTTAGATTCTCACTAAAAGTAATATGTCCATTCCACAACACAAGAAAAAAATGCAGGGTATTCTTCCTGAATTATCTCGTTTTGGGTACATAAAGAATGGTCTAAAATGTAATAAAATTCCTGTCTGCTTTGGAAATTAAGATAAGGGAATAATGAAGACTAAAAAAAAATGTAACCAATTGTAACAACAATATGGGAAGGCAGGGAAATCTATAAAAGTCAGATCAAAGTTGTTAAGGTCTTGAAACAAATTTAATCATATCTAAATGGCTATGGTTGCACTGCAGAGTAACAAAACCAGCTCTGTAAGATTGGGGTTATACTTAATTAGTCTTCAACTCCTAGTAATGCAGCTTAATTTCTCTTTATTACAGCCATAAAAGTGTACAGATAAACTATTTCTGCACCTACATAACCCAGATGCCTTTGTAGTTAACCTCCTCCAATACCTTAGACAAGCATCAACTCTCAGGAACTTACTTGCAGGTGTCATGTGAAAAATGAATGAGAACCATAATATAAATGATGATTTTCCAGAACTTATATAAATAAATAAATAAATATGAAAATGGAAATAGAAGAAACATACAGTGCTCTCAAAAATACACAAGAATAATTCTAAATATCCAACCGATTCCACAGCTTCTGACTCCAGGTCCTCATTTAAAAAAGGTTTGATAACCCATAGAAGTAGATAGAAAAGATTTATCTTAGTGCATTCTATGCCTGGTAGCATCATTGGTAGCATTTTTATTTGACATTTGTCTATGTAGGCAGGAAAACTCCTGTCAGTGATACACAGACTATTCAGAACAGCTCCTGGTTGGAAAGTGGCACTTTACACTGATCAACAATATCTCTGAGAGGAAAGTGGACTCTGCCTCAAGCTCAACTTATTAATAAAATAGAACTCATCCAAGCTTGTAGGTTATGTCAATGCTACAAGATGCTCTAAGTCTTTAGACTTTGGTTATTTTTGCTCTAACAGCATTTTTAGGAAGCAGCTGGGAGAGATTGCAGGAGTCAGGAGAGAGCTCAAATGCAATATTGCTTTATGGATTTTTCTGTGAACAGGGAATGTAGCTGGTTGGGATTTTTTTTTTCCCTCTAAATCCTTAAGCAGGTGAAAACAGCACAAATACAGGTGTGATTTACTTTTAAGGTGCACTTCTTCTGGCTTCTCAGACATAGTAGAAATTCTCATTCTTTCCCAAATATGTCTGATGCAAGAAATGTCAAAAACAGACAGCATTCCAGCTGACCCACTGTTGTAACATCAGCACACTCCATCAAGATCAGAGGGAATGATTTTCATTTTAGCCTTATGCATTTTGTTTTACCCTTTTACTAGTAATTATGGTCACCTATGAGCAACAGCTCCTCGACAGCATTACTTGAGGAAAATGTCTGATCAGCTTTTCCAGTGCAAACACCTTCTGTGCTCTTCAATCTAGTTCAGCAATTTTATATAGAAAATCGGTATTGTAGTAGTTAGATTAATTTCATTATATTAGGGATTAGAGTCTCTATTAGAGTCTTTCACAGTTGTGCTGAGAAGGTGGATTCCCAGATATGTCCTTAAAATTCATTCTTCCTACAGAAGAACTTTTGTAAAAGAGCATTGCCTTACTTCCAAGCAGAAATTTCATAATCCAAATAAAATAGAAGCTTTAGATGACATTCTGCAGAGTCAAAGCCAGAATTCTTTCACCTGCACTAAACATTCTGTTCCCTAATAGTTAATAGTTAAAATAACTCAAAATAACATAAATAACAACTACAAAAATTGCCCTTGCAGGCAGATACTTCATATTATGTCACAAGGTTTAGAACAGTGATCTACAGTTGGCAGAAGTGCTGCATGTTTACCTTCAACCCTTGCAGAAGTTAATGGCAATTGTCAGCACTTGAAACTCCAGAATGTTAGGCCAGGACATATCTTAAATAATTGCTAGAAACAAAATGCAAACATCCACATCTGTCCTGCTTGAGCAGATGCTTCAGTCACAGGCTAATCTCACATGCCCTCAGATAAATGAGCTGCATAGCCATGAGGTGTACAAGGTGCAGGGGAGGAACAAAGAAGAATTTGTTCCTGCTCTGCATCCCAGATTTCCTGCCCCATGTGCATT
Source organism: Erpornis zantholeuca (assembly GCA_013400515.1). NCBI lineage: Eukaryota > Metazoa > Chordata > Aves > Passeriformes > Timaliidae > Erpornis > Erpornis zantholeuca. The sequence goes on along the minus strand of VZTN01032228.1, from coordinate 113,876 downwards.
GTCCTGGGCAGCTGTTGTAGATGAGGAAGGCCACTGAGAACAATGCATGTTACTCATGACCAACACCATCATGGCAAGGCTGCCCAGGAAGCAGCCAGGGACCACCAGAGCCTGCTCTGGGACTCTGGTGTGACCAAGCCTGCTGTGACTGTCCTCAGCTGGTGTCTGCATGCATGGCCCTGAGCAGCTGACACAGGACCTGGTGCTTCTGTCTGCAGGGCACAGGCTGCTCCAGGGCTAAACCACCCTTCCACTGGACAGGTTTTCCTCCTGCTCCAAAACAAGATGGTTTCATTTTAGCCTTACATAGTACACAACAATAACTAATAGATCTCCTATTTATCATTATGTTTTATGTGGCTGAAGAGCTTGACTTTCAATCAGACTAGGATTTCTAAACCTTTTATTTCTATTCCTTTCCTTGTTTTCTTCATTGTGTTCCTCTCTTCTACAGAGGGAGGTGTCCAGACTAGAGCCATAGTCCTCTGGAGGCTTTGGCATTCTCAGCTAAGCACAGTTATTATTTCTGTCTTACAACTGACATTCCCAGTAATGAGGCTGCAAATGACATTTGCCCTTTCTTCCAACACAATGAAGGTAATGAATCCCACTATATTTGTAGTCCACTATAAACCTGGATTCCTCTTCTGCAGTATTGTCAACTTAGCTGCTATTTACCATCTGTATACATAAATCCAACTCTTTTTCTGCCTCAAATGTAATTTGCACCTGTCTTTCAACATATCCCTTCTTATTGATTTCAGGCTATTCTTTCAATCTATCAAGACCATTTGGAACTCTAATCCTAATTGAAATTATGTTGACTGGCACATAAACTCCTGGCCTATCTCCTTTTTTAAAGGCAAACACAAAGTCTGCCTTTTACTGATCCCTTGGGATTCCAAGCTTCCTCTAGGAGTTTTCAAAGGAGCTCGTTAATGGTTTGGAGATTGTTTTTCTTGGCTCCTATGTGCTCAGAAGAAATTTCATCAGTCTAGCCTGACTTGAATACATCTCATTTGCCTTTGGATCTTTTACTGCATTTGTCTCTTGTTACCTTGTAGTGAATACTAGGAGCACTACATAACTGGATGTAGGGTATAATACACAGAGAATAAGGAAGAAAAAAAATTCTGATCTCATTTATCTTCTCATTCACCTTTCCTATTAGAAGACACACATGCTTTCTTTCACTGTACATCCATCTCATCCCTGAACTCCCTTGCCATTTCACATGTCTTCTGTTAAATATAGCTTAGTGTGCTCTGGGGTCTTCATGCTTACACTGTGCAGTACCATTTTACACTCGTTCTTAGAAACAAATTTGTCCTCCTTTTCAAAACTTTTGAGCCACTGAAAAACTGCTGACATAGATATGTAGTCTGTGACTCTGCATTTTCCTGCACCAAAAGAAAATGATGCTGCACTATAAACCTGATGTCATCTGGATAGTACAAAAGAACATCTGCTGATTCCTCCTCCTACAGAGCTTGTCCTACAGAAACTCCCCCATTGCCTCCCTGATTTTGTTTAGATGAGCTTTTCTTTCGTGGAGGTAGCTATCTAACTTTTCTCAGATGAGGGATCAAGCTTGTTTCCCAATTACTTTTGTTCTTACCAACTTCCACTTACAGACTGCTTGCTTGTTCCATCAGTGTGGTTATATACATTTAGGAGACTTCAGCACTACGACACACTCCCCACTTTCTCATATGCAACAATTTAGGCATAAAGCCTTCCAGACAGCTGTGACCTACCTCTTTCCCACCATCACACATTTTCCCACACTCCCTTTGCTTGCATTGATCCCCTTCCCTTCTCCACATGGGAGTGCTAAATGACTCATCAGAATTACAGTCCAATGTTGGCAATTCTTCCCTTCATGTATCTTCCATTACAGCTACAGAGGAGTATCCCTGGAAAAGCATCTGTACAGGAATAGAGCTTTTCTCTGCCTTCCAGCACCCTGCTGTGGCCTGACAGCAGTCTTCCTATTCTCATCCCTAGTAGACTGAAGGTCTTCCCTAATTGCAGACTTCCTAAAATGAGAGCACACTACTGCACTGGCTCATTTAATTACACTGGGACAATTCCAGCTCCTGCTGTGGGAGGATGAGGCTATTTACTAACTTACCAATAAAAATTCACAGTGGGTCAGGACTCAGAAAAAGAAACAGAAGTACCAAACTGTTTTCCCGTGTCCACACCCTGCTGTGCAAGGAGTCAGCATAGCTGGGTTTCATTTATAGGTGGTTTCTAGTATTGTTCATTCCCATCTCTGCTCCCAAGTCACTCAGATGTAACAATCTGGAATGACTCACTGTGTGCTCTCCTCCAGGCAGCACGGAGACTGACCAGCCTGAATGAGGGGAGCAGAGCACCAAAGGTACATTTAGGCAAAAGAGGGTGCTGACACATTCACAGAGCTTTATGCAGAATTCTCTACAAGTCACCATCAATCCAGCTGTGGCAGTGTGGTAGAGCCTGGCTTTCTAGTATATTTCCATTTCTTTTATTTTTATCATTGCTTTATATTCTCTTTATGCACTTTTGTCCCCCCACCTCAAAACTTCAAAAGTCTCTCTGCTTCTGAGGACTCTCAGATATTAAGCTTTTGGTGCACACTTCTAACTATAGAAGTTATAGCAGCCCTGTATAATTGTGAACTCTGGTGCCCTCACTATTTGGCCCTGAGGGCAGTAGGGCTTTTTGCTGCCTTTATCCCACGGGATTACCTGCCCCTATTTCATGTTATGCATGGACACAGGCAGCTGCACAGTTTATCTATAATTCACAACAAAGTTCACTGATCAGAAAGGTTATTTGCATTTCCTGCAAAGTTCACCTTCACTCTCAAGGCCTCCTGTTTTTATTTATGCTGAACTCACACACAGCCAAGCAGTCTATCCTAGGTGTGCCCTCATGTCACAGTCTCCTTGAACACAAAGTCAACGATTTGAGCTTGGTGTTCCAGTTGTATTTTCTTTCCTGGAGCATTCCAGCTGCTCCACAGTCTTCGGATTCACTGGTGGGAATCTAAAGAAATGCCTCATCTGAATAGTTAACCTAAACCTTAATATATATATATATTTATTTATTTAATATTTGCTTGGCTTGGAGCACTTGTCACTTGTACTTGACAGGAGGCAAATATGCTATTAGGGAAGGTGAACTGGGGGTTACTTGTCCCTGTAATTTATTTGCTGGCTGGACACAATGCTTGGATACTAAATTTCCTTAATATGTAAGTTGGAACCCAAGGCATGCTGATATAAAAATGGACCAGACTGAAACAGTACTCTCAGAACCAGGGTAACTCTCCTTACACTTGTATTACCTTAACTCTTAGTGTGTAGGTAGACAGATTTTTGTATGTAAGCAGATTTTTCTCATAGGCCACACATCTCATGTTACTCAATTATCCAACTTTCTTAAATACATGAACTAGGTTCTGGCACATTTTTATTTATGAAAATAGTGTAAAATTGCAAACATCCAGTATTTTCATTCAGAGGAAATTCCTATTATTGTGTGTTCTGCTGCAGTATGTTGTCTGCTTTTATACTTCAAAAATAAATTCAAAGGTATTTTAGAGGCACACAAGAAAACAGGCTAAGCATAAAGATTTTGTTCCACTCTTAAGCATCATGACAGTGCTACTGTGGGCCTGGCTAAGTATTACTGGTTCTCCTTAGCCCCAAAGTGTTCACACTGTAGTTGGTATGTGTTAAAAATATTAGCACAGGATTTCATTATAAACTCCCTGAAATACTCAGCAATTATGCCATTATTTTCAATGGAAAAAAAAGGAAAAAAGGAATGGGCCCACTCTAGTTGTGATTGTGTTGCTTTCCAAGTGCTCACACACTCTCTAGCAATTTTTAAGCAAAGGTAACACTATAAAAACAAGAGTCATTTGTTCTAATTGAGACAAAGAAAAGTCTGTACAATATCACCACTTTATACTGCCTAGAAAACACTTACCTCAGATAAATGACCCTCTGTTCCAAATGAAATGTCTTCCATAACCTGTCAGAGATAAATTATTAAGTATATAGTAGATACATGCTATAAAAACAGTATGATTTTAATGGGACTTATAAAAACCCTATAGCACAATAAAAAATTATGTAAGCTGAACAGTTGCATCAATTTTCTTCACATGCATGAAAGATTTAAACTCCATTTGTAAAGGGGCAGTGGCAGCCACCCAATATTTAAAACTATATTTGAATACATTTTATTAAAGCCTGCTTTGGCTTCCCACTTAAAACCCACAAGAAATACTGCCTCTAAAACTGAAGGACTAACTATAGATTGAAACAAACTTTTCTATCAAGCTCTTGCAGATCTGTACACCATTCAAGAGTCTACAGACTTCTTTTTTTTATTTTTTTGGTACAAACCCTGTAAATGATTTTGGGCAGGAGAAATGAGAAACCCCATAGATGTTTCCTATTGGTAACAAATACTAAGTATAGTCAGTTCGTCCTTCAAAATTTCCTTCATTTGTGAAGCCTATAAGAAATTAGCCAGTGTTTAATTGACTGCCTGAGGAGCAAAGAAATTTGATGTTCCTAATGTTTGATGTCATTGGGAAATCATTAATACTTATCACGCTTAACAGTGTTATTGATAACAAACTGAGACAGGGATATTGCTTTGGTATGCACACACACACACATATATGTATATACACATAATAAAAGTGCAAAATCATTAATCTGCCATAAAATCATAATTGTTACTGGATACTATTTTCAGCAATCAATCTGAAAAGAGGTTTAAATTTCTCTTGCCTGTAATATTAAATTTTCCAATGGTATTTTTACTGCTAAATGACATGCAAGCATTAAGCTCACTGAGATGCAACAATCCCTACCTAAAGAGTTGGCATTTTTACCAGCAGACACTCCACCCCAGCCTCTCACACAGCTCCACGTGTGGCTGTGCAGTGAGGATCTGGCCACTGTGTCCAAGCCAGCTGCCTCTTGCCACTGACATCCTTTCCAGCTTGGATCAATACAAAAAACATGCAAGCTCTGGCTTTCACTAATGCTTAACGCTGACATTTAAAACTAAGATTAAATCTAAAATTTCCAAATTATTTTTTAAGCTCCACAAATACAGCATTTAATTAGAGCTCAAATGAATGCACAGTTTATTTAGCTTTCAAAAGGCTTTGTCCTTTGCACATTACACGTTTGCCTCCTGGACCAGAGGCTACCCCAATGCACAGTAGTGAGTTACAGTCTGCTCACAAAGGCTTTCTTGGTGCTTGCTATCACTAAATTCTGAAAAATGTTGTATCATGTTCTGTGATAACTTCTTTTAAATGGCAGATGCCACATTAAATATTTTTTTTCATGATGGTCCATTTGGTATCACTTAGACCTCAGTACCTTTTAAAAACCTAATTAAATGAAGGCTTTACAATTATTGAACATTTTCCCAACACCAGAGTGATCTTCAACTGACCCCAAAACATCATCCCAGATGGCCAAACTGAAGTACATAGAGGAGAGGAAAAGACAGCAGACCTTACCCTTACCCCTGTTCTCTACTTCCTTTGTGATGAAAAAGTGAGAAGTTAACTACAAACAATTTTGATGGACAACTACCAAAAATGCTGACTTACAGAAGGTAAAACTACTGAATTTTGGATTTTACCTTGTAACTTTAATCACCTCAAATTTCTTGAAATCTAGTAGGTTTTTCTTTCCTTCATAGTGATTAAGAGGGAGCACTGCAGAGCATGCCAGAGAGCAGAAGAAGAAAAAAGGATAGGTCAGGAACTCAAGCCTGCAGGTGCACACATACCCATGTTCATCAGGTTACTTGCTGTTAGGGAGGTCCCAGCACACACAAATCTCCCAGTTTATTAGTTATCACTGGTGGTTTTGCTGTTTTTATAAAAAGCTTTTTATAAAAGCTTTTGCTTACACATACATTATCAAGAAGCAAAAAAATAAAGCAAGACATTATAAGGAGTGGAACAAGCAGATATTAATATCTGAAGAGAAATGAAATTGTACTATATATTTTGGAAATCACCCAGATATGCATCTAACCATGTAGTAATTATCACTGCAATTTCCACCTGGCTTAGTTTAAAAGCACGGAACATTTGTGGGATGAAAACTGAAATCCACCTTTAATTCTTCAGAGACTTAGAAGCAAATCAAGGCCAAATAGTCTCAAAAAGTCAAACTACAACTGAAATGATGGGGCACCTTAATTTCATCAACACAGCTACCAGCTGGAAAGTACACACTTACATGAGAATTCAAGAATCTAAATGAAACAAATTAGACAAACTGACTTTCATATGACTAAGGGTAGCAATATTGTCTGCAACTTTGCTCCAGTGTTTTTTTAATGCTACAGTCTAATGAGCTATCTGCAACTGAGAGAAGCACATCTTATTTAAGTAACTCAGGATGATTTTTGCTGGCCTCACTTTATTTAGTTTTCACCAAACTATCATTAATGATGTTTCAACAAGCTGAGCTGCCAATGCATCTGATTTTCATCCCTAGTTAACAGTCAGTGTTATAAAGGAAGCCTGATTTACTGAATTGTTTTGGGATGCCAGTCTACCCCATAAAAACTGGGGGAAAAAAATCAGCAGTGTCTTAGAAAGCACAGTTATGAAAACTATAAAATAACTGTTGACAGTTAATAAACCTGTGCTCACATGATAGTAAAATAACAAACTTTCAAAGAATTTATACCTTACCTATTTTTATACCAGAACATGTCATATTTTATGATTTAGTGAGGATATTTAATAAAAAATGATAAATGCCCCCTCTGCAAAGCAGTATCTGAGGATTTAAGAGAAGGGCTCTTTCATCTATTTTGCTTTTCTTATTATTGTTCTGTTTCTTACCTGGTTTGTTTTTTTTTTTTTTGCTTTCTAAGGAAACCTATAGAGTAAGATAAAGTTATATGCAAGAAAACTATTTATAATAGACATCAACAAAAACAATATTCACCTGGCACTAGTGCTTAGCTCTATATGACACAATAAATAACTGGAGAGATTCCTTTATAGAATTCCACTGTAAAGTAAATCAATCATCTGGGGATGAAAGATACTTTTCAAGGCATACAAGCACATATGCTATTATCAGCCTTTCATATATTGTCTCGAAGTAATTAATTCAATAACCTCTAAGTACAAAGAACATGACTCTTTCCTTCTGCTTCAGTGGCCAAAGGTGCTCTCTAAAAATTCCCTAATGGGGAACAGAGGTTGTGACACAGTTGAACACAATAGTCATTCCAGAAACATGGCAACCACAGCAAGCTTCTCCTCTCACAGGGGCACCACAGCCTTGTTAAATAATATGAAACCACGTATTTTGACAAATACATGCTTTTCTAATAGGTATCCTCACTGGCTGATAAATGGCTATGAAAAGGTTCCCTGCTAATATACAATGAGTTTTTCCATGGTAGTCATATAAACAGCTAAATTGAGAGAGTAAGCACCACATCACTTTTTTTTTTTCCATAAATATTGAATTATTTTTAAATAAAAAACACTCTACCATATAACAAAGCACTTAAATGCTTCAGAAGTGGTTTGTTTTTCAAGTCCATTTACAAATCAAGATGGATTTTTTCTTGCACTTCAACATGCTCAAAACAGAAGTTAGCATGATTTGTGTCAGCTTTTTTTGTTTGTTTTTATATTCTACCCTGTGATGAACTACTAAGAGGTGTTAGGGAATAATCTGTTAGGGGTCTTCTCTAAAAGTTTAGATACTGCCTGTCACTTCTAATGAGATCCTATCAGTTTTACAACCTAAGGCATTTTTCTGAGGGAAAAACCTCCATACTCCACAACAAAATCTCCTGAAAGTATAAAAGCAGGCAGACCAACCCTAATTCCAGAGCCAGAATACAGTCAATATGCCAGGGCAGTTTCATGAAACTGATTTTTCAGCCACCAGTGGCACATAACTTTGCCTCAAGGGTGAAGGCTGCAGGCAGCACGGCAGCAGAGGAAAGCTGTTTGAGTAAGCCATGATGAAACAGCTCTGTTGCTCAACTCCTTCAAAAAACTGGACAATCCATGAACAGTCTCATAGCAGCAAAACTGCTGCTTTTTTTTCTTTCAAGTGTATCAGCCCTGGGAGCGCTTTAGGAACAGATGGAGGAGCACCTCCACAGGTCCTTCCCTGGTGGACATTTTATACATCAGCTATATATGTTTATACATCAGCTTCTGAATGGATTTTAGCACATTCCCAAAATGCAGTTTATTCAGGATAGCAAGACAGGCCAGATCCCAGGAAAAAGCATTTATACCACAAAGTTAAAGCACTTAGGTGAAGAGATGAAATTAGTGGGTAGTCTTCCTAAATGCTCTCTGTGGTTGATAGAGACAGAGAGGAGATTACAGAAAGTCAAGCTCAAAGGAGGAGCTGAATTTGAAGCACTGCAAATACACTTTCCTCTTCTGTTTGAGATATGGGGAACCATCCCTCAAGCCCTGCATATCTCTCCAGAAGCAGAAGTCACCTCACTTCAGCTGGCCAGTTGTCATTCTTGGATAGCAAAATTGATTTCCAGGGAAACAATCTGGACTTGTAGGGGTGAAAAAGATGATAATCTACAGCACAAATATCAGGAGTGATACAGAAACAGTCAGAAAATCCCAAACACTCCAGACCCTCTAAACACTTTTGAAAGAGGAGCACAGATTTCCATAACCAACAGAACTCCTCATATTATTTCAGCAGATTCATAAAAAATATTATAAGGGAGTGATGGGGGTGGAATCAAAGCCAAGCTGACCATTTCTAATAAAAATGTTCTCTGTGTAAAGTCAGTCCATAAACCATTTGCCCTGGGAAAAGACTGCAAGAACTACTGAATCCCAATATAAAACTGCAATTTTACTAACAAGTGGAGATTTTAAAGTAAGATAAGGGTCTGCTTTCCACTAAGTCTCAGCCAGCATAAATGCAAAATTAGGTATCAGATTTCAGAGCAGTCCACAGTTCAATGGCTCTTAGTATCAGGTGCAATTAAGCATAATTTAAATTTTTTTCAACTTAATTCAATGATAATAAAACTAGCAACTGCTGTTGGAGGATCTTTTCTCACAGTGGTGATGTTGGGTGACAAAGCTTTTTAACAGCTTGTTTTCCTAGGCAGTACAGTTAAAAGACTATTATGTAGTGGTTGATTTTTCAAGCAGGAATAGCATTCCAGATCAGAACATGAAAATATAAAAAGAAATTTGCCAAACATTCCAAGCTTCGTGATTTTTTCCTCCTTTTAATATTTGTTGGACGCTGTAAGCCTATTAGCATCTATTACCTCAGAAGCCTTTGACCATTTCACTCAGGGAGGAAAACAACCTCTCTCCTCATGTCAGCTAACAATGATCCAGGCAAACAAGTCAGCAGAATCAACTCAGAATGGAACTTGTCAGTGAGATGAGGAACAACTGATAATTTTGGTTAAATACTTGATAGGTTTTCCTTTAAATCCTGGTGTACATTCTGTATTTATTGCTTGAATGATTTCTGCATTTTAAAAAGACTGATGGTAAAAGGAAAAGGGTTGAAGGGCATCTGAGAAGTTAATTAGCTATTTTAATTCATGTCCCAGACTGGAAGCCACATATTAAATTCATGCTTAACCTGCCCTGCTGACCTGTCACCAAGATTCAACTCCTCCTCCCAAAAGGAAAACCAGCAGTATCCCTTGAAATGCAGCTGCAGACTATTTCAGATACCTCTTTCAGCTCCCTGTGTTTGCAGCAAGAAACAGCACCCCACTCTGTGCCCTTTGGAAAATGACCTTCTTTTCTTTTTTCAGAATCAGGTGGGACATCAGCAGTCATCTCCATCTCATCCATTTGGTTCTCTTCTTCCTCAAAAACACAGCAACTGGCTTCTTTCAGCTGAAACCCTCGGATCAACAGCTGACAGGCCTCCAAGTCAGCTTCCCACACTCTCTGGAGCAGCTGGCTCCCACAGCTGAAATAAAAGCCAAAAGAAAATAAAACTGCAGTTCAGGGAGAATAGTTGCTATTTCAAGTAACAGTTGGGGTAACTGCTTATTATAGACAGAAAAATAAAAATGACCAAAAACCCTAAGTACCTCAAATACTCCCACAGAGATAACATTGCTATATCAAACTGAAAAGCAATAAAATTATTGCCCTATTGAGCAATAATAGTATGTATTATGTATATAGTATTATGTATATTATGTATAGAGTCATCGACTCTTATTGAGTCGATGACAGAAAACCCTCCTTGGATTAAGATGTTGCTTCCAACTGTAGGGCAAACATCAGAGACTTTCCTCTGTTCAGACACGTTCAGGGGTCTTGCCATCATAATCAGAGCTTCCTTCACACTGTCAGGTACACAGGCCTGTCATCCTGCAGCCGTGTGGCCTTGCTGAATTCGTTATAGAAGATTGTATGTGATCACACTACTTCTACTCCATTAAATCAGCTCTAATTTTTGGAAAATAGGTACAATAAATTTCTTATTAGACTAAAATCTCCTTGCTTCAGCACTAGTGAATCACATTAGATTAGACCACAACTGTCTCCCTTTTCTTCAGTCTCAGTTTTGCCAGGATGATTTTTTGCCTTTTCTTTATACCCCTTTTATATAGTTTTCATGTAGTCTTAGTGCTTTTAGCCCACATACTTGTAATTCTCAAGTTTGATAGCTTAGCTGAGACCCACTGTTCTGTTAGGCAAGGAGACCAAACACCCTGGAAGCCTCGCAGTCAGGGGTCAGAGAGCCCTGGACACCAAGGTCCTTTCTTTACATTCTGTAAACTAAGATAGGCCCCTCCAGCAGGGAGATTCCTTCAAGTCTCTCATTGGGAAATCTTTGATAGATATGCTAATTTGCAAGGCCTATAAGTTGTATACATGGTGTATCATATGTGTGTGTGAATTTCTGTGCATTTCCACCTGGATGAAGTGCTGCACCTAAGGATCCTCAAATAAATACTGAGGTAAAAGCCCATTCTCCCCTTAATCATGTTTGGCTTTTAATTTTAAGACCAGGAAAAGGCAACACTTATACTTTTGAGTGTTGTCCTTATCCCTTACTAATGTGCTTTGGTTTCCTTCTACTTCGTTATGCCACCAGAACAAAACCAGAAGTATTAGTAAATTCAGAATACCAAACTTCTATAAACTTTCAATTAATTAATCATCTCTCAAACATGTACATTGCAAATATTGCTCCTGAGATCCATCCAAGAGTTATTTCCACCTGAGATAAATGGGAATTCTAAGTGTAGATAGCTTTTTGGAACTAACATCACACAGTTTGTAAGCGATGCGGCCACATCTCCATTTGATACATGTTGTCTCTGAGGAGCCAAATGAGAAGATTGCCTGCTACAATATAGCAGATCAGTGGCAGAGGTTGGGATGGGACTGAGAAACAACTNGAAGGATAAAGTGGCTGCACTTCTCACAATGAGTTAATTAATCTAACATAAGTATGTTCTTAACTCCACAAATTCCACAAGATGTCAAGCTGCAAAAATTACACAGCAATATATTGAGACTGAGAGCAAAACCAGGCTTCAGAAGCTGAGCTATTTGATCTGTGCTTAAGAGTCAGTATATATGTTTATTGAAGGCATAATGCAGCATGGGGTCCACAAATTGGCCTCCCCCAAGGAGTTCAAAGTATCACTAATTAGAAAGGGAAAAATGCTTCACTGGATTACATGTCTGTGTTCCATCCAGGTAGCATTTCATTTACCAAGCCAGAAAAATAAAATAACCCCCACTGTTTCTCTACTTGTCAATCACATTATCATAGTTACACAGTCAAAACATTTTCCTGCAGACATACATAAGCTCATTTACTTGCTTTTTGAAAATGTTTGTTTGCATCTATATATGGCTTATTATTAAAGGCTAAAAAAACCACTCTGGAGACCTAAATCAGAATTTGCAATGGATAACTTGTTTTTTCTATTTAATTTAATGAAGAGCTTTATTGACAAAATTAGGGCAGAGATGGTGATGTATGCAATATTTCACTGGGAATGCAGGGGGGAAAATGAACAGCATGTATAGTAGTACAGCATAATGGTGCCTGGGCTGATGTTATTTGG
>VZTN01032228.1:23827-98253 GCA_013400515.1 Erpornis zantholeuca | reverse complement strand
CACCTTCAATATAATCTCAATTTCACAATTCAATTCCTTGCATTGCATCTCTCTTCTCCATTCTCCACAGGAGCCAAAATTCTCATAAATTGACTTCATATGGTTCCAATCGTGGGGTTGTCTCCCAGTGTGGGAGACATTCTTCCTACTCCCTTATTTCAAAGCTCTCTGATAGCACTTGTTTGCTGCTCAACACTATTGAACACTATTTCCATGTGAAAACAAGACTCATTCCCAGAAAGAGACTCCACATATTCTCTTATAACAACCTACTCTATCCTGGAGACTAACTAAAACTCCCAAGCAAAGTCCAAAGCTTGCAGTACTTTTCCCTAGGACAAGCAAGAGCAACTTGCTCATCCAACCTTGCCTTCTCCTTTAGAAAACACAAAATAGTATCTACAAAACAGCAAGTAGCTCTCCCTCTTTATTTGTGATGTTTCACCCACTAGAGAATATTCTGGACCAGAACCACAGAAGCCAAAGAAAGCAATCCTCATAATCCCCATCTAACTTCTAGACTTTTACATCTTCAACACCTGAAAAATTTGCTCTGGGCTGACTTTTCTAATATCTACACTTTACAGCCACAGTCAAGTTCTCTGCACATTGATCCTATTCAAAAGACATCCAGTGCACCCAGACAGGACATGGCAGTGCAGCACAGAGGTGTGGACACCACTTCCATGCAGCTGGAAGAATGGGTGATGGCTGTGGCTCTGCTTTCTACAGCATCCCAGGAGCAGAGGCAAATGAGTAGAAAGGGGCAGATTTCAGGAAAAAGTTCTCCAAAGGGCCTCCAAACCACCCCTCAATGTGGTGGCTATGGCATCCACATCTCCTCAGGACAGAGTAAATCTGGAGGTGCAGTAGAGAGAGGAGATCTGGAGCCAGATATCCTGTGTTCTTGTTGAGTGTTGTAACCTTTACAATACTGCTATGGAACACCCACCAGTCATGTAAGTTTTGTTGGGATTAGGAACTCTCGCTTCTTGGCTTGGTGAGCAAAAAGAAGAGCAACATTTCAATTCCCTCCTTGCTCACATCTGCCAAATTTCAGACCAGTCCTAGTGGGGAACCCCAAATACATTAAGACACCTGCTCATCTGAGATATTTAACACTGTAGACACCCTATGTCCAGTATAAAAAGCACTGAGAGAATGGAACTGAAGTGTAACACTTTGTTGGAAGGAAAAATGCCATGCTGGAAGGCAGCCACTCAAACACTGCAGAGTCATCTTCGGACAGCTGCTGCCTGTTGCATGGTCCTTGCTTCTTTCACATCTCTGCTTGCCCAAATCTGAACTTTCACTCCAGGAAAAGTATATTTCTGTGTGTCTGGGAGCAGGGACAACCCTTTCAGTTAAAAGCTTAAGCCTGTTCTTCACTGCCTCTATTTTCTCCCCATCTCTGTTCCGTTCCCCAGAAGGTAGCACTGCCATTCTATTACTTGTGCTAGCTCCAGGTGGTGTCCTTGATGAAGACATTTTGTATACATGCATAATGAGGCTACACCACCAATTCTATAAATTGTACAGTTAAGGAAAAAGGGTACATTCTATTATGATGGGTTCTAAGATTTCTAAGGAATTTTCTCACATCCCACAAAAGCTATTAACTTGAGCTGCCTTAATATTTCTTAAAAAAATTCCTTTCCATGCAGAATTTTTCATAGAAAGAACCTAACAACAAAAAAGTAATAATATCCATGTAAAGATACATGGCCCCTCACAGTAACCTCAGTAAACAAACAAAAAAACCAGAATAAATATATATCTGCCAATGTTTTCTGCCAAATGTGTTTTAAAAAATTAAGTTTATCAATTACACTCATTACCCACAATTTTTTTTAAAGTGAAACATTACCTACTACATCCAGGATACTGAAAGTTTAGCACTGAAATCTAAAACCAGTCTGCTGAGAATTGACATATTTTCTAAAAACCCCTACCCTGATATTGCAACTTAAGGCCAGAACTATCACCTTGAATTTTATGTGGAATATGTACATATTTCATGGTTTTTCTGGTTTTTCATTCCTGAAAGGCCTAGCAACAATATTTCTAGTGCTTAAAACCAACAATAGACATTTGATTAGTGTTATTAAAAAACAACATAGCACACAATACCAAATGATACTTTTGTCATTTTCTCTTCCATCCTCCAGCCATTTATTTTACCTGGCGCAGAACTTTAATCATAGGCTGTCATCTTTTTTACCAATATTCAGTGTCACTGTGTTATACTTAAATTATCTCCAGTGGAAACAAAATGATAGACTGCTGCAGCTGATGGTTTGCACTTCGATTCTTAATGCAGGGTGGATGCAGGAATGGGACTACTGTGCCAAATGCAGGAAATTCAGTAATTTACAAGGGAAGAAGGATGGCATCTTGTTGAGAGCATTTATAATTCAATTTTGTCCCTATATTTACTTTTCAGTTTATTTTTACTGTATTATCTAATCTATAATGTAAAAATTTACTACCTGCTTTCAGGGTTATTTATTTCTCTGTAAAAAAAGGAATGGTCCTCTGCCCTTACCTCCACTGAAACATCTATTACAGATAATCTATTCTAAGACTAAAAAACTTAACTTTGATAGATGGGGAGAAAGCTGCAGGGGAATTCTTCTTATTAAGCAGTTCACATAAAGCCAGGTTCTCAACCCAAGTTTATCATTCACCTTATTCATAATCTGATAAAACACAGTTTGGTACTAACTCTGATAATTCAGTCTGTATCCTGCTTCCCTTTGGCTCCTGCAATAACAGCAAAGCCCCACAATGTCATTAATTTTGGCTGGATAGGAATTGCCAGAATGAGATTTTTTTCCTGCACTATTTAATATTTGATCCCAATTAGACTTAAAGGAGAGGCATGAATAAGGCCCTGATTTTGAAAAACATGCATCTCACTATCTACATGTTCAGCTGAGCTGCTACACAAGCTTCCATACTTTCTTGAGCTTGGACCCCACAAAGCAACTCCTACTGACCTCCACTGAAACAGAAGTCATTTGGTGGCTTTAAAATTCACGACCAGTTCTAATCCAATAAAATACATTTGTTTCTAAAAGTATGCCACAGGAAGAAAGCACAGCATTTGCATTGAGGCCACATTCTCAGCTGCCTCAAATCCACACTGCTGCAATAGCAGCAATGGCTATACCAAGAAAAGAATTGCAAAGCAATTAAAATAATGAGCCTGATGTCTTACTGCTTATTACATTCTCTGACCACAGTGCTAGGCAGCACACAGAAGGAATTCACAATTCCCCTATTATTTTTATCCACCTCTCTCCTCTGATATAAAACAGTTTAAAACATACTTGTCTGTCTGAAAGGATGAGATTTAGACTTTCAGTTTCAAGGGAATTTGGGAATGTGAATCATCCTGTGTACCACTGACCAAATGGGAATTAAGCATACATAAAGATTAAAAAAACAAGGCAAAGAAATAACCTTTTAGAAGAGGTACAGCTGGCAGAGATGATACATCGTCATCCTGTAGGAATGTGCCTTGAACTTTTGTAACAGGAAAGACACACCTGGAAAAACGAGTGTTGGCCAAATACCACCATCAATAGCCACATGCTTACGGAGTTCCTGTGAAACATCCAAGGGCACCATATGACCTGCTACAGTTGCAGAGTCATATAAGTTCAGGAGCCAAACCTGTTCTGGATCAAAAAGAGCAAGAGAGAAAGGGCAAGGTCTATAGATCCTCCCTGGAGGGACCCTACTAGCTACAAAAACCCTGCACTGCTGCTGACAGCACACTTAAAATTGCTGGGCCACACGTGTCACCCCAGCCTAGAACAGCATACTCCCAGTAGTAAGTACATTAATTAATGAAAACTTCCAAATGGTTGCAGGAAAGACTGTCCCAGTTGCATGCAAAATAGAGCTATCCTACATCTTCATACTCATGCTATGCAGATGGATAATAATATCTGCTGTGCATATTTTATTTTCTACTAGCTTAATTATCACCCAGTTTCTATCCAATTGGCCAGCCAGGGCTTTGTGTGAGCTATCATCCGAAGACAGAACGGGAGGGTTTAGCAGCGCCACTGGAGAGCAGGCAGATGGCATCAGGCATCCATCCTCATCTTCCTTGGCTGCTCTACACCCATGGCTACTGTTGATGGCAATCCCACTCAAGACAGATGACACAGCCTCTGTAATTGCACAAACTGGTTTCAAATCTTGTCTTCAGGGATGCACTGGAAAAGAGCAGCAGTAGGAAAGTACACATGCACCTCTGAGCAGTTTTCTTGCCAAGTTCAGGAGGGAGCAGCTCCTCTTCACTACACTGATGCATTTACATGCAGCCAAAAGCTTAATGCCATGGACCCAGAGGTGACAAACAGCTTTGCTATCCCTCCCTCCTCTCACAGGCATATCTTCACAGCTAAGATGGGTTGAGGTTTGCATGAAATCAGCTCACAGAGAAGTCAACAGCAGGGCAGAGCTGGGCAAGGCACAGGTGATGCTGAAGGGCAAAGAGAAGTACTTTGAAGAGTTTGCAGTTATTTTTCTCAGTAAGACCAGGAAAAGTCCCATAAAATTACTGGAAACAGTCTTCTGTGTAAAGGGATAACTCAATCCCTAGTTTTCAGACTGTCTCACCTAACACTACTATATCCTGCTGCATGTTTCCCTTGTTCTTTGAAGGGAATGATGAAACTGCTGTCCTTTAGGTTGACAGTGTCCAAATTTAATTCCTTGGCAGCTACAGCACGCTGCAAATACATCCTTACATTGTTGATCTTGGATATTATTTTCAAACTCCCTCTGAAAATTCTAGGATGAGGTCAGTGGCTGAACACTCTTTGTGAAGCACAGTGGAGCTGTTGTAAAAAATATTATGTCATAGCCAAAGCATTTTTGCATAGGAAAAGGAAAACTATTAAAAGCAAACCACCAAAGCTCATTGTATCAATCTTCCCTTCATTAATGCAAACATACGTTAGGACCAATATCTTCAAGAGAAATTGTATAGGCTTCTAGGTCAAAAAGCCAAGAACCTACTCTTGGGAAGGAGGAAGGATGTTTGACTGCTGTCAGTCATGGTAGACATTCACCATTCATAAAATGGGATCCTGTCCACTTTGATCAGTATCACTAATTAACAAACAAACAAAATTATTAATACGAATTTGAAACTCTTAATAAAACTCATGTAATTCAAGCAAGAAGAGCACAAGAGATTAGGGAAAAGAATAAGAAAAATTTTACTTCTGCTCCAAAACAGGGAAATGTCAGCACACCAAAGCAGCAAAGTGATAGAATTACTTACTCTTGACAAGGCAAAGGTTTGCAGCAGAGAGAACTACTGTGTGTGCCAGTTTTAGCTGAGGCAATTTTCTTCCCAGTGGCTGGTATGGGGCTGTGTTTTGAATTCGTGCTGAACACAGGGTTGATAATACAGAGATGATTTTGTTATTGCAGAGCAGGGCTTGTACAGAGTCAAGGCCTTTTCTGCTTTCCATACGCCATGCTGGCAAGGAAGTGGGGGTGCATGGAAGCTGGGAGGAGACACAGCTGGGGCAGGCGACCCCAACTGACCAAAGGGATATTCCAGACCACACAGCATCATGCTCTATATATAAGTGGGGGAAGAAGTGAGGCATGTTTGGATTGACAGCATTTCTCTTCCCAAGGAACTGCTGTGTGTTCAGCCCTGTTCTCCTGGGGATGGCTGAACACCTGCCTGCCCATGGGAAGTGGGGAATTAATTCCTTGTTTTGCTTTGCTTGTGTGTGTGGCTTTTACTTTCCCCATCAAACTGCCTTTATCTCAGCCCATGACTTTTCTCACTTTTACCCTTCCTGTTCTCTTCCCAATCCTGCTGGTGGGGGAGTGAGCAAAGGGCTGCTGTGTGGGGCTTGGCTGCTGGCTGGGGTTAAACCAGAGAACGTGACACTAATGAATTTTGGCAAAGTGTTGAACTCCAGCTTTGCAGGCATGACTGACCAGCACCAGAACAATGCAGCGTAAGAATAGGGCATACAGAATAAAACAAAATCCTAACAAAATATGCAATTACTAACCAGCTAGATAAGCTGTGAACTTTCATCACATTTCCTTTTCAAGCAAGGGCAATACTTTCTGTTTTTAGAAGGGGAGACCCAGTCTTGCCCTCTGACAATTTTTGCTACGCTAAGAATAAAATGAATGGAAGACAAAGAACCTAGAGGGAAGGAGGGCAAGATTTTCTATCAATAAGCAGCAAAATGCCCTGTCACCTTGTCTTTGGCAATGCTGCACACTAACTACTGTAGTTAATTCAGCAACTTGGAAAAAGCCCTGGATGAAACCTGAATTAATATGGAAAGGGAGTTAGTAAAGGCTGTTCAACCATGTGCTTTGCTTTTTCTAAAGCTCTGAGGCACTGGAAACTGGCCTCAAATCTGACCTTTTTTTCTTTTTTTTTTTTTTTCTAAAAAGATCTAGTTTCTATGCTGAGAATAGCTAAACAGAACAGAGCTTTCTGTTACTTCTTATCAAACAGTATGGTCAGGTGCCATAGGTCTCCTACCTCCCAATTAAAAATCAGTATTTGTGACCCAGGATCTCTGAACTGGCAAAATATAAAAAACCAAAAGACATATATATATTACAAAAAGGGAGAAAAAAGACAATAATTTCTGAGTTTTTAATTCTTGTGGCCTTCTTCACTTCTTATCATGTCATATAGAAGCCAAACAGTCTTTAAAAATGTTATATGTAACACATGTACATTGGTGCAGTACTAATTGTGTACTAGAACTTAAAGTGAAAAAGTAAATTTTGTGTTACCTCCCTTTCCCCCAGAGTACTGTGGGGCCCAAAAGCCTACCCACCTCCCTCCATACCTTAAACCAGCAGATCGTTCCTTAGGATATAAAACAAAATTCTCCTCCCCTTGTAGAAAAAAATCCATTTTATCACTGCAAATTCAGAAGATTCCTGCTACTGCCACAAAAGATGTGGTGGGTTCCACCAATGCAGTTATCTCCTGTCTTGTGGATGCCACAGACAGAAGTAGTAATGGGGGTGCTTTTGGTTTGGTTTTTGCTTTGATTGGGGTATTTTTTTAAATACATTTTCTCACTTGAAGGATGCAGATTGCATTCTTTGCCCTCCGTTTTTATTGCTTGTGCAATGTGCATTTCACCTATAGATAGGTATTAGTTCAGCCAGGGCTGAAAGACAAGTTTGAGGCTGGGAATCAAGGAGTTCCATCCTAGCACAGACATGAGTTTATCAAAGGATCTCCATTAGCACGCGGGCACCAGATAACACTGATGATAAAATGCACATTATGCTGCAGAAACATGATTAGAAACTAATCTGCTGCACTTCTATAGAGATGATTTCCTTTTCCACACCCTCTGGGCATTAGCTACACTTTCCACAACCAGAAATGAAAGGCATAGTGAAGATTCTCCCCTTTCCTCCAGACTCAGTTAATCTAGGCTAATCCACTTCTGTGAAGCAATACCATCAAATTTCTTCTGACATTATTTAAGTTTACTAAGAGCTTCCAAGATACTATACTTTGTCAGGAAAGTGCAAACATTTTCAGATATATTGCAAGTGATTGTGAAGACCATAAGGATATTAAGTAACAACCTTCAGTGTGGTCATGCAGCCTAAGACAGCTTGAAAAGTAATCTAATGTGTTTTAAAGGTGAGAATAGGTTTTCCCTGAAGAAAGTGCTTTATCATATTCCTACTATCCAACTTCCCCCCCCCTCCATGACAGACAAAGGATATAGGCAAAAATAGGTGTCCTAAGGGATAGAGTTGGAAACAAAGGTAAGAATAAAATATACAAAGTGGAAATGAGACAAGTCCAAGGAAGGAAGACAGAGGAACCACAATAAAGGGAAGAGCAGGAGGATGACCAGAAAGTCCCCTTTCTAAGATTGCTAACTTCAAGACAGGGCAATTAAAGAACAGAAAATAAGAAAGCACACAACACTTAAAGCAGAGGGGAGAAAATAGAGCAAGAAAAAAATATTTAAATTTTTCTGCTTTGTTAATTGGATTCACCACTGTGAAACTCTAAAACAATTTAAAAAAGATGTGTCTCCCAAATACAACTGGACCAATACAGCAACCAAAAAATCACCTGTAATTTATTAACTAACACACTTAGCACTTTGCTTTTCATTATTCACTGCTCCTTTTATTTGTATTTTGGGCAAGTAAACTTCCCTCACTACAAAAGTACCAAAAGATCAGTGGGATTTTGCCAGATTTCCCCTCCCCCATGTAAATCCATTTAAAATGCTACTTTTATTCACAAGTTCCTATGTTCTTGTTACAAGTTACATGGCTGAAAGTGATAATCCTTCAATTCATGGTATCATAACCTTTCCACAGCAAAGGAAGTAGTATGAGAAGAGTTGCTGTTTTCAGGCTGGAAAAGAATATCAGGAAAACATGAGCCTTTAAGAAACAATAGTCCTGTTTTCATGACAGCCTCTCTCATGCAGACAGAAAAATAAGGTAACTGAAACAAAGCAGATGTATTGTTCACAACAAGGAGAACGGGTTGTCCAAAGTAAAGTGTTTGTTCCCATGAGGGTTTGGTGACACTGCAATGCGTTTTTCACATTACTGAAACATGAGAAATTATTTGGTGGTGGTTTTTGGGTACCCACCAGTATGATAAAACTACACAGTATGGTCGAGAGAGATTGTTTTACTCTAAAGAAGAGCAAACTATGATTTCGGCAGAATGCCTTCAAATGTCACTGAAGAGTGCAAAGATTTCTTCCAAAGTTATGAATCTGGCAAGTAATGTACCATATTCACTTCAAGCAGCATCAATTTCTAAACACATTCCAGATTTTCAGTACTTAATCACACCAAGCCTAGTCCTGCAGTTCTTTGTTGCAACAGCAGGCAACACAAGTGATTCCACCTCCATCCAAGGGCATTTTTTCACAGAGATAAGGACCACTCAAAAACAACAGCCTGAAGTCATGAGCAAGCAACACAGCTGGGGAAACTACATCTATATAATCAATGTTAAATTGAAACACAAAGTACTCCCTACAGACAGGAGCAACAGAGAAAGAGGGCTACAAATCTGCAAGGATACTCAAGTCCTTTGGATGTGCTCTGAGGCCATCTTTAAGGCTGCATGAAACACTGTCCTTTCAGTGTGCTGTGCTACTCAGAGCATTCATACCCAGCTCTGCTCCCAAAACCATTTCTGAAACTTCATATGTTATAAAGGAGGCTTGAGACATGTGGTACGTAGGCTAACAATGAATAATAAGGGAAGACAATAACTTTGAAGTCTGTTTATTTTCATGTAAACTGGAATGTGATGTGGTGGCATTTAATCCTGACCTGTCCTCTTATGGCCTGGGACCCTCAGAACATTGCACGCCTTGCCTGAAGGGACAGGATCTCAGTGAGGATGACATACTCAAATGCATTAAAAACACTGCCTGCATGAGAAACCCTTGTTTCTGATACAGAATACATGCATGCCATAGCAGTCTGAGCAACCAGGCTGCAGCCACATTTGTTCTGAATTAGTCAAGTGACATTTGACTGAAAGTCTTAAAAAAAAAAATCACTGATCAGCTCAAGTAAAATAGACCTTGGGCTCGATTTCTGCTGCTTCAATAAATGCAAGTTGCCTGTATCACACCAACCATCTTAACACCTCGCTGAACAAGGAACCACCCAGAGGAGCACGATTTACATCCTGTAAGTTAAGACTCCACGACATTTTTCATACCATGTATCCATGAGTGAAAATAAAGGCACCATTAGCATGAAAGAAACATTGCTGAACAGAATATGAACCCAAGTTAAAAAGCGAGAGTCAATTAAAGAACAAAGGTTTTGCACACATTTGCAAAGTCACCTGGTGCTGGATCATTCAACAATGGCAAAGTAACAGTCACTGCAGTATTGCATCTTGTTATATTTATGCATTTACCCTTTCTTGCAGGATAGCACAGAAAACAGCTCAATAAAACACCTTTGTGTAATTGTCACCAGTTATTCTGGAACAATACTATTCCCCCAAAATAATTTCATGATTCCTATCTTGGAATTAGGAAAAGCCACTTAAAAGCCCTGTTTTTGTGATGAATGGAAGTCACAGCATAATCTTTTGAGGCCTGGAGAACTGTACAATCGCATTATACTCCCTCAGCTCAAGAAATGTCATCTTTACATCGGCTGGTACAAAAAAATTGTTTCCAGCCTGAGGCAGCTATGATAAGAGATTTAGAAGTCATCACCATGTAGGCCAAGAGATAGAAAGGAATGCATCACCGCATATAAAGTATCTGCTTCTCAGAATTTTGGAGCTAATGTTCTTACAGCTGTGTATGACTTAGACCAGGTAGGGGAAAGAAAGGGACTAAATGAGTCACTAGAAGGATCTAGTATTTTGTCTAACCTGCATTTTAGCACTCCAGCAGCAGAGCTGTTGGTAAGCAAAATAGGATCAGATCATTATCCAGCAAGGGATGGGGCTGCAAGGTCCCTTGGAAGCACAATAGCAAACACACAGTTTTGGGGGCAGGCAGGCAAAGATGACATTTCAGTCCTTTCTGTGCACTGCTAAGATACTAACAGCAGCTGGAACAGCCTCCAGCACAACTGCAGAGGGTCATGGGTTACACAAAACTACCACAGGCCATCTGGGACTCCCAAGCATGCCTGTGCTGCTCCAAAGACAAGGAGGAAAAGCTTTTGGAAAGCCTTACTCAGCAGCCTTAGCACAGTAGTTCTCTTATAGCAGACATCAGAGTTTCTACAACATGACATACAGCCACCAACAGCTCAAGATGAAATCTTTCATGGCTTTATAGCACCCTCTCCTAGGATCAGTTCATGACCCTCACTCATTTACATGACTTAGGCTCATTTATGGCAGAACCTGGTGGTTCTTGAAAGAGTTGGATGGTTAAAGTACACTTTATTCATGTTAGTGATATAAAGTGCCAGCAGAGCCTTCATTTGGTGTATAAACAAGTGAAATTAAAAAAAAAAAAAAACTTTCCATGGAAGAACAAGGGTCCCACGAGAAGATGCTCATCTGAATTTCAATGATCTAGATCAGACAATTACTGTAAACTTCTCCTGTACAATCCCTCCTAAACAGCTCAAGCGATGAGCTGAAGTTTTCCATGCAAAACTCCTTGTACTTCAGATATTCACACAGACAGATGTCTCTGCTGAACTCACTTTCATTATCCTAACTCTGACCACTTTTGCACATCTCCTCTTTACTAACAAAATGTAAGCAATTTGCAAGGTCTACCATGGA
The DNA here is from genome assembly GCA_013400515.1 of Erpornis zantholeuca. Taxonomy (NCBI): domain Eukaryota; kingdom Metazoa; phylum Chordata; class Aves; order Passeriformes; family Timaliidae; genus Erpornis; species Erpornis zantholeuca. The sequence continues at coordinate 86,954 of VZTN01032228.1, read as the reverse complement.
AAAGATGGCAATGGTATTTATATTCTCGAGAGAGCAGCCCAGTGATTTAATGTATAAACTTGAGGAATGGCTTGATGTATGCTGGTGACTGGGAAAGAGACAGCCAGCAACATTATTAAACATGCTATTTGTTCATTCTTTTCTTGAAGGATACTGTCCTCAACAACTGTCAGTCCACTCTCAGAATATAAGCTGTATTTTAAATAAGGAAAAAAAGTGTCAAGCAGTCTGTATACTTAGTAGGTGGTTTGCCTTCCTTGGGGTGAAAGTAACAGAAAATGAACATATTTCTGGGTTTTGTCAATGCATATTTTCCCGTTTTTACTTTAGGCACAAGGCTATCAAAAGTGCAGCACACTTAATGAAAAGCATTCTATCAAGCTACCTGAAAATGGATGCATTTTTTAGGTCACAGTGGAAAGTATGGCATTTGTTTTAAAAACCAACCAACCAACAAAAAACCCCTAAACCCCCACCTCACCAAAAGGTGCTCCAGCAAATAAGCTATGCTCTCCTCCCCTCTCTCCAACCATTAAAAAAATAAAAGGACAAAAGGAATATATTCCAAACTAAACAAAAAGGGGAAGGGGTGAGAGTGGAGGAGGGAAATTAACTGACTAAATTGACCATTTTTTAAACTTGAATCTTCATTAGAGCTGCTTTGTTATGAGTTTTTTTTCATTAACTTCCTTTCCTTCTGTTACGAAGTGGTTAAAAATGACATTTCTGAGAATTCTGCTCTACTTTGAAGCTGTATCTTAAATTGAAGGGTTCTGAATCTAGGCTGTTTCAATTTGAAACATTACCTGGCAAAATTATGTATTTCATCTGAAAAAAACTTTAGAGACTTATTTGAATTCATGCTACCCAGACTTGATCCTCTTTTGGTTTCAAGGCCATCCCCAAAGGTGCATCCACGAGCCAGATGCAAACTCTACATCTGTCTAAAATGTAATCTTAAAACTTACTCTTTAAACTTTCCTTAGAGACTCTTTCTTTAGCTTATGATACATATAAATGTGTTATCTGAGCATCCATATGAAGACCAAAAATGAGAAATTCTCTCATGTTACTACTCTAAGCAGGGGCAGGGTTCAGGGAAGCCTCTTGGGCTCTCACTTGGTTTTTTTTTTTATTGCTCAAGCTGTAAAGCAGGTGTAGCCAACTACATAAAGACCAAAGAACATAAAAAACCAAACATCTATAACCACCTTATTAGCATAAAAAATATATATTTTTCAAGCCATAGTATCTTGGAAACTTCTTTCTCATATAAACATTAAAGATTTTCTATTTCCCCCAATATTCAAACAAATTCTTGGCCCTTAATTGCTTGAACTATTTTTAGACTAATACCATTTGCAGATCTTCGAAAACAAGTTCAGGACTGAATCGTCACCATCTGGGACCTGCAAATTCTATCTGAAAAACCTCTGGAAGGAGAAACAAACATACAGATTCTCCAAGTATTTTACACTTTAAGAGAAATTTACTTCCTTCTGGGAGCCTGATATGTCAATTAAATCCATACAGTCTAGAAGCATCAAAACATGTTACTATACTTTATTTTTTAATAAAGAGTATGGTTTTCAAAAAGACAGCACACAAAGTCCTTAAGACTTGTTTCAAACTAATGGACTGAAGTATATGAAGTAAAAATGTTATTAAGAGAGGTTTAGGCAGCACACTGTCACAAAGCTTGATCTTCAGGTCTATTTCCGTCATTTTTCATTCAGATCTGAATATCTTTTAAATTGAAGAGTTGAGTAAAATAAATATTTCTATATTCAAAAGTATGAGTGAGCAAAACTAAATATATAGAACCCTCTCTTTATCAATACAGCAAAAAAAATAGCAAGGGCAGCAATTCATTAATTATACCTGCTTAGTAATGGAAATGGAAGTGATGTTAATTTGGTGGGTTACATTCCTTCAAGACACAAACTCCAATTACAACCCATGAAAGCCTTTTTCAATACAAATATACTCATTCAGGGCAAAGTTTACTCACTAGAAGATTCCGTCACAACAGCACGGTAATATTTGCTAACCATATTTCAGGGAGAAGCCTAAAGTCAGAGGGGATCACCTAGAACCCTCTTCATGCAGGAAGAGAAAGAAATATAAATGTTAGCATTTGTTCAAAAAAAAAAAAAAAGGGCATAAAAATCTGTAAATTCTGCATTAGGATTCAGTTCCTAAAATATCTCTATTGTTGTCTTGGTTTATATTTGCTCTCTACAATACTCCAAATTGGCATTTTTGCAAAACTGTCATTACTTGCTAAAGATGTCCAGAATTCTGGCAAGGGATTCCTTGGCCCTGCTCAATGCTGGGTTTTGCATATGAGCAGAAGGGTGATTTTTCAATGTGTTGTCATATCCCCAATACTTTGGGGTTTTTGGTTGGACCACCAATGCCCCAGAGCAATCCTGTGCACTGGAGAACACAGGGATTATTTCTTTTGCCTGCACCCATTGCCAGGCTGATGAAAGCAGCCATGAACAAAGCTCTTAACACAATCAGAATTTCCTACTTCGAATTATTTTTAGTACTATTCTAATACAAGTTCATTAACACTTTTATGCATATCAATGCTGCATGTATGAGCATTTTTAAGATTTCAAAGGGTTTCCATGTTATCATCCTTACCTATGTAGTTTATCCTCCAGAATCTCCATGTACTTCTCAGCATTTTCTTTCACACTGGTCACTGCAAAATAAAGGTCAAAGTTAGGTAATGGTATAACTCTACAGTTTTATGGGGATTTTTTTTTTAAAACCAACTCATCTTTTGCCCACATATTTTACACATATCAGTTAGGAATAAGAATTTCATTAATCTTTTTCACATTCAAATTAGAGTGTGGGTGTCTTCTCCCTTTTTTTCTCGTAAGTCTATTGTATCTATATTATAATAATAGATCAATAGCTAATGCATTAACCTCTTGGTTATGTGCCAGAAAAATGGTGAGACTAACAAAGGCACAGATTGTAGAAGTTTCCTCTTGACAAAATAAACAAAGACAAAAACAAGAGCCAAAAAAAAAATCATCCCTGCAAAAAAAAAAAAAATACCCACGCAGGTAGGTCCTCCTCTTTACCTTTAGGAGAAGTAAGCTAGCCTGAAAAATGCATCAGTCCAACAGTCCTTTAAATTGTTAACAATTTTGTATCAAACTTTTTCTGATAAAACCAAAACACTATAGAATGAAAAATAATACCACTCAAGATTCTTACGAAATTCAGGTTGGGGTTTTTTGTGGTTTGGTGTCTGGGGTGATAGTTGCATGTGTTTGTTTGTTTTTAAAGTTCAGACCTAGATATTGTCTGAGTCCCTACAACTTCTTCACCCAGAAGACATTCCAAAAGACTAATTACCATAACAAACAACAACAAAGCTGTTCTTTTGACTGACCACTTGTACTCCATCAATGGTAGGAGATAAACCTCTTTCAGGAAAGTTGAGGCTTTCAGATGATAATCATTTTCACAATATCACAACTTTTTTCCCCCTCCCTAACAGCTGCATCCCAAGTCCAAGGCTAGTAGGACTGTAAATCAGCTGGTGTCTTTTAAAGTCTTAATTCACTGTACATCAGGTAAATATTTTATATGAAGAGGCATCCTACAGAGCATCACTGTTTCTACAGGCAAAACTGGGATTGGGCACCCTGTGAATTTACCCACTCACCTCCCCCACCTTCCTTGCAACACAGCAGCTCCAAGCACAGCTTACACATACCAGGTGCTTTCCCCTTCTGTGTTTATCGGGTTTTTTCCCTTCACAAAGCCTAACCTGAAAATTCAGCATTAACCAAATCAGCTGAGCTGAAGTTTACACACAGAGGAGTTCACTGAGGCAATTACCAGGAAAGCATCAGGGTCAGTGTAACATCTACATGAACAAGGCAATGCTCACCAGCTCACACAGCAGTCACACATCACTGAAGATGTCTGCAATGCAATGGCAAGTATAGAACACATTTTGCAAGGTTGATTTACTTTTGGGTTGGGGGTTTTTTGTGTTGTTTCGCTTGTTATATTTATTGGAGTTTATTGGATTAGCGAACAAACAAACCAACCAACCAACAAAAACAACGTGAAACAAACAAAAAACCCAAACCTACCACAGCCCCAGTAGTCTGGAAGCAGGATTCTGCACTATTATATTGTACAAAGACAACTGCATTAGTTTATACACTCACGTGCCCAACTAATCATTAGAAGAGTGCTGATGGACGTCATGCAAAAGGGTTTGTAAGGATTTCTGCAATGGCACTGGAGACTACATAACATTCCCTAGCTTGTAGCAGTTCTGTAACAACTACAGGGCTTAGTAAAAGCTCACAGTTTCCTTATCATGCTTTTATTCCTACACTTCCTGTGGAACTGCGGAGAGCCTGCAAGATGGCAAGTCTTTCTTTAATGACACACTACAGCTTTATATAAATGGCAAGCACTTCCAAACTCCCTATCCATCAATCCCCCAATGTGCTGACCTGAGGCCTAGTGCATGCTTTGATAGCAAATAGCTTCAAGGTGCACAGGTGCTGTACTTCCCCTTCTCTTGCCATTGTCACAGTGTCCTTCAACGTGAGCGGTTACAACTCTGGGGCTTATTCTTTTGGATAATAAAGTCAGCAGATATTATTAATTTTTGGTGAGGGATGAGAAGAGGTGGAGAATCTGTTTCACACTCACTTTGTTTCTAACCGATTTAGTGACTTCTTATGTTACATGAAAGATAAACCTTGCTTTCAATTTCTCCTGCTGTGCTTGTCACTTTTTAATTGGGTTTGATCTGATAGAGTAATTCGCACTTTCACAGTTCAGTCCTGCCCCTACATGCAATTTTACAATGCCCTTGAAGCACACAGCTTAATATATCAGCATTATTCAATGACAAAAAGTAATGGACAAGAATACACCACTAGTCAAAAGTAGGTCAGCAAAAAGCTAACACTCATTTGGAAATCACCTCACATCACTAAACCCTACTCTCTCCTGTCAAACGTTTTAACTACATTAAAAGAAATGCAAACTTTGCTGCTGAAAGAGAAAGCTCCCCAGACTAGCTTTCTCTCCTTGCTTTCCTCTCTGTGTAATTGGAAAAGCTGTGACCTGGAGATTTTGCTGGAAGGAAAACACATCTTAAAAATCTGATTAAGGTTACTTTCCTTGCAACAAACTGTAGACAGCATGGCAATAAATACAGAAATACTTTCAGCCTTTTATATCATCCACTGAAATAGAAGACAAGCAACAGATTAGCAGATTTTTTTTGTTCTAATTTAATGAATCTATTCACCACCACTTCAAAGCAAAAAAATGCAAACAGGAAAACGTGTGTGCCTTCAATCTGGCCAAGAAAGTACTAGATGACAGAGAAAGAAAAGAAAAAATAATTTATGAGATTCTTCTCTGCATGCCAAATGTTTGGGGTTTTTTTTACATCTAAGTGAATGGAGTTATCTTTTCCCATAAGTTCTCTGGGGATTTACATGCTTATCTTATATTGGCCTTGAGGGGAGGTATTAAAATAAAGAAGTATAAATTCTGTATTAAAATAAAGAAGTATAAATACTCACAGGTTATTTGCTAAGACTAAAACTAAACTTTTCTTGTGAAGTCTTAATTGAAGAAAAGTGAGTCAGCATTTCTTTCCCTTATTTTATCTTAAATTTTTCTTCCTCCTTACAGCAGCAAGGTCCAGTCTTGGCATCAGTCCTGGTCAGACAGAACTGAGCAGCAGCAGTGAGCTCCTGTGGAGGCCTTGTAACTGCTACAGAATGTAAATCTGCCATTTTAGAAGCTGCATAAATATCATTCAATAATTAACCTACATAGTGTTCTTTTAAAATAACATCACATGTCATTTGTCATCTGAAAGCAGCCCCAGTGGAGTAATGCTATTTCTATTACTTACTAAGATTATTCGAGCCTGCACATGAAAGTGTATCATCACTTTTGTTCTTTGGTCTCTTATTCTTTGGTCCTCAAAAACTGAACTTTAAAAGACCTATGGACTATGATACCTGCTTTGGATTCTATGATCAATATTTACTAAAACTTTATAAAACCTGAGTATCTGACTGGAGATACCTTGAACCCAGTGTTCATATGGATGCTCCAATGTGGATGCTTGGAAACTCAGAAGAATAAATCTTTAAAATTCAATAAGGCTCTTAAAAAATGGTAGTCAATATCACAGTAGTTTTCACAAATCAGTAGATGTCTACCAGACAAGTCATCCACTGAGTCCCAGAGATACAAAGTCCAAAGCAAAATTTTTGCCTTCTATCCTAGAAGGTATTATCTCTTTTTTTTCTTTTCTTTTTAAATTTTTTTTTAATGTATAGAGAATGTGGATGAATGATGACAGAGTTTTCACAAAATTAAGGGTTGGAAGAGCTGTGATAGTTCCTAGATCAACACTCAGCGTTAAAAGAACTGCCAGATATTACCTGCCTGCAGGACAAGACCGAAGCCTACAGAATTAGCCTTTCTGATCCACAAGCATTATGCTCCTTCTCAAATACTTTATTTGTTAGATAGATCAAAACTTCCACAGCATAAATGAGATTTTTTCCTGACTTAAGGATCTAGGAAAAAAAATAAAAATAACTGCACGGACATGCACTGACCTACTCTGAGGACAGAATTAGGTGTGAACAAGGTTGACATGTTGCTTGTCCTGTGACTGTTCTTTCTTTAAATTTAGAAATTGTTATTAATACTAAGAGAAAATGAAAACAGAAAATTAGTCTGATCTTTTCTGTCATGAAACATGCACTACACTAATGTGTGAAGTTGGGGTCTGAAAAACTGAAGAATGGCTTTGATATTTTTAAAGGTTCACTTGAAAAGTCAGTCAAACTTCAGAGATGACATCTCAGCTGCCCAACTACATGTCAAGATGATTTATCAAGCCCCAGTAACAAGATTTTGGATAACAGAATGGTAAAGAATTTTGCATCCTGCAGACAGGCAGGGAAACCCCAAAGAACAATCTCTTTGTGAAGAGCAATGTCCTCTGTCCAATGCATTGTTCCCAAGGAACTCAAATAGAAAGAACAGAAAAGGTCACGATTATAGAGACAAAAATAAGTGCCTTAGTAAAAAAGTGTAAATACTCAAAAAAGGCAAAAGAAATTCTATGCTGGTTCCCTGTCATCCAGTAATGAAGTAAATAATGAGGTATGTAATTACTACCTGTCTCTCCCAGTAACTGTGGTTTGTTCTAAGAAATGTGTTAATCCTCTAAATATCATTGCAGAGCAGCACAAAATCAGCTTGGGGAAATATACTGTTACCAGAGATGAGGTGGCTAAAATTTAGGAGTCCAAATGGACTGGCTATTCTGCAGTTAGAAACATCACAAAAAGGTGAACTGGAAACACAAATATCGGTATTGAACATCTAAAAAACTAAAGCCAGACATTTAAAGACACAACCCAATCTTACTGGATGGAGTTGAAAATATTCTCTACCTAATTGAGTCATGGAATCATCTCCAATCTCAAGGATTTTCCCTCCTTCTGTAAATAGCTGGCCTGGAGAACAGGGCACTGTCCTGCCACACAAATGGAAAGCTGTGCTTTGCTGTGGCTTACCACTGGTAGGCAGTTCAGGAAGCAGCAGATCTGCTGGGACTGAGATCTGTGAATGCAGCAGGGCTGTGCCATGCAGGGCTGCTAGACAGTCTCAGTCCCTCCGGATGGAAAGAGCCTGCAATGACAGCTGGGTGACTCAGAAATGTTGATCTTATCACAATCCCACCCCACAGGAGAAGGGGGAGCTTTCAGGGATCCATTGTCAAACAACGCTCCACTGCTTTCAGAGCTCTCAGAGGGATGAGAATGTTGTATCTTGTCCCTGTGAAGATTGCCATCGGCATCACTCAGCTCTCCAGCACTAGACAGGCAACTGCTCTCGTACTGTAGGGCAACACTTCTGATACGTAGAAGCAAACAACTAAAGGTTCCATCGGGAACATCAATGTCTTAAAATACTTTGCTCGCTACAATATTTAAAATCCTACAGCATATTTCCACTTTATACCCTCTTACTCTGGAAAAATATGGGAAGTAATACAAATCTTTGAAGAGTCATAGAGAAATACAAAATTGGCAGAACACAGGACAGCATAGCATTTGGCCCCTAATAGTGCACTGAAACAGGAAAAGACTGAAAGTACAGTGTGAACAACTCGCCTTCCTCAGGAAGTTCCCTTTGGAGCTGTGGATACAGAATCTCTACTGTTCAATTTCTCCCAGACACATTGGTACATCCTGAACAGGAGGAAGCACAGTCTAACCTCCAGACATGCTGGGAATGGTTGGGCACTGCAAGCCCAGGAGAACCAGCTTCCTGTCTCTAGGAGATCACATAAAGGCCAAGTTTGGACAAGTTTTTCCAGCTCATTTGGAAAGATAGCAGTATTTTACACATAGCAGAAGTAGGCAAAGAAAACACTCCTTCTGCTTGTGTCAAAGTTCCCAACATATTTACAGATGGCTTAATTTGTAGACCTTGGTGCAACAACGATTTGGAGCCTGCAATAAGACAAGTGGCACCTTGCCTTTGATGTAAAAAATTACAGCTAAACATAGATAGTGAACAGAAAATACCAGTTTTAACAGAGAAGCCACATTCTGCTCTCAAGTTAGATGTCAGGGCAGATATAAGTTATGGGAAATCTCAGATTGAACAGAAGTTTGACAAAGAAATAAAAAATAGATCTTATAGAGAGAAATGACAGGAGGTGCCAGCAGCTCTGCCTATAACAACTGACAATTCTGTCTCCGAGCAAGGCATAAAAGGTTTGCAGAGGTGACAGGGAGCAGGGGAAAACCACCCCACATAAAAAGGCACATTTGAGAAACAGACATTCCCAGAATCTGCCTCCTGAACCTTCTTTGTTGTATGCAGTACTTTTCATCCAAAGAGACAGGTGACCCTTCAAGTTCTGTGATGATTAAATTGCCTAAATTCAAGAGAATTACCATACTTTCACACAGTTTTTTAGTTTCTTTTAAATTTCTTCAAAATCTGTCAAACCTGACACAGAGATTCCTTCCATGCTACGTGAGGGAGACAGCAGGCAGAAGGAGGCAAATTACCTTCAGTAAATAATTTACCTTAAAAAAAATCTGCTGAAATTTTACGCACTGTTTTATTGTACAGTATCAAAGCAAGCATACTGATTTTAAATCAAAGGGCTGTAGGCCCAGCAGTCACCAGAGCACATAACTGCACGACAAAAGACCTGCCTTGATACTTTAAGAGAGGATATAAAGTGTAGGGAGGGTTACAAAGGAAATAGCACCAGACCACCCACCTGTCCAGCCCCAGGTCTGGAAGCAGCCTCCTGGCCTTCCAACTGCATGCACCACCTCTGCAGCAACCACAGGGTAGGTGAAGATCCCCTACCACAGGTTTGGTTAGTTTTTCACAAATGATTCAAAAGCTATAAATGGGATGGGAATGCACTAAATGGAATTTTAAATTGGCTGAAGAAAACCAGGGAGAAAACCATTCCTACTTCATGTGTTTGGTACCGGATGACAACATTCTCACTTCAGGGGAATCTGAGCTAAAACCAAACTCTCTCTCTGCTTTACACTGCTGACAGAAATAAGCCAGCTTGCCCCAGAAAGGTCTTCTTCATTGCAGGTTTAACTTTATTTAAAATTAAATAGGACGTGGATCCATACACAATTTCTAGCTCCAGAGTGACTGTATAGTACCACTTCTGGAAGAATGCTGGATCTTAATGCTTATCATCCCCTGATAACATTCTCAGGGGATGGAGGCACCTAAATTCTCCTAAGGGAAAGTGAGAATTTTTTCCTCTCCCATTCCATCACGTGGATTCCATCCTGTTTTGCTTGCTTCTCTGCAGCCACCAGAATCAATGTTTACACTTTGTTACACAATAACTTACTAACCTACTTTAGTATTGAAAGTATAATCTGTTTACCCATAATAAAAGTTTTCTTTCATTTTCTATTCCTATTTCTCCTGCATTATTTTCTAAGCAACTGGGGAGAAACAAAAGGGAAAGCAAAGGTATCAGAGAGCAATCTGCTTACATTTTCTCCTACCTGGTTCTCTTCTCTGCCTGTTTGCCTATTACTTCAATCCTCTGCTGACCATCTGTTCAGCCCCANAAAAAAAAACCAAACCCAACAAAATTCCTTTTTTCCTTTCTCCTTATAAAGCAAAGCCTGAACATCAAGGAGAGCCATGTGTCCAGCTTGCCCTCTGTAGATTGTCAGCAGTCACAAGACATCATCTGGAAATCATTACACACCCAAATAAGGCAACCAGACTCAACATGTGCAAAGGCACCAGAAGAGTTCAAACTTGTTACTTGAATTGCCACAAGTTTTTCCTGGAAGTAAGATTTATTTGAACACTGTTAGATAAGATAAAAAGACTCAGAATGAGCCCTTTATATAGCTATCCAAGACAAACAACAGAGAACAATTAAAGCTTTATGCATGGGCTAAGCTCCATGACAATTACTGACAACACCTAATGCCTATGTTATGAAAAGCAGGAACGGGTCAAACATTTTTGTCTGACGAGACAAACTATGAAACAAGTGAAATCACAATTCAATTTTTGGCTTATGAGGATACTTTACAGCTAATATGGATGATCCATAGACCACTGGACACATGTCACAGCCATTCAACAACACCAAGGCTTCTAAAAGACACAGCAGCTGGTTCTAGGTGGCTGTTCTGCTGAGCTTTCAAGTATGCAGTATTACACCTACTGCTTCAGTAACCAAAAGATTATATTAAACTATTAACCCACTTTGGCTTTTTAATTTAAGATCACAAACAAAAGACGACCAAAGATTTTTCTGAGCCATTCTAACCCCTCCAGAATTTTTTTTCTAAAATGGCTCTGCAAAATTTCATGCTAGTCTTAGTACTGCTGATTATTTTCTCCCTAGCTCAACATGCTTGCTAGTCAGGCCATACAAATTAGCAAGAACAGGCAGCTACAGAGAGACAGCTGTAAATCAGAGGATAAAATATATTTTTACTTCAACACATACAATTATTTAATGAAGAAGATGTTTGTTTTCAAGATTTTACAGAACAAAACCACGTCACTGCAACACAGCAGAAAAAAAAATTAGAAAAATGGAATATGCCCCCAAATGCTGCTGTAGAATCTGGTTACTATAAGAGATTAAAGGGAGAGCAGCACACAAGCATAAAAGCTTTGAAAAGCAACAAAAAAAGGAAAAAAAGTGTTAAAAAAGCCAATGCTATCACTGACAAAGAAAAATCACAAACACTTACCTTCATAGTAGCACAAATTGCTACTAAGACATCAGTCCTTCAGATAATTTTAAAGAAAGCAAAGCTGAGCTCAAAGGTATATACTGAAGGTTAGAAGTAATATAAATTGCAATAGTGATGAGAAAGAATATTCAGCACTGTAAGCTATTTTTTAACAACCTTGAAATGACATCAAATAAAGCAGGGACTTCCTGTACCAAGGCTTATAAACGAGACCTGCAAATAGCACTAGCTTACATTTTTGTGCTGCTGTTCTCTCCAAGGATCTAGAACAGGTCTTCCAACTTCAGAGAAGCAGCAACTTCTTTTTTGAAAAATAGCCGACAATGAGACCATGGTACAGAGAAGCAGTGTCCCACATGCACTGAAGTAGTCAGAAACCCTTTGTAAACTACTTGACCACTGTTGGCTTTACCAGGCATCCTTTCTGCAATGCAATTACAGGGCTTCCAAACAAGAAAAAATGTGAAGCTGCCCAGCAGAGAGGCTGAGCAGAGCCTGTTCTGCAGCCATTTCAGGGACAAGGGAGCTGTAATGTATCACTTTCCTTAATCCCTAATAATCTTTGCCTTAGCTGCTTCCTCCTGGCATTATGCAACCTGCACATAACTGCATACGAGTTTCATTAAACCCACAAGTAATATTTGGCTATGCTTGACATAGCAATGTAAACATGATGCTTTTGACCATGAACATGCAGTGATGCCTTAAAAGCCTCTCTGCTCCTTACACACAAATCTGGGGCAGAGATTTACACAATGTTAAGTGGGAGAATTACTGCAGTTGAGCAGAACAGATGTACCTACAAGAACGTATGTGCAGTAAGTGCTTCTGCTAATCCTGAGCACCCAAAAGGGCAGAGACACAGACACAAGGGCGCACTCCTGAGTGGACAGATGTTTTTTGAACTGCTTTCAAGACAGGATCATTAATTTAATTGGCTGACTTAAAAATGTTGTTTACTCTATAAATTCTTTGTTAGTTTTCTTATTAACTTCCTAGTGCAAAACTGCAGTACAGTGGAGCTCTTGAAAGCAATGGCTTGAATATCTCTAAGCTAAGGTGGTCACAACGAAGGCATGAGATTTCACATAGGGTGATACAGTGCACTTTATAAAATTAGTTGTACACACCACTTTACACTGAATAATAAAAATAGATTCCAAAGACATTACAATGGAAGACAGACTCCAGTACATTGCAGATTACCATGTAATCTTCACTGATGCTACTCTCTCTTTCATATCCTTTTTTGACTTGATACCCTATTCTGTCACTAGAATTAGGCATAAATCTGCATCTTCCCCTTATCTGGATAAACTATGAAATATTTGAGCTCCCTGTAACCCTTTGGTGGTTTTTTTTTTTTTTTTTTTTTTTTTGTTTGTTTTTTTTTTTTTTAGAGACAATTCATATTTAGCATAGAAAGATGGTGAAAAAAGCAGCCTTATTACTAGTTCAAAATCTCTTTCTGGATTGAAGCAGACAGTTTTACCATCAATAGAAAGTCTTTCATTTGAATTAAATCCTAAGACCTCTGCTTATGTAATGTCCATAAAGAAAAGTAATTAAAGACCTTGTCTTCATATTGAGTCTCTACACTGCTACATTGTAAGTAGGATGAGTGAACTAATTCTTCAAAGTGGCAAAATGCTTTAATGCAGGGGCCTTAAAAAAAACCCCAAACCCTTGAAAATAGCAATTTTTGTTGAAATTGACACTCTTTCTTGACTTTTGACTATAACTTTCTTTTTCGTACATTTTATTTGCCATATGACCCAAGCTGTCTCCCTCCCTAAGTCCATGCTGTTTGTGTCATTTTCTCCTCCATTCTTCCTTTAGTTTCCACTCTGCCTTTCAAATTCCTCTTTTTCAGATTTTGTCAGCTTTTCTCTTTCATTTAAGCTGTAAATCATTCAATACCACAGGGAATTTTACTTCCATTTTGTTCTTCATGCCAAACTTGCAGTGTTTAAGCCACTTCTAGGAAAGAAAACTTCTAAGTACAAGCTAGTAAGGATTCCTGAGACAGGAATTCGTGGACATTTTACTGGTCATTCTGGTGATGTTGAAACAAATTCCCAATGGCTGATGTAGACTCTTCTACAATAGCTTAACTGAACACTTTCTAACCCCAAATGTTCTTTAGGTATGATTTCACATGCTTAGCTGATGTAATCTTCATGACCTAATTTTAAAGTGTCACCTTGAAAAGGAAAGTTTTCATTTCTTAAGTTTTGAAGATATGGGGCAGAAATCCAATTCTGGCAAAAAATCAAGGTCCAAATCTTCAGAACATCCCAACACCTACAGCAAGAACAGCATTTTGAGGCTATTCCAAAATGTACAAAATTAGGATTAGAATTATGCCTTCTCTCTTAACCTTCTCACTAAGGTGCAAGAGCAGCAGTAATTTCTTCTGGACACTCTCAGGACAAAGTAATCAGCTCTACAGACAATATCCATTCATTTCTCATCACTCCTTCATGGAAAAGTAGACAGGCAGATAAAATCATCCACCAGCTGGACCACAAAAAATCTGGGCTGTGACACCTAAGGAATGAAATTTTCTACAAGTCTCACAGCCTGAAAATAGAGAAGATGACTTGGGTTTCCTGCGCAGGTATCCAGTCTAATTATCAGGCAGTTAACAGCTGAAGAGAGAGAGTCTGCCCAAGAAATACACTGGAGTAGTGCCAAATGTTTATGCAAAGTCAAGGAACATTCAACAGTCATCTCAACTTTAAGGTCCCCCACAGATTTTGCTGCTAGCACCAGGTCAAGTTGTAGAAATGAGAAATGCTCACAGAGCAAATGCTTCCACAGTGTTGGATTGCAAGAGGCTTTTTCAAAGCACTGTTTGTGCATTTTAGCTGTGAAACTTCCAGGGATATCAGTAAGAGTCACACAGCTAAATCCTCAAGCAACACTTTTGGAAGATGACTTATATTTAAAGCAGGATTAGTAGAAAATACTTCTTAAGCCATTTTCCATGTAACATTATCAGTCTAAAATTTTGAGAAATATGGAATCATTTGGGGGAAATACATGATTCACTGGGTATCATTTTTTCCATGCAATTAGTCTGGGAAGCTACACAGAGTATTTAACACACACCCTTGCTTCCCCCTCCCTCTCCACAGAGTGTATATATTAAACACAAGTTAAGACTTCTGGGTTTTCAACTTTGTTGATTTTACATTCCTTCTGGGATTTAAAGTACTACTTTGTTTAATTATTTTTCCTCTACTCATCCACAGTACTGAATGACAGTAATAATGAACTCAGAATCATTGTACAAATCCCAGTAGGAACCATTCAGAGTTTGCTAATAGGACATTATATTTGCATTACCAAGTTCAGTTCAAAGCACGTTGTGTAAATTAGCTCTGAGGGTTACTACCATGAATCTAAAACCAGAACATCAGATCAATTAGCACAGCTCCAAAGCACAGTATTTTGGGTGAAAGCATAAGGGGTATGATTGAAATTCTAGGAAATCATCTTCATGGGCTAAGTGCCTTTTAAAAGATGTCTGGTTTCACTTCTGGGAGAAACCAGAATGTCTCATCTCACAGCACTGTAGCCTGATGCCAGTGACCCTGATGCCTGATAAGCACTACTGACCTGTTTGAAAGAGGGGCCAAAATTAACTCCCAGGAGGTGTGGAAATCCTCAGAACCCCACAGAGACACTTTCTTTCCCATCCAAATTAAAAGACCAGGTGAATATGAGGAAGAGGTAGAGGATGCATGAATTTTACATAGAATCTATTTCTTGCACAAAAATGCAACAAATCCACAAAAGATACTCAGTTTCCTCCACAGAGACAAACCCAGCACACACCAACCCACAGCCAGAGACTAAAAAGTCACAGTTAAATAAAGTTGAAATGAGGCCCACAACAAATTAAGGCAATGGTAACAAATACTGTAGGACTATTCACTTTTAGGGCAGACAGCAAACATGTACACACATGCACACAAATATGGAAGCAGTTAATGAACTTAATGAACTTCAGATCCCACATAGCAGCTTTGGACAAACTACTGGAACAGAAGCATGCAGACTCAACAGGAAAAGAGGTATCCTAATGAAGTCCTACCTCAGGACTACTACTCTGATGAGGCCAGGAGGTGTCACTTAAAAAATAAAAGAAAGGGCCGATGATTATTGTTCTGGTCAAGTCTGTTAATTGGCACTACAGTCAATTGAGGTCAGTCTTATCAAGCCATCAAGTCAGCCCAGCCCATGGGCTGTACCTGGGTTATATATGGTCTGCCTGGCCAGAGATGATCTTAAGATTCATTCCTTGGACCATTTTGTGGTTAAGCTTCTGAAATTTTAGTGTAAATGCCTTGAAAAGCTGCTTATTCTGTACATGCTAACGCATAACACATTGTTATTCTCTGCAGAAAGATACTTGAAATAACAGTTAGGCAACTTCAAAATTGTTTTACCTTAAAACAAATTATGGGATTTCAGATTACAAAATAGAAATCATTCAATGGGCAGGTTTTATAGTCAACTGTATAAAAATGGTCATTCCTCACATACAAAAATGGCTAGAACTGGGATACAGAGGGGTATTTCATCATTTCTATTTATAATCCTTTAATTCATTAGGCAGCAGCTTAATGGATCTATAGGGAATGAACTAAGCAAAATTCCTCACAAACCCTGAAAGAATCACATATATATATACATATGTGATATATACAGGACCAGGAAGAAAGGTGTAAAAAGAAGAGATACTGGGAAACAAATTCAGATGTTTAACTGTACCTCCACAAAATACTTTCAGATCCATGTGCATGACCAGCTAAATAGCTGTAACCTCTCGGTGGAAGAGGTGAGAATGAAAGGATTTGCCTATGTGAGAAAAGAGCACAGAAATACATAACAGATTCCACCCTAGCTGCAATGCAAACTGATGTGTGAAACAGAAAACGGGCTTTTAGTGAATTATAAATAGCTGGCAAGGACTGGATACTCAGCTGGGTGAAAAATGCTTTATATGGAAGACAGCAACACATAAAAGATCAGAAAGCATATGTAAATTGAAATAAAATTAATAGATTGTCAGAGGACAAACAAAAGGCATATTTTGGAAAGTAAGCACTGTAAGATGCTTACTATTGCATGACAACTCAGCAACAAAGAGAGATGAGCTAGAGTGCCCAGAAAAGTAAAAGATATTTGGTATAATAAGTGCTTCTGAACTAGGTAGAGTAACACGAATCAATTGACTGCTTATTGTATATCTATTCAGTAGCACAGGAAGGCTTAGATTAGCTTTAGGAGTCTTAAATTACAAGCACAAATGAATTTGCAGAGGCAGTGAGGCAATGTTACTTCAGGATTCAATAGGATCTACTGTGAAGAAAATTCTCTCTTTAAAGGACTATTCAGCCAAATTTGAATTCTCCAAATTTTTTCAAATGAGCTCATGAGTTGTTTTCTTTCCTCGTTTTAATTACAACTCTTCTTTTCAATTCGCTGTTCTTTTCCATTGGGTTCTTCACAGATAGTGTTTCTCCCATCACTGTTTATAACAAATAAAGAGGCAGAGAAACTGTCAAATATTTTGTTCTGAAGAAGAAACTAAAAAAAAAAAAGCAAGATTTTCTGTCATTCTGCCTTTCTATATCCACACAGAAATATCAATCTGAAGTTTCTCTTTAACAGATGCACAAATGTACCTGAATTTGTGTCAGCCCTCTAGGTGCATCCACACAGGGTCAGGGCAAAGAAGAGGGGGAGAGTAAAGCTTGTCTCTGCTTTCTCTGCATTTAACATGATACTGTCAGTCTGCTATCATCTCCCTAATGAGTGGTGCAACTCTTATTCTTAATTATGCATTACTCCCATTTTCAGCATTTTTAAAACTAAATTATCTAAAGAGAAAAGATGTCCAAAGGGGAATCATACCCTAAGAAAATGCATTTCAATAGCAGCAATTATATATTCACTTTCTAAAAAGTTGTGAAGAATAATTTCTTAATAATGATTCATTTCAAATGAACCCAGAGAAACTCAGATTTTTAATAACTTCATTCTCCTTGGTCTTCCCCAGAAGATATTTAAACAGGGCACAAGACTGTAATCAGCAGCAGGAAGCAAGTATTGCTTCACTAAAGCAAGACAGAACATGTCTGCTTTAGTGAAAATAGAGCTGCCTACTTTGATTTCTGGAATTGCATCTTTGCTCAAAATATATTTTTTGTGGGAATTCCTTGACATTTGGATAGCTACAATTCTTTGAAAAGCACTCACATATTGATGTTTTAATAATTATTTTTTAACAGAGTTTTGAGCGCTTGTTCTTCCAAATCAGATGACCTGTGGGACATACTGGCCAGCTGAACTGCTCTGATTGACAGCTGGGGGACAGGTATGGGCATTTCACAAAACTCTGACACACAACTCCTACTGCATGAGGTTGCCACCACTTCCTGCTGGGCTTCTTCACAATTTACTAAAATCCATTCTCCGTGGTTCAAGGAGCTCTCCTCAGCTTTTCCTGTTATGCCTTCCTTGAAAATCAGGAATGTCTGGTTCATGGAGGTTCCAGAGCAGAAGCACACGCGCACACCAGGGCCAGCAGAGAGCGAACAGTGCCACCTCCTGCCCTCCTGCCCTGAGCTCACGGGCCATGCCAGCCCTCCATGCAGCCAGCCAGGCTCATGAGGACTTGCCAGGCTCAGGTGGCACGACAGACCTGCCGAGCTTAGCAGTGCAAGGAGGAGTGGGGAGGCAGACAAAATGAAGGGCAATGAAAATAAACCCTTCCATAACAGCTTCTGTCACCCTGCCATGAAAATCACCATGTAGTCTAGTAAGAATCACCTTTGATTAACTTTTGGTCTTCCACGCCCCTTAGTTAATGAATTTGCAACTAAGGCATTAAATGACATTGGATTTTTCTTCTATTTGATTTGCACTGTCTTAAGACTTCATCAGCTCTGAAAGGTGTTAATGTAATCTGCTTTCTATTGGGCATGGGCAATGCCACACAGATATAATGCATCCCACTTATCACAAAAATAAAAGTAATTATCCTGCTTTGCCAATTTTTTGAAGAATATTTGTTCCTTTGCCCTGAACTCCCCAAGAAACAGGCTCTGCAGCTTTGCTATTTACCTATAGTACCTCTTGTATTCACAGTGATTTCTAGGAAAACAATGCTACTCTCAAGTACATTTTTGTGATGGATTTTAATTTTCCCCAAGGGCAATTTCATTCTTAGAAATGACACAATAATGCAAAGATTCGTTAGAGAGAGAAAAAATATACAGATACCCTAATAAACTATAAATCCTTTCCACAAGCTTCTGCTGTCTTTTTAAGACACCTAAATTATCTTTGTTGCTGTGGATTGGGTAATCATAGCATTCCAGATGTGGATGAAGGAACCAGATGGACAACAGAGAAAATAAAATCCTTCACTGTCCAAAAAAAGTCTATTTCAGGAAAATTGTCTTCCAAAAAGCACAGAGGCAGCAATGTACTTGGGGTACCCTGATGGGAATTCTAGCTGATGGGAACCACAGCTATTTCAGATAAAGCCACTTCAGACCAAAGCGACAGCTTGCATGGCTGGACTGTATTTAAGAGAAAATCTCAGCCTCTTGCAAATGTACTTTATTCACTGCAACTGCTGAAACAAAATGAGGATTCTCATTTTTTCCTAAAACAGTGAGCAGATTAAATGTCCTCTGGACTTGCCAGGATAGTTAATAGAAAACCCCTTTGGGAATTATCTTTTGGCAAAAAGAGAGCAGCTCCCAGGCCGCTTGGGCTTCTTCCCAGGATTGGACATTCTGTACCCAGCAGCCTCCAGATGACAGCTGCATGCAGCCTCCTCCACAAGGAAGCAGTGTGGTGTCCCTCAGGGACTGGGGCTGACACTGTTCAGCATTTTTGTCAGTGACACTGATGCTGGGATCGAGTGCTCCCTCACCAAGTTCACTAAAGACACCAAGCCTCGTGGGGCAGTCAAAATGCTGGAGGGAAGGGATGGCCTCCAGAGGGTCCTGTACAGGCTGGAGAGGTGAGCCCATGCAAACCTATGAAGTTTCACAAAGCATAGTGCAAGATCCCACACCTGGGGCAACCCCAGGCACACCTACAGGCTGGGTAGGAAAGGGATTGAGAGCAGCCCTGTGGACAAAGACTTTGGGGTGATGGGTGATGAACGACTCAACATGAGCTGGCAATGTGCACTTGCAACCCAGAAAACCAAGGAAATCCTTGGGCTGCATCCAAAGGAACATGGCCAGCAAGTCAAGGGAGGTGATTCCACCCCTCTACTCTGCACTTGTGAGACCCCACCTGGAGTCCTGCATCCAGCACTGGTGCCCCCAACATAAGAACAAGGAACTGTTGGAGCAAGTCCAGAGGAGGCCACAATATTGATAAAGAGGACTGGAGCACCTCCCCTATGAACACAGGCTGATCAAGTTGTGTCTGTTCAGCCTGGAGAAGAGAAGGTTGTACAGAGACCTCATTGCAACCTTCCAGTATCCAAAGGGGGATGCAGCAAAGCCGGAGAGGGACTCTTTGTCAGGAATGCAGTGATAGAACAATGGGGAATGGGTACAAACTGAAAGAGGGTAGGTTAAGATTAGATATTTAGAAAGAAATTCCTTACTATGAGGGTGGTGAGACACTGGAACAGGTTGCCCAGAGAGGTCGTAGATGCCTCAACTCTGACAGTGTTCAAGGCCAGGTTGGGTAAGGCCTTGAGCAGCCTGGTCTAGTTGGAGGTGTCCCTGCTCATGGTAGGGGAGGTTGGGACTGCATGATCTTTAAAGTCCCTTCTAAATCTTAACATTCTACAGTTCTACAAACCACTCATCATCCTGTCTTTGAATAAGTACCATTTGCTGAATCCCAAAAACTAAATGATGCTCTTCACAGAAAGAGGAACTGTTTCACCATTTTACAGTTGCATGAACAGAAACCCAGAAAGACACGAGTACCATGTCAACATCAGCTGAGGATGACCAGGATCAGAGACAGGAGCTGAATCTGAGTGTCCAATTGCTCAGTTTGTTGCTCCAAACCTCACACTGCTTCAACAGACCCACAGCCTAAGACTATTAAACACAATCAAAGTTAAGGCTATTTTTGGTGCTTCCTTTCTAAAGGCATTACCAAGGTGAAACCAAGTCCCACCCTCAGCTGTGAAAGAGGATATGCTGCATAATGCCAATGCCTGTTTCACCCCAGGTGCTGGGCTGGATCATTGTGTCACCTGAAGGACCAGAATGATTTGGAAGTTCACTGGGGATGATCTTTAAAGTCCCTTCTGCTAGTGCTTTCCAGCCTCCAGCACAGGGATACACCACCCCTCACACCAAAGGACAGCTGGGACATGCTAACAGTTCATGGAGGGCAAGGCACCCTAGGTGACAGATTTTATGACTGATTGTGATTGACAACGCCCATCAAGGGGGCCCTCAAACTGTCCTCAAAGGGAGACTGTAACTTGCAAAAGTCAAAGCAAAAAGTTAATCAGCTGGTGCATACCATAGAAACAAACTCTAACTCCTTTCATCCTCTCAGCAAGGCTCTGCTTTTGACCTCCTTTTCTCTTCATTTTTTTTCTACTTCCATTCACCCTTCTTCAAAAAGACTATCAACAAATGTATTTCATTTATCTGCAGGCATAGCTTTAGTATCTACTTGCAGCTCAGGTGGGCTGGGGAGAAGGCAATCTTTGGGAAAGTGGACACATCAAGCACTCCATTCTGAATCCAATAGATTCAAAGGATGGGAAGAGAGGAGGGAAGACAGTAAAACAGAAGTGGGAAGATCCTGTGTCACAAAACATTTTCCCTCTGCTCTGCATGGACACTTTGGTCTCTGCATCTTTGAAAGACTGGCTGATAACAGTGATGTCAGCAAAATCCCATTTTAGCTGCATTACTTAATATGCTCCCAGCTCAGCACTACCATCCCCTCACAGACTGAAATGGCCAACACACACAAAGACTGACCCCAGTGTGAACAGCTGTCTCCAGTGCTGCATCAGCACAACTCAGGCAAGTTACTTGCCACAGAGCATAACAGGGAACACCCAACCCAAGCACAAGTCAAATGGTATTTCCATTCAACGTTTTTGATTGGCTTTCTTCCTATTACTAGCATCTATTCACATTTCCCTTCATAATTTTGATTAAAAGTTTTCTGCCTACACACACAATACTTTCAGGCTTTCTAGCAAAACCACAAAAAAATATTAAGAGATCCCTCAAAAAGCCCCTTGAAAAACTTATTTCTGTTCTGAGTGGCTTCAGCTAAGTCAAATACTTAAAAGTGACAGAAAAGGATGAAAAGAAAAGAATCAATGCAACACAAAACAAAAGGAGCAGGAAGGACCCACATTAGCAGAAACATATTCACAACTGACATCTCAAAACTACCAAAATCTTTCAAAAAACTCACAAACCAAGCTAGACATACAAGCTTCAAGCATTTTTGTGTTATCTAGCTGAGGTATTCCTCATAAGAGACAGAAAGTGCCTGCCTGCCAGAGAAAACTTGTGAACACTTGGAGAAATGTTTTAAAAAAATCACTTATCCCATTACTCACCCTGATGTTCATTTTTAGTAAGTTCAGTTACTAATTCTCTCATTGACAGTTTTGTATCCTTTTTCCTGAGATCAGCACCTCTCAGTAGTTCCAGCTCTTGGGGAACAAAACTACAACTCCGAGACCTTCCTTTAATTGCTGTTCCTGAGCAATTAAAACTTTTATCTAATAATAATGGATTTTGAGTTTAACCTCCCATAGCATTCAGTGATGTTACTAAAGCCCTGCTTCAAAACAGCCCCAAATGATCAGCATACTGCATAAAAAATCATAATTGAGGAGAGTATCATTTTAAATTGTGGTCAGGAACAAGGAGCAAAACTCTGAATTTATAAAGAAACAAAAAATTTTCATTCCAGGATTTATAAGGATTCTTGTATCTTTTCCATGGAGACTGTATCAGATTTGACAGAGAATGACAGAACAAATTACTGATGGGGTGAGGCATTGCAAATTGAATCAAAGAGTTTAAATAGACAGTGCTCACAGTACTGCCACTGGAAGAAAAGAAGTGAAAATCTCTTTGCCTCAATCACAGCTCCTTTGTCCACCTGCATAAAACTCCCAGACAGAGTCTGGAAGCCTACTGCTTCAAGTCCTGATGAGCATTCATGGATCACAGTAGGTAACTGGCACAAGAAGAAGTAACAAGCATAGAGCGAGGGGTCATAGGGCTGAGCTCCTCTAATGAGAGCCTGTGTGGAAGGGGAAGTCAAACACAAAATGTGGTTGTTCTGGGGCTCAACTGGGATACACAGAATTGGCTCAAATGAGATAGCAAGGCTATGGCAAGAAGGTTTTTGTGCAATATCCTTCATGCTACTTTAATACAAGTAATCACAGATGGATTTACGTTTATAATAACTTTAGAAAGTAGGAAGTCATCATTTTCTTTACTAAATAACTCATTTCTAATGATACTTAAAAATGTATGATGCTCAGTAGCATTAAACTTTTTTTTAAAAAACAGTATCATTTTATTCATATTCCCTTTACTTCTTACAGATTTGTTTTAAACTAAGCAATAAAAAACAAAACATGAAGATAAAATTGTGCTAGTGCTGTTCAAATAGAAATTATTTTTTCATTTAAATGTTTTAGAAGAATCCAGAAAAAGCACAAAACAAAACAAAAACTTTCAGGTCAAGGGAGGATATCTTTATCCTTCCTGATGATAAACAAGCATTTGCACATATTGCCTCAGAATGCATTTTATCTTGTTAGCACAAACAGCTTTGATATGAGAATTAAGGACAAAAATCATTGCTTGCTAATCTCTTGGTTGTTTTCAACCGAGATAAACTAAAACCTGTGATGGGCATTTTCAAAACACTACCATTTCCTTGTAGAAAACATATCAATTTCAAATCTCAAAATGTTCCTGAAGTTGCACTGAAGCAAGAAATATTTGATAAAGCTTGTTAGAGACTACATTTTGAAGAAAAAAAAATTGTTTTGGAGTACAGTCGTGTGCACAAATAATGTTATGGTAATGATTCAAAAACAAGGCTACTTCAAAGAAGCCAAATTATTCTTCAAGGAAGTAAGAAGTTTATCAATCAGATTTTCTCTTCCTAATCAAGTCGTTCACTGTTCTCAATGCCATCAACAGATCAATTTAGTTCAGCAGCAGGGCTACATAAATCTGAATTAAATATTTTTGTGAGTTCAAATCACCTTGAATGCTTGTTCTACTCCAGACTCGGAACATGGCAAAGAGTTTAAAAACAAAGAAATTTCATTGATGCTGAGAAAGCACGTCAAGGACTTCAGGTTTCAAGGAAATAATAGCTCCTCTGTCACAGTCCAAGAGCCATAAGATGGTACAAGTGTGGCACTAACCACATACTTCCTGACACAGCATGCAATGTTGTGCTCCAACAACCTCAAGGCTTCTGGCTGGAGATGGGGGTCAGGAAATAAGAATTGCATCTTTGTAACAGACTTCCCACAATAACAAGATGGTGTGAAGCCCAGCATCCATGTCTCGCTGAGATGAACCAGTTCATCAGCCTGCAGCTGGAGACTGAGGTGAGCTGGTTGCCTTTGCTGACCTCAGACATACAAACTCTTCAATCCTTCATCAGTGAGGGTCACCATGGCACATTCACATCGCAGGGAAAGGAAAAGGAGAGGCCTGACTTGTGCACCTCTGGAAGGCAAAGAATATGAATGAAATGTGGTATCTGCCACATCTGGTAAGGAATCGCTTGACTCCACACAAGCTTTTATAACATGTTTTGCCCCTGCACTCTTGGACCATATCCACCACCCAAAGAGATGGATCTCTCTAGATGTTTTTTACCCCACTATCTTTTTCCAGAAATTGTCTGTACTTTCAGAGCACCTCACATCCAACAACATCAGACAGGGTCAGACCATAAAAATGCATATAAGTGGTGCAACATGAGGAAGCACAGAACAGCTGAAATTGCTCTAGGGAGCACTTTCTGGAGAAATATAATCTGATCAGTGAAACCAGAGAAAACAAAAGCAGAAAGTATCCTTGCTGGAAGAGAACAAGCCTGGATCTGAGAGGAGGACAAGCAGCACAAACTGACCACCTGATGGAGCAGAAAGAAACCCGAAGAGAGGAATAACAAAAGCTTTATTTTTGCAGTCATGGTGGTGACTGTGGCTAGCACAGTGCCTGAAATCACAAGCACAGCATTGTGTACCACTCTTCTCTAATCACACCATATGGACATGAGATGAGGTTCAGTTTAATGCTGCTCTTTGATACTGGTAAGAAAATGCAATACTTTTACAAAGTGAGAAATGGTTCCTGACAGAATAAGTGATTGAAGAAACCAAGACAGGCAGCATATAGATGAAGTAATTTTATTGTAGAACATTGTCTGCCTGGAAGACTGCAACAGGAATTTTTAATTACAAATTCAATGTCAATATAGAAAACAATAAAAATCAGAATTTCCAGTTCACTGTTTTAGAGCCCTCAGGATCGTCTCATCCTAGTCAATGTAGAAAGTGTTAGCTCTTTCTTCTTGTGTTACAGGAAATCAATGAATGCAGTTTTGAACCCTTTACTGTATACTGTAAGAACCTTAGTAGAAAGTAAAACTAAAAATAAAGCCAAATTAGTGTCCACACCAATGGTAGCCTGCAACAACTCTGGGCTAAACAAAGGTCATCCTCCTGCAACTGAAATTAAATAATCTCTTTCTTTTATTAGTAATCCCCTTATTAAAAAAGAATTGTCTCAGTTTATTAGTGAGTAAGGATGCTGGGGAAGCTTTTACCTATTTTACCTACACACTACACTTCCCAGTTATTCACTTCTGAATCCTAATATTGGGTGAAGAAGAATCAATTAGTATAAAACTCAAATTTCTTTCTTTGTAATTATACAGATTATAAAATCCATTGCTTTCAAGCACATATTTTACACATGCACAAGTGAAGTGCCATCACTGCATCTTCCTTACAAGTTTTTTTTCCTTGGTTATGGTTGTGGTATTGCTGGATAAGCTACAAAAGCTGAATTTGTCACTAAATTGTGCAACAATTCTCATTTCTTCTGGAAAAAAGCTCTATAGTTTTAGTCCAGTTATAACAATTATTATGCAAATCCCTCAACTCTGCATGGTTACCCAGCCCTAGAGCTCATTACAGATTCATTAGAAGCACAGTTGCTCCATCTTCTCTTTAGATGCTTTGAAATTTAATCATTACCATGAACTGGGGGATAATGCTGCAATATTAACATTATATTCATCACAAAGCTTTTGTGCTGGTGCACAGGATTCTTTCATGCTTAATTTGTTATTAATCATAGTTTAGATTATAGTCACTGTTGTGGGCAGTTTTTAAAAATACAAAAAAAAATATTTGAAGAAACAGCCTGCATCCTCTTCCTATTAATTCCCACTCTACTCACAGATTTTACCAAAAATATATTAAGAGAGACAAGCAGAAGTTAACTATTCTTCAAGGAGACTGGAGTGCCAGACTATTTTTTAGTGGGACATGGAAAAGTTCAGAAGAGAGTAAGGCAGCTGAGGGTTAGGATGAGAGGGCAGGCAATTTGGAAGAGCAGCAGCTGTAGTAGTTGTTTCTCTCAGAGACACAGATGTTGAAGGGAGGGAAGCAACCAGGATGCAGGACTGACAGGATGAAATGCAATACTAGAATATCATGCCTCTCTTGATTTAAAGAGGCAATAAATATGTACTAGTCTGAACAAAAAAGAAGTACCTCCAAGATATTTAAGCACAAAAGTAAAGTGCAAAGACATCAAAAAGGTATAAAAGGTTATGATGCTGTTTACACCTGGAGAAGTTCCAGGTTTTGTTATTTTTTAGGTTATAACTGACCATTAGATTATTGCACACAGCAGTAGTTAAATCTCAAAGGTAAATAAGGAGTGGGCGATACAAACAAATGTTCACAGTAAAATTGGTGAGTCAAGAGAGTCTTTAAAAATGGAGGAGACTTTAACTAGGCAGAATTGGCAATGAATGAAAAATATGAACAACAGATTACTGCGGTGGACATTAATTCTGCTAAACTAATCAATGCAATCAAATGCTTCACATTGGAGCTGCACAGCCATTTCCCAGGTTCCCAGGACAGGAAAAGGAAATTTTCCCCCTAAAAGTAAGGGAAACATGAAAAAGTTTAATAAAAAAAACCCTAAACCAACATGTTACTATTATTCTATTCACTGCTACCCAGACAGGTAAACACAATGATGGACTTCACCTACTACACAGCTGAAATCCCCACAACATCTTTGTCTGTTATTGCTCCTTTTGTTGTTCCAGATAAATGAAGATGGTATCACAAAAGGTACCAAAAAACATTATCACAAGAAACTGAAGAAGAATAAGCAAACAATGTTGCTTTATTCACTGCAGAACACTGACAGCAACCCAAGCTTGGGGTTTATATAATGAACTTCTGCAAAATTTCACAGCAAGACTGTTTTTCAGGCAACACAAATATGCTGAAGTTTGGGGGGAAAAGGAAGAGGGAGGGAAGAAGGATAATTCATTCAGAGTTTTTGGGAGAAAGAAGTGGTCTGTACTTGCTCACTGGAGGATAACTCAAAATGCACCCACGCTAAGCTCTGCAATGAGGGGGGTGAATGCAAAAAATAATCTCCACCACTGCTCAGAGTGACAGAACTGAGGCTGACAATAAAGTATTCAATAAGAAAGCCAAGACATGCATACACACAAATAAACAGTACTCTCTTTTCTTTAGCAGAAATAATGAGGGTGGTCTGCAAAAAATTGCTTGATACATGACCAATACATTCATATCCATACATGCTGCAGCAAGAAGAACCTCAAAAGTAGTTCCCCCAGCAACTCAGCGAATCATGTTTTTGCATCAACAATTCCATTCTAATCTTCTCCTCTAATCTCACCTAAGAGATTCAATAAAGCAACTTCATTGGAAATATGCCATCCTGAACAATGACTAAAAAGGGTACAGTAAAAACAAACTAAAATTGCAGTGCAGAGGCTGATCTGACCATTAAATGTACAGAATGAGAAGAAAATTGACACATCCATTTTGAAGTGATAGCAAAGTAGTCACCAGCATATTAGAAGCCACTTGATTGCCTGCCTACTATAAGAGTTAAAGACCTATAAGATGTGAAACAAACGTTTCATTGAGCTCTCCCTGACATTCTCTTTAGAAGTGATTGATCTGAACAGAGTTCTCTAAGCCATATACTGAGTAGCTAAAACTAGTGGCACAAGCCTTCAAATTATAGTTAGGGGGTAAAGACATGGCAGGAAAAAAAAAAAAATCAAGCGTGAATTCCTCTTCCATAAACACTGAAGTCTCATGTTAGATGTTAACAGGAAGCTTGATCTTTTTAGAAACAGACAACAGACTCCGAAGATCATGACAGCTACTTTATAAAATATTACTTTGCACATCCCGACTTTTAATTTCTTACAGAATTAACTGACTGCAATTGGGCATTTGCTTTCTAAATGGGCAATTGCTTTACCATTCTTCATTGATAATGGCATTGATATTTCCACCACACCACTCTTCACTATCCCAGACTGGAAATCACCAAGGGAATAAGCAGTAGAGATCAGCAAACTTCAACAGAATCATAAGATCCAGTTTACTACAAATCACATTTAAGTTTTCAAAGATAAAAGAATTATACACTTTGCCTCTTCTGGAATGCTACAAAATCATTATGTGACAATTAGAATGGTACAGTAATAAAGAGAAAGGGAAAATAACAACTAGATGTTGATTTCTAATACAATGCTAACAACCTTTCAGACTTGAAAGTTTCTGAAAAATCTCTTATTGTTATCCCAAAAAGTGATGCTGTAATTATTCTGGTACTTTGTTGGTTGTTTCAACCACTCAATATGCCTCTGAGTTCACTAACCTTCAAGTTCCACCACCAGCAAAAACTTCACGAGTTTAGTATCCCTGCTTTGGCAAGAACACAATGCTCAACATCTGTCTCAGGTATCAGTGTAGTTAAAATATTCCATTGCTCATTAGGGAGGAAGATGAGATCACCAGGAAATACTAGTATGTATCCTCTTGGTTAGAGACAAAGAAGACTGGCAGAAAACCTAAAAAGCTTTTCTTTCTTTCCCTGGCAGTTTGGATATTCTCCAACAAAGTGAAATTTGTCAGTCTCTATCCTTCCAGGTGATAAAGAAATTAAATACTGCGTATATTTAGTCCTGTCTTCAGGAGAGAACAACAGTCTATGAACTCAAATGGAAAGAAGCCTTTCCCTGAAGGTCTGAGTGAAATACCTAAGCTTTGTAGAAACTCAGGGCTGAGGACTCCTCTCTCTCCCTAGCCTTTCTGATGGCTAGCTCTAAGCAGTGGCTGCAGATCCCACCCAAGGCACTCTCATGAGGCACCATACAGGATGCCCACACACATGACAGTGTGTCGTACCATGCACAGCAAGCTTTAGCCCCTGGAAGCCAGAGATCTGCCTTGCAGCACCCAGTTCTTTCAGTTCAAGACCCCAGTAAGTTACTAAAGTCCAGCCGAAAAAGTCACATTAGGTTTTCTGTGAGACACATTAAGAAAGCATTTGCCTGGCACAAACATAGGACAAAGTCAGCCTAAATAATGTGACAGTCTCTCCTGGCCTCATCATTGTGTAAAAGTAGTTTTATCTTAGAGGGGCAGGGAGACTAATTAATGTGTGCTTAAAAAGCCCTTCAGAAATTTGGAAGAGGAATGCTACTCTGCTTGCAAAGCATTCATTCTCCTTCCGTTAATTTCATTCAAATTCCTTTTCCCTCAGCATGTATCAGTGCATCCCCCAGTAAGATACACTGAATAAAGCATGGAAGCAGAAGATGCTTTGCAGTTCAAGGCTGATGTTTGCATCTGTTGCTTCAACACATTGCTTTTGTATTCTGTATGTGTAAGGCTGACTGAAAATTAAGGAATAAATTAAAAAATTAGACTGTGATGAGGCAAGTGAGTTTGCCCTTTGTTCCTCTCTGTTGTCCTCAGCATGCCAGCAGGTTGGGAACAATAAATGCCTACTCATCTGTGATCACCTACAAGAAAAAGGAGAGCTAGGTACACGTGGGAGGCTTAATCTTCTTTCATATTATCAGGATATCAGGCTTGCTCTGAATTGTGGTAAAATTAAACAATGGCAACATCACACCATGCCTCCAACTAAGTACTTGAGGGAGAGGACTAAACACTAAAGAAAACCAGGATACTAACCTGGACACTGGGAACAAACTATCCCAAAGCAGTGCTAACAAGAACCATAGCTTGCCAGTTCAGGGACAAGTCAGACACTCTCCACCAACATTTGCTGAAGCAAACAATACAACAATAATTTATCCTGAGAGAACCACAAGCCTTGCACAGGAATGCAGGAGCCAAAGATAGAAAAGGTGAGGAGCAAGCAAAGCTGCAATTTTGTTCCCTGGAACAGTGTTATAATTTAAACACAGTCTGATCTTAAATCAGTCTTAATTCACATTTCTACTTTTTAGCTAACCTTTAAAAGACATGGTTTCCTTTGCACAGCAATCATCAAAACAGGTTCATCCACAACCAAATCATGCTGAATCTGATAATATATACTATATGTTCTGAGAGTACAAGACAGAAACACTATTTAAACAGTTATAACCTACCTGAGTTGTACCTTTTTATCACCTTCATGGTTTTTTTAATTAAAAAATAGTAAGTTGTGTTTCTATTGTGATGTTAATATGCTTACACAAAG
Source organism: Erpornis zantholeuca (assembly GCA_013400515.1). NCBI lineage: Eukaryota > Metazoa > Chordata > Aves > Passeriformes > Timaliidae > Erpornis > Erpornis zantholeuca. Next base: position 56,797 of record VZTN01032228.1, on the reverse strand, counting down.
CTCAGCTTAAGTAGGTTCTTCTTAAAAGGCACACAAAGAACATTAAAAAATTTTATCAAATTCACTAAATAAATAATTTTTTCATTATTTGTGTACATATAAAGGAATTTAAGTTTATCCAAATTTGCATTTTAAATTGATCAAAAGGAAACATTGCTTCACATAAGGGAGTGGACACAATCAGTTCTGGGTCCCAAGCTACTCCAAGATTATAACTGCGACAGATGTATTTGTTGAGACACAGCTTTTATTTGCAGATTGGAAGAGGAGAAATAGGTTTCTCAACACTTTAACTCAGTTCCTAAGTGCTCAATAAACAGTCACTAAACTGAATCATACAAATAAAGTGAAACAGAAAATGACCTCACAGCTCCTGCAGCACAGACAAGAATGACACAGTGATGTCAAAATTTCAGTTTCAAACAAACTGGGATCCCAGTTGCTTAGAGTCCAAACTTCCCTTCAGATCAATGGCTGCAATTTCCTGTTAAAATTTTCACTGCACATAGCTCCATTCTGTACATGAGCAGCTAAAGACGAAAAATGTATGTAACACATCATAGCAATCTTAGTTCTTTGCTGTTTCATGATTGTATCAAACCCAGTTTCAGACCATTTGTTTTCACCTTTGGTTCTAAACCCACTCCACTGTATTTGCTGGTGTCTGTAGATGAATACAACCATCTGTATCTGGATGCTGGGATCTGTAAGTGAATGTGGTGCTGTGCTGCATGGGGCACTGGCCCTGAGCACACCACCAGGACAGGCTACTCTTCGATGGCCTCTTCTCCCTGCCCCCATCACTCTTCGGTCTTGTATCTTTTGCTACACAGAGGATATGAATCACAGCTGAAATTCCCTCAATGCACCCTGAAATAATGAGGGTTTACTGCAGGAGCACTCTTCCTTTATCATTCACATCCTGATTCCAGCCCCCTACCCTTCCCAGTGTGAGGATTTATTTATTTGAATCACAGGCAAATAAAGCACATCTTGAGTGCCAGTTCTGCTAGCTGCTCCCCAGGGACACCTACACTGCCCATATATTCAATTTGGTGTTAATAAACCATAATGAGTCAGCAGAAATCACTCCTATCCCAACCATGTTCCCCTGAGGGTGCCAGCAGATGTTCAAAGGAGAGATCAGCAGCAGGGCCCTGCCAATTGCTTCCATGTTATTTTAACCTCACTTGTCTGTTCTGCTTTTAATTGCCTATGTTATAAAGAGGGGATAAAAGAAAAAAATTTGGATTAATACAGTTCACTCCTGCAGAGACAAAAATCTAGAAAACCCCTTTCACACTTGCATGGAAAGACACACATAATATTGCATTATCACCTGGAATGACACAAAGTCATTATCATCAATTGGTCTCCTGTTTGCCACACCATATAGCACAATAAAGCTCAAAGGGATTTTGTCTACGTTTCCACATGGTTTAGTGGTGGACTTAGCAGTGGCTGAATCCTAAAGTCTTTTCTAACCTAAACATTTCTGTGACTTCCTGCTGCAGAGAGCTGAAAGTGCCCCACGGCAGAACTCTCGCAGAAGCACGTACGGAATATTACATTCAGCTCCGGACACCTCATTACCAGAAAGATAACACATTAGACAGTTATTAGAGGAGCAACAAAAATGATAAGTGAAGATTGAAGAGAGTTATTACATCAAGACATTAAAAGTTAACTGCATAAAGGTTGACTAGGGAACAACTTTCTGTGGGACAGAGTTACAACCTGCAAATATTTGAAGGAAGGATATGAAGGATTTGTATGCCAATGAGGAAAATGAATTACTTAAGATGGAAGAAACAGATACAATTACGAATAAAAAAATGAAATTAAGAAACGTCTGACTCTCAAGGAAAAAAAGAATGGTAATAGAAGGCAGGCTTTGAGAAGCCTATTGCTTGGATGACTTAATATATCTCTACCTCCTGTAACTCCATGATAATAATGGTGGAGCAAAAGAAAGGACTCAAAGTATGAAATCCAATTAATTCTTCGCCAGTAGGCAAACCATCTTTATCAGATATGTTGGCTTAGCAATAAGCTTAAGCTTGGCATGATAGATCCTACCTGTCAGTTATTCAGATGTAGCTTTTTGTAAAGTCTTCAGGGAAGACAAGAGTATTTTTATGCTTCCATTAAAACACAGACTACATCCATCAAAGGAGGAAGTTATATTAAAAAGATCTGTGGCATTTTCAGACTAATCTGTGCATCTGACCGGTGCCATATTTAGCATTATCTAATCTGTTTTGTGCATCTAACAGACTGCAAACCCTTTGGGGCAGAAATCCCATCCTCCTCTTCCTTTTTATCACACAGCGTCGAGCGTGTTGACAGCGCTCAACAAATAATAACCAGTTCCAAGGGAGGGAAGGAGTCAGTGCTAGCACACAGAGTGCAGTATTATTTTCAAGGGATGAACCCTTGCATTATTAACAGGAGTCTTCATGTACATGTCAGCAGAAGAATAATTCCTACTTCTCTCAGGAAAAAGAATTTTACAAACACAGAAAAAGCCTCAGAACACTAAAAAAGAAAAAAAATTCATTTGGACAAGTACACAAAATGGCAGGAAGAAGTGACAAAGAGGACAAAAATTATTGAGAAATGGAAGAAAATAAATACTGAGAAAAAATTTAGTCTCGAGTTTAAACTAAAATGAAGAACATTTTACTGACATATACAATTTGTATGCGTAATATCATCTTTAAAAGCATACTCAGGCATCACTTCTCAAATAACAATTCATCACCAGGGGTATATTTAAAAGAACCCATATCAGTGTACTTCTCTGCTTCCATGCAAATGTTTCATCCACAGCTTATACTATTTATTGACACTATTTTGGCTCATACAAAACTCTTGTAGAAGCCCATATGAGGAGCCAACAAGTCTGCTCACCATTTTAGTATCTGCCAAAGTTAATTTTTGAAAGAGCATATAAGGACATACATGGTTATATAATGACATGCTGCCCTTTAAGGTGTTCTGAATTAAAACATAACAAGCCACAGACTATTTATAAGATCAGTGGGAGCAAGTTATTGCTGGCAGCCTGCATGGCACACCTGGACACTCCTCTGACAAACTCCTCCTTTTAATATCTGATATTTCACACACATACTAAGCTATTACAGACTCATGGTTATAAACTCCAGCTTGGAATCACATACCCCTAACAACTTTCCCTCCACCATCTTGAATGTTTGCTTTTATACAGAGATGTTGCCTGTGTTGCTCTTAGAAGAACTTTCTTCTAAGAAGTAATGCCAGCACCAAATGAAATACTGATATCCAAGAATGAGACAGGTTTTACAGAGACGCTTTGTTTTTCAAATGCTCTCAGTTAAGCATGTGAAGCATCTGTTGTGTACTGCTCCCTGTACACAAAATGGATATTCAGGAAAGTAATTTACATTAAGTAGTACAGTGAGGGAAATGAACACTCCTACCTCATTTGCCACAGCCTTCAAAAGCTGTGTGCATTTACAGAGTTGTTAGTTTCAGAAATGGTTGCAATGTAGCTTCTCTTTCCAAGGATAAATTAGCTAGAAGAATTTAAAATACATATTCAGAAAACTAATTTCTCTGGCTCAGTTTTCCAATCCTTAATAATAAAATCAGATGAATCCCAGGTTTTGATAAATAACTTAGGATTTTTTCTGTTCATGGAAATTTATTTTTCCTGACATATTTTCATATACTATGAGAAGTACAATTTAAAAAAAAAATATTGCAAGACTTTACTGAGAAAAAAAATACTATTTTACTCACTTTTCATTAAATGATTAATGATCCTTTTTTTTTAGTAAAGATATAGCCATTATGTCATTAAACAGCCTAAATCCCAGTCAAAGTCAATAGGACTTGAGCATTTAGGATAACTTACTCTGCTGGAAAAGCCAGATGAAGGGAGAATCTCAAGACACACAGCTGTACCCCAAGTTAGGTTGTTTCCAGCTTCACCCCCTCAGCTGTCAAGGAGCACTTACAGGCAGATGCATTTTCTGCAACTCCTAAAACTTAGAGGCAAAACCAAACAAAATGACAGATTTTGTAAGAGTGGTGAGAAACAAGTTCTAAATAAAGAAGGAGACTTTTTATCAACTCAAGTGATTTTGTATTTGTCCACACCACTTTTAGCACACTGCTACTACAGCGACAAGTAAGGGCATAGCTCAACAAATCTCAAACAAATCCAAAATTGGGATTATGTTGGAAAGCCCATCCTTGTAGAGTCCCATAATTTTTCTGTTTCTTTCTTTAGAAATCAGTTAAATATCCAAAGAGGATCACCAGTGTCTGAATAAGTTCATTATCAAGGGAAAGAAAGGACAAAAAACCTGCAGAGAGGGAAGGTGGGTGAAGGAAAAGGGCACTCACAGCAACTGTGCAAGGTGTTGTATACCAGAGTCAATATACAATTGAAAAGCTATTCTTAAGAAGGGCAATATTATTCTGCTGCTTTTGATTCCTGAATTTTTAGACTTAAACAAGGAAATTGAACATTGCTCGGGGCTCTCTGGTTCGGAGCTCAAAGGACAGCTCTGTGCCACACCAGAACTGTCTGAAAACCAACATGCAAGAGCTGCACTCAACGTGAACTCGTGACAGACAGATGTGACAACCAGCAGCACAGAAAAGAGATGTTATCTCTTCTGCCATCAGCATGCACACGTTCTTGCAAAAGCTAGAAGACAATTCATAGGAAAAAGGGAAACCTCACCAAGCCTCACGGAGCACCTACAAACCTCCCAATAATACTTCTGCTTTGACAGGCCTAGAGATCCTCTGCTCACAATTTAGTTCTGAGTTCTGAGCTATCACATCTTCGTTATGAAAGCTTCCTTAAAATTTCAATAGGAATGACCTCCATAAAACTTTACACAAAATCATCCCCTCGGACAGACTTTATGAAAGAGGGTTGTCTTCACATCACCTTCCACGTGAACCTTGCTTTGCACCATGCTCCTGAGGAATTACCCCAATTGAAAATGAGGACTGTAACACAGTAGCCTCCTTACCAAGGGTTTTCATAGGACTACCAACCCCTTTTTCTACCACCTTCTAACATTTCCATCCCATTCTTACCCCTCCTTTCACCCCGACTCTAGAAGCTTCCATAATCTCCATACAAATCTATGGCTAAGTGTTTTAGGGAGTCATACTGCAACTGAGGGCTGATTTTTTTCCTGAACTGATCTTCACAAACTGTTTTCAGTTGTGCTCACAGCACAACCCTCAAAACTGAGATACAAAAGTAGAAATCCTGGTTACTATGACCCTGGTTGTGTGTCAGAGGTCCATAGCAACATCTACAGAAATCCCTGCTGAAGTGTCTGCTTCCCTTGGGAAAGGCAAAGTGAAAACTGTCAAAACTGTAAAATTAGGTTCTGAAAAAACACTTGACCCAAAAGAGTGTTGCATGGTATTGCTGCACCAATAATTGCACTCTGAACAGACAGAATTATTTACATGTACACAGGCAGGCACGTGGATGTGTTCTTTGATGATTCCATGATGATGTAAGCTTCCCAGTAGCCAAATGTGATAACACAAATTTGCTTTCACACTCCTACCCTTGTCCAGTCCCAGCATAAGCTGGGGACACTGAGGCAAAGCAGGGGAGGCATTTTGGACATGCTAGGTTAACTGTGTGCCTGCATGCACAAACAAGCACACTTAAGAGCAGCTTTTTAAGGAAAATCGCTTAAATTAATTTCTTCCCACCTAAGGAACTTTTCTAGATGGAAGACTAAGATGTGTCCCAGCATACACAAACCAGACATACTGTACTGAGCAAAACAGAGCTGTACTCAAAACTCAACAGGAAAAATGCTTTATGAGAAGTTCTTTCATTAAGGACTCAACTCATAACATTTCACACAAACCCTTGCGAAGAGAAACTGCTGACTGCAAGGCTTTGGGATCTAGACAGGTCTATACCCTGTCCTCCATTTTAAAATTCTCTCACACAGTAACTTTAAGTTGGGTGATGATGACCTAACTTTCATGAATTATTCTCATTCTTTCCTTAGTTGTTACTTTAATTGTGCATAAAAGGGTTTCAGAAACATGTGTTTATTAAAATTGTCCACATTTAATCTTGTACCAGGTGTTCTTCTTCAAAGAAAAACAAGAGGAATGTCCAGAGAGCAGTGTAATCCAACTGCAAGTCCAACAGGATGTTTTTTCTTTCTTCCATACAATAGAACTAGTAAAGAGAACTCATAAAAATATAAATAAAGGTAAAAAGAACATTTCAGTATGGTTCATTATGAAATTTACATTTTGCTCTTATTGCTAAAAAAATAGTCTCAACACTAGCACTGAAAGGAACATGGCTGCATACCTCAATATAACAAATAATATGCTGAAATAATAATTCACCTATAACATTTGCATTGATTTTTACAGATAATATAATCTCCCCCTAAACCATATTTCACATTGTCTTCACTCCATTGATCAGAGATGTTATATAAATGTTTCGATCAATCTGATAAAGCTTTTATCTACACAATGCATATCCTGCAACTTCCCAGAGCCCCAAAACATGCAGATAGTACATGCTAGGTAACAAGAATCTGGATTTTTTTAATGGGCTATTTCCTTCTGTATATGCACTATCTTGCTAAGATCACACTACCCTGGATTTAGCAGCAACCATCAGCTGTTTGTGTTTTCTACAAGGAAGTAACTGCATGGAAAAGGAAGGTTTTACCCAACACATTTTATGTGTTTGGAAAATTACGGATATTCTTGGGTTCCCTGGTGATACAGATCCATTTTTTTTTTTTCATCCTAGCACACTGCCACTGAGTTCTAATTCAAACTGATGAATAATACATTAGCTTTACTAACACAGTAAGGCTGACACTATATGTCAGCATGGTATGTTGCATGGGCATAACAAGATACAGGTGAGCAATACCACCCATGAAAACTGAAATTGCATTTATAATACAGATGCTAAAATCAAAAATTTGTATTAAGCAGTCAAGGGACAGACACTTGAGGGGCTATTAAAAACATTAGCAACATACATCATCTTAAGGGATTATAGAAATGTTATATCTGACTCTCTAAAATCAGTATACATACACATTATAGCACCTGCCCAATTCCATTTCACTATTTCCAGTGAACCTAAATCCTGGTTTTCATGGAACAAGCCTAAGAGACAATTCAAGTGCCATGCTAATAATGCAGTGCCAATTCTCACGTGCAATTCCCATCAATGTATAAAACACCTCCGCAGGCTGAGCTGTAGGAAAGGAGAGTCACCAACATACATTTTATCTAGACTACCAATAACTCAGAAATCTGTCATAAGCAAATCCATCCTGAATATGGAAGTCAAGGCATAGAAGGGCCTGCCTTTCATTAGTGATTACTTGAAGCATTTGAGTGTCATTCTGAAAGCAAGCAGGGTCTTTATGAACCAAATAAAGGCTCTTAGCTCAAATCCCTCAAGCAACAAAGGAAAATAGTACTTCCACCTCTGTCAGTAAAAATTATCATGACAGAAGACTATTTCTATGCACACGTTGGCTACACAGAAACAAATCTACAGCAGTGTCAATGCAGCCACTTTTAATCCCACTGCACTGACATTTGAGGAAATGTGTTCTCTATTAAAAAGCATTTTGTGCATCTCAATCACTCATTACTCTGCAGGCATTTCAATATTTGGCTTCATTACACACTGCAGCACCACCAGCAGTGATCAAGGATTATAATTCAGTGTCAAAGCCGCATCTGATATTTTCAAGTAAAGTCAGACTTGTCTGGTCATTGTCTCAAGAAACCTTCTTCCTCTCAAAGTGTCTGTTTACAAGTGAGTAGGTGGATTCACCCATCCCAGAAATCTGGTACTACTGCAAAGACTGCTAGGGGTTCAGTGTGACTTCTCTATATCTCCAACACTTCATCCTGAAGAAATCAGTACCCAAGATTACTCTGAATCCAGTCATGCATGGACTTGCACACAGATACCCAGTTTCCCAGACCACTGTGCTTGCTACTGGCACTGCTTGAGGAAGTTTTAGTCAGAAGTCTCAGCAAAACATTCTGTAATGCTTCAACAAATTTAAAGACTTAGCAAAATATCTTACAAAAGTCTTCTCACCAGTTCTACTTACTGAACAGCCTGCCTGTTTGCAACACTTCCCCACCCCATTATATAAGCTGGTCTTCTTTCAGAATGAACTCTTAGCCTGTAAGTGCAACTCAAACAAAATTTTGAGTTTGTGAAGCTTCCTCTTCCTTCTCCCTGTGAAAAAGCTCCAGCTCTTCTTCCATACTGCACTGCTGCTTGAAAAAATCACCATCAGTAAAGGTGTCAACATAATATCCTCATTTAAATGGTTATTTTTCCCCTTGTTAAATCCTCAAGTGTTTTGAATACAGCACCAGGGTATAATAGAATGTGAATAAGTAATGAAAGATAAAGATGTGGATTTAAATAAAATATCCCCTATTACCATCCTTAATTCTTATCTATTGTTAAGAGGACAGCCATCTGGAACACTACGGCAAGGTGCGCATTCAAGAAGAACCCAGACAGAACAAAGTGCAATTCAAACCCCTCAATAACAGCCTTAAATCAAGTTTTAAGAGGACACCTGGCTACCAAGAAATACCGCAACCGCGCCGGTATTATTCCAAGCCTGCCTTTTGCCGCAGGACGCGAGGCTGGTGATCCGAAGGCAGCTGCGGGCTGGGTGGGGCGGGCTGCAGCTGCGGGGGTGTCCGGGAAGAGGAGCTCCCTCGCTCCTTCCCTGGCTCCCTCCCGCATCCCGGCGGCAGACCCCGCGCTCTCCCGCGGCAATGCCGCCCCCTCGCGCTGCCCGCCCGGCAGAGGCGGCCCCGGCCTCCCAAAGGCCACCGCCACTCTAATTGCTGATTAATTACAGCCTTTCACCAAGGTCAAAAGGAACATTCCGAGGCAGTATAAATGGTATCATGTGGAAAATACATCATATTAAAAAAACTTTTTTTTTTTTTCAGTAAAATGTGATATTTGCTGCCTTAATGTGCTCAAAGCTTGCCTCTCACAGTGCAAACCCTGCAGTAAGGCACCCCTCTTGAGTATGAAAATAGTGACACAATCTACACACCAAATAAAATTCAGCAAACATGAGGCTTTTCTCCAAATTAAATCATTCTAGATTATACTTTCTATTGAAATTAATATTTTCCCAAACAAGACTGGCCAATGATGTAATAATACCTGTAATTATATTGATGTGATATTTATAAGAACATCAAACTTTTAAATTGATCCAATTGAGAAATAATGGAAACAGCAGTGCAGAGTGGCTGTTGAGTGCAAGCAATAAATCATACAAATTGCATAATTATAACTTCCATGACTCCAGAGACAGTTTGCACTAGGAAAGGCAATGCATGATAAATCGGGATGAGTTTTATAACCCCTAAAAGCAGAATGCTCTAGTATAGTAGTCAGGACACAGAGGCAATGGCACTGTCTCCTCAAGAGCATGTTCAGCTACAGGGGACCCATCACCCTCTTCAGCAGGTCAGAGGTGCTGGAGAGGTGAATTCAAACCCTAGACACAGAAGAAAGCGAATCCTGATATTGGACTCTGACACAGTGCTGGACCACTGATCTCCCATTTGTTCTTTAAGGGGAGAGGCAGAGGGAAGAAGAAATTTAATTTGTCTGATTCCAGGGGTTTGCAAGGGGAGGATACTTAAGATTTGCTTTTGGCTGAAGGAAAAATTTAATACATTACCAAATCAAGAGCTTCTTCCAATATTCAATAACTTTTCTTCAAATAAATCCTTGGATTTTGTGCATCCTCCCTGCCACCACTTCAATTGAAGCTTTTTTTCCCCACCCTCTCTCCCAGTTCCCCAGTCCATTAGATAAAGTAAAAATAAATTATTTGCAGTATCCAAATCACAGCTGCTCCATCAGGTCAAGGGAGGAACAGCCCCTTTCCTTTTTTCTTCACTGCACTGATTTACTACCAGTCACAAGTGGGCTGAGCCAGCGCCATACCCTGCCAGGCAAGGTGTTCTCCAGTAATGCCAGCACAAAGTAAGTGGCAAAGGATGACCTGGCTTCTCATAGTGCTTAGTTAAGATGCTGGAGCTGATGGTACAAGACTTCAGTGAATGCTACAATGGTTTAACTTAATCTTACTTTCTCAATCCTAGCAAATTGCTCCCATTTTCCAACCAATTTCCAGCCCACATTCCTACTCTGCTGTTATAACTGTTTACAGTAAATCAGATTTGCCTGTGATTGTTGAAGCAATAACTCTCAGCAAAGGGGGCAGCAGGAACATATTTCAATCTAATAAAATAAATGATGGCAGATTAAGTTCTCTTTTAAAGAATGTCTTATCAAAACCTACAGAGAGACTCTCATTTCACAGAGGCAAGGGGATGGTTGCCAAAGCTGGGAAGAGTTAAAGATCCTGCTGTCACTCACACATAGTGTGCCAAAGTAACAAAAATAACGTGTAAAGAAAGCAATCACCTACAGTAGGAACAGGGAACAAAAGCTAAATGAGTTTTTCCTGTACTGGTGACCTTTGACTGCAAGACAGACAGATAACTTTTCCTACCTAATCTCTTATTACAGAGTTATTCTTGGACAGCAACTCTTCTATTACTATCCCTTTAACCTATTTTATAATAGCCTTTTTTTTAAAGGCTCACAGTACTCAGTGTTAAACTATTCACTGAAGAATACCTTTTGTACTGAAGGAGAATTTTTCATTAAATAATCATTTCAGGTAGGGTATTTCCAGAAATCTGGCTTTTTGCCTTTTTCAACTTTATAGCTCATGGAATTTCCAGACACATCTTAGGTATACAAGTTTATTACCAGTTCCACTGTTCAGCAGCAAAACACCATGGAAGAAATAAAGACAGACAGACAGAGATAATAATTCTAATGCTAAGTCATCTTGGGCTTTCTGTTGCTTAATGCAGGAAAAATACTCCTCTCTGGGATCATCATACTCTGCCTTGAGAGCTTAGTACTTCATCACAGCTCAACATGGGCCTTTTTCCTAAGAGGGAACTGAAAGAACAGATGGGAACCTGGAAAACACTGCTGAAGGAAACACACATTTGTGATGTGTGATGGCACAAGGAAGCCAAGGTTACTCCACCACAAACCCTTTAAGCACCACATTGAACATAATAGGCAGGACAAGAAAAATACAGGGTTTGTGATAAGGAAACTGTCCCACAGCACAGGTCCACCTGAGAGTGCACAGAGTGTTGTCTCCAGCCTGGTTACCATTACCAGAGCAACTCATAGCAAGGGGGAACAGGATTTTGATTGAAGGCTCTTCCTCACAGCATCTGCATCTTCTGGGACAGGAAAAGGGCCTGGCACTGCAGAGCACTACACAGAGATGGGTCTTCTGCTTGAGAATTTCAGATGCAGTCTCTGGGACTGTGAAGTGAAACACCCTCTCTTTACACTGCCCAAATACAAAACACAGCCTAAAGAAATTTCTTGGGCCACTGAGAAGGCATATACACAGAAGAAAGAAGCATAAATGGCTGCCCATTTAAGTGATTCTCTTGCACTAAACATGTAGGCTGGGAAAAAAAACACACTTGTCATCAAATATTGGCAATTTTTAGAGCAACCACCTAACTATCAAGTCACAAATCATGCAAGTGGAAAGAAAAATCCATAACTCAGGTTTGCTACATGTGGATTTAAACAAGGAAGATGGTCCATATTTTTTGAAAATTAAGTAACATTAAGCATCAAATTTGGAAACCTCAGTTAAACTGGGAAAAAAACCAAAGGTAGTAAAAATAACTTGGAGAACAGAAAGTAAATTAACAGCAAAGTAGGCCAATGCAAGTTACTTCAGGAACCTTTTGCATTAGAAAGACTATCAGAAATGAGAGAGCAGCATAATAAACTAAATGAAATTATTTTACACATACCCAGGTACACATGAAAAATAAAAAAAAATTCAAAAGTTTTGAACAGAGATGAGGTAAGATAGAAGAGAAATAAAGGAAAACTACATGTCAACTTGACTTAGAAAGTTGAAGGCTTACAGTGAAAGCAACCATATAACAAGAGTAAAAACGATTAAGGGAAAGAAAATTAAAAGTTATAAACAAATTAATGCTCAGATTTTAGAGGTTAAAACTTTTTTTCTTTTTTTTTCTGCAGAGATGCCTGGCATTTATCAGAGATGGAGAAGCATTAAAATACATGCTTTACAGAATGCTTAATGATAGAAAGAAGATATAAAATAAATAGAGATAAACATAGAGTATGACAAAGATTACAGACTCTTGGGGTTCAGACCTTTTAAAACAACTCCCAAAACCCCAGAGAATTTTAAAAGACAGGGGTTTCCTTTCGTCTTCATATTTTTTTGAAAGACATAAGAGGATGCCTGGTACACTACAGGGGAATGCTACAGAAACAGAACTAAATTAATAAATTTATACCCTGATTGTTCTCAGCCACAGTTCAGCATTTTAGCACTGCTAACACAGGAACAGATCCTGCTGCCCTGGTGCTTCATCCTGCAAAAGCGTGAATACATCTTCCACTTAGACCAGTGAATACTGGTTCTCAAGGTCAGGCAGACAGCTTGTAAAATGCCTCATGCGTTCAGAGTTCTGTGTTTCCCTGTGGTCTCCATGTCCCCAGCCAATCCACTCTTAGGCCACTTAAGTAACCTCAGCAGGGGTCACCGCCAGAGGCAAAATGCAAGCAGAATAAGAATGAGGAAACACCTACGTACTGGGCCTTTGAGGAATTGAGCCAGAGAAGGCTTCTGTATGGCACCTTCTTTTAAGAATAAATAAATCAGGTGGAGAGGGTGGTCTTGGTGATCTGTGCACTCTCCTGGAAAAGGTGTGAAATTGTGCTCCATATGATTAGGAGCTCAGACAGGCAGGACTTCAATAAATTATTGAATTGCCAGAAAACAATTTCATATGGCATAAGATGGAGACGAAAATAAACCACACAGAGATTGAAAAGTATTGGGAGGTAGTAAATTAAAAATTATAGAAAAAAAGTGGGAAGGAAGAGAACCAGGCATTACTGCTCAACCCAAACAATTTTAACACTAATAGAAAATGCTGCATTGCCATTCTGCATTGGGCTTTATTAATCTGAAAAATACCAAAACAGGAAGAGCTTCTCTAGTTATCATTCTATTCATAAAACAACAGTTCCAGAACACAAGTCTAACAGAAGGTTTTGCTTTTGATGATCCTGTTCATCTGCAAAACACAGCAAGGTCTCTCTGAACTAATTCCAGCTTCAACTACATATAAAAAACCCCAAACACTTACTGGGCATTGACAATAAAATCTTTGCTGAACTCTGGCAAAAGACAATTGTTCTGTCAGTGAAAAGGCTCTTCTTTTTTTTTAATGTTAAGTTGCCAGCTTCAATTACTAGCCGATGGAAATGATTGCTGCTGCTTTTGTCTATCATCATAAATATGTTTCTGCTATCAAGTTCTGGTCTCTGAGTTGGTAGTTGCAGCCTACCACCAAAGGATCTCAGACTTCTGTTCTTTAAACTGAACAAAGAACAGCTCACACCTGCAACTGGTTTTAACCAGCCTCATTGGAAAAAAACTGTTAGGACACATGGGCTATATTTCTCATTTTCCTCTGGTCTATAATCCTATATACTGCAGACAGGTTGCAGGCAAAATGTTTCTGAGTATTGGCCAATTTGCTCCTGAAGCATCCTTGGACTATGATAATGAGACACCATCCAGGCCTTTTTGGGCTGGCAAAAGACTAAGCCAAGTAATTGCCAGAAAGTGTCAAGTGCCCCACTGAGCACTGCAAAGCAGGAATTGTTGAGTCCCTTTCTAGAATTTTGTTATTTTCAAGTTTTCCCCAGATTGTCATTACTTAGCACAGAAGCAGAAAGGATATGGAGAAAAAAAGAGCTAATCTAATAAATATCCAGATCTACACTTTTGCATTGCAATCTAAGGTGCTGGAAAGGACAACACCATATTTGACACTTCAGCTAGTGTCTAGAGCTAATTTAGAGGGCATCTCTCCCGATGGAATAATATCCTCCCACCTAAGGATGTTGCTGAACACTTTATGAGCTAATGAACAATGACATGTTACACCAGGACTCACACAGCTTTTTCATAGGTACCGAATAGAAGTGAATAAACTTCACACTTCTAACATTTTGCTGCTGGCACAGGAAAATTTTTATTTTGATCGCTAGATCAAGGAACATTTAAATAGATTAAGAACTAGATCAAGGACATATATATACCCAGAAGATTGCACACTGGAAACCTGAAAATACAAGAGCAATACTTTTCATTCAGGTCATTTTTTACTGCAGAAACAAAAACATATGCTACAGGTGATTCTGTTGGAAATGCCACATTGCATATGGTCTGACTTGTAAAAAAAGATTTTTCTCCTAATTACAGAGAAACAATATCCTAAAACAATAAATTAACTGTAAAAGTCAAAGGGCTGTAAGTTCACTGAACTAAAATCAACAGCAACTAGCTTTTAGATTAAACACAACACCAGATTCTTCTTTAGTAGACAGGGACTACCAACTTCAAAATTTATCATTTTGTGATAAAGCTGAGGGATTTCCTAGTTAAAAGAATTTCTGAACAAGTCCTGCTCTTTCTTACATGGACTTTACTTTCATCAAAGTAAGATGACCTGCATCCAAGCAGCTCGGCTCAGAAACAGATGCTGCAGCTTCAGTGTGGAGAATGCCAGAGGTGAAACCCTGAACTCTGCTGACACTGGAGGCAAAAATCTTACTGGAATCAATGGATCAGAATTTCTGCCTCCAGGTATTTTCAAAGTTCTCTCTCCAACAAAACATTCAAAACGAAGAATATGAAAGATCTAAAATGACTGCTGTTTTCTGCAGGATTTAACATTTTCCAAATGTTCTTTAAGTCAAGCCTACAAGGAGACATGGCTGGTGTCTATTTGCTTTTCTCTGGCACAGAGCACACATTATTTTTCTCTGTATGATGTTTTAGAACACAGGAAGTAGGAAAAAAATTAGTTGATAAAATGTTGCTGTGACTTCTGATCTATATATGAGATTGTTTATCTGCACAAAAATACACATAGTTTCAGCCTGTCATTTCCAGCTTACATTGTTAATTATATTTCAATGCACATCACTAGATAAGAGGCATAATCCAGCCAAAAGCATATAAAGGTTGTAGTCCAAATTATGCAAGGTGTCTTGCAGCTGATAATTCCAACAGGTAATGAACTGTTTAATCTTATGCAGCTTGGCAAACATGCCTGTTTATCTTTACCCAAGCCTTCAACATGCACATCAAACCACAGATATCCTCCACAAATATGATTACGGAATCTTCTTTTCAGTTAGCATCAAAGTTTTAGTTATATTCTGTCTACTACAATATCTTTGTGTAAAGAAGCCAGGTTCAAACACAACAACAAAAAAAAGTAGCATTTCAAATATTCAGTTCTATGAATTTCTTATATTTCTTACATGATCTCAGCCTATCAGTTGAAATCTGGCAGGCCATCAGAAATATTAATCATGAGCACTTGCTGCACATGGGGCACAGATTCTTTGCAATTACAGATGACAAAATACCTGGGCCTTATATTATCACCTGCTACTACTGTCTCCCGTGCCTAAATATTGAGTCTGTGGAGCACAGACCTCACATCAGGATTGTAACAAGCAGTGGCTCCCTCCACGCCTCGTACAAGGGAACTGTGGCCCAAATCAACTGAAACATCAGCAAACTGCCTCTGTTCCTGCTCAAGTAAGAAGAGAAATCAAACTGAAGGACACAGAGTTCCAGCTCCTAACTCCAGGCTTTAGAAATCCCTTGGTTTTCTGCCTTTCGCTCCAATTTGTCTCCAAGCACAGAGAAAGAAAATTCTTGGGTGAAAACTTTCAATTTCTGAACCAGAGATGGAAGGTACTTAATTCTGCTCTAAATAATAAGATTTCCATTGCCTCAGAATAATCAGTTAGGATTTAATGGAAGTACAGAAAAAGACTAAAAGCTTAGAGAAAATCTTCTCTAAGCTACATTTTCTTTGGGGAATCAAAGTCGGAACAAATAATCTCTCTTTCTTCCATTTAAACTCTCTGTATTTCTACTTGTCTGTCTTGGTAAAAGGTGTCAATTGGAAGAGGTTTTCTATTGTAAAGCCTTCTTTACCATAATACATGTAGCATTAAAATAATTTTAGGGACAAACCTAGCTCTTCCAGAAAGGATTAGAATTTCAGCAGGTTTATTCTGGATTTATCATCAGGTATTATACCTCCCCCACTTTTCAATAAATATCATCCATGACTACAGATTTGGCTATACTTCTGCATATCTGTGGGTATAAAGCCTCCAGCATGCTTGGAACCCTGAACTATACAGCAGACAAAAATTTCATTTGCTTTAAAAATTTAATTATTAAGTGAAACTCAGTCAAAGCTGATAACATCCCTATTTTGCAATATCTTTTACAGAAACCTTCATTTAGCTTGTATCCTTACTACTGTATTTGCAAATACCTCAAAGAAAACCTTAAATCAACAAAAGCAAGAAAGAATGAGGCAGAAATTACTCTACATCTGACAATCAGCAGGAAAAAAAACTGGAGAAAAAACCCCTGTATTTCATGAGGGACATCTTCTATTCCAAAGGAATGGAATCCCAAGGGATTCTTTTGCTTAGATGTACATACTTGTAGATGCTGTATTTGAATACTGCCAGTCAATATCAAAGCAAAGATGAAAGGTAATCTCTGAGAAAAATAAATAGCTGATTTCAGTCAGGGAGGTGAATTTACCATCGATATAAGGAGGTATAATTCTTTACAAATTGCATGTATTTATGCAAGCATAGAATTAGATTTGTATGCTGTAACTCAAGACTACTGTCAGAACTCTTGAACTTTTGGGTGGAAATATACTAAAGTGCTGAGATTTTGAATCAAAATACATATATCTGAGAAATATCTGCAATTAAAATGTTAAACAGTATCTTCACTCTCTGCTTCTGCTGTACTGTATTCCTCTTCTAGCACATCAATTTTATGTCAATGATCCCAGATGACCCAAACCAACACTTTCTTGCTTACAGCTAAAAAAATTAAATAAAATCCAAAACAGCAACTGAACATAAAATGCTGTACTATTTTTATCTTCAATTTTCAGAAAGTCTGAATATTTGAAATTATAACTGCCTGATACTGGTTTCACTGAAGTACTACTTGAAAACAAATTGACACTATTTCTTAAATATTCTATCCATCTCTATACTCATCCTCAAGAGAAACTAAATGATGCAAAAATATCCTTAAGAGGCCTTTGCACATTTCTTGGACCTGAAAATATCGTCAATAAAAAAATTAAAAACAATCGTCAATAAAAAAATTAAAAAATTAAAACAACGTCAATAAAAAAATTAAAAAAAAAAAATAAAAAAAAGCAAAACCATGCTGTATGACACTGAGAAAAAAACCCAAAATGAACATAACTTAAAGAAACCTATGAATGGTAGACCAACTGTTCACTGACTTTTTCAATAAAACTTCAGGTTTTTAAGAGACCAAACACTGTTTTTGTACTTCCAACCTATTAATGTCTTGGGATCAAGTTGTCGAATGCCTGCTGTAATCCCATCCCAAAGGTCCCAGCCAAATACATACATGCAGTACCCATATGAAATGGCAAAATGAACAGAAACACAAAATTAATTCCCTGAGCACCTTCATTACCTCACCTGTGAGACAAGGAAAGCAGTATTTACCTTTCTTTGAAAATTAATCTGCTAAGTGTCACTACACATCACCACTTTTCTTGGTCCTCTTCTGTCTTAGAGTGATTTTTATGGTGTATGCTTCTGAGCACCCCACCACCAGACACCCAGACCTTTCTGCCTGACTCTGAGCAGCTCCAGTCAGACACAGCATCTTTCTGACAAAACTAGAATTCTCTTAATATAACATGTAGAAACAGCAGCTGTATACTATCAGGAAGAGAGTTACAAATTTCCTAGCATGATGTATTCAAACTCCAGAAGTGGCAAACTAAAGAATGCTTGCTTGTTGTCACCAGGGCTAGTGTCATGCTAAAGGATTTGAATTGCATATGGGAACCTGCTCTAACTGGCCAGTGAAGAGAAGACACTGTTTTTCCTCTCTTTTTTAATCCTAGCTTTCTGGCATCTTAGCATCTCATTCTTTTTGAAACCAGCTATAGGCATTAGGGAAAAAAATAATTGTGAAATCTCAATCTGAGCCCAATACCTCAGAAGATGCAGCTGCAGAACCAGAATCAAATGAAGAATGATTAAAATTGGTAGTATGCATTTCCCCACTTATTCCAAATTTAACTCATCTGTGTTGCTTCTTCCTACTTATTCTGTTGCATTGCTGTCAGCTGAAGAAGCTGAACTAAAAAGCAGAGCAATGCAGAAACCTAGAGCAGAGACAGCAAACCAGAATAATTTGATATGATGCCCACTCCAAAAGTTTAATGCACCATGTATATAGCTGGCAACAGCATTTCAGATGTAAAGGAATAAGTTGTCTGGAATACTATCAGAACTTTATTTGCTTGTTTGCATGCACACCAGCACAAGAAAAGTGCCCAGACTGCATGATGGGGGAGGTTGTTCATCTCCATTGCAGCAGGAACCTGCTCAGCAACACTTTTCACCACTCGATTGCACTGCCATGAAGCCAAGAGAACTGCTCTATGTTTCTGTGGCCTCAAACTTACAAAGCCTTGCTGTCTCTATGCTTATCCTAGTTAAAGGTAACATCACATTCCCTGAAGAGACACAGCATAATACTTCAGACCAAGTTCTATTCCTTAGACCTGGTAGGTAACCACCTCTATGACTGCAGTATCAGTATCAGGTCATTTCAGGAGTCATTATTCCGCGTGTAATTACCTCATACTGCTGTCTAAAAGGTATTACACAGGTATATGAAACATTTCAATTAAGTTATTACCATCAGATCTTGGAAGAAAGAGAAAAGAAGCTCACCTTTGAGCATCAACAGAGAAATGCCCTGATCAAAAGATCTCTACAGATACTGGCGGGCTTTGAACCAAGCTGCTTTGTCAGTTCAAGCTGCCTGAATACTTCATATTTTCTGAATTACACAAATTTGCATCTAATTATACAGAAAGGCCAGATTAAATTTAATACCTCGACTGCATTTATACAGACTAAGCCTCTATGCTCCAAGTGAAAACCAAAGTATTTTACATATTTAAATGTACAACATCAGACAGGATGACCTTTATAATCACCATTATAAGAAACACAATTACAAGTGACTCAAGACATATGGCAAACTTAATTATGCTTAAACATACTGGTTTCCAATCCTTTCAATCATGACAAAATTGATGTCTAAAATAAAAATGTATTTGAGATTTTAGTTACAGAAAATGCCTAGCAGAATTTACTCTTTTTATGTTACTAAATTCTATTGATAGTATTTATCAAAAAAGGCAATTCCATAACAAAAGAAAACCCCCCTTCAAATACCTATAGTTAAATATTATTTAACAAAGATGATGTGGATGATTTTGTGGAAGCATGACATGGAATGAAAATCATTAGTCTGAATTTGATTCTTAAAGCTGTTTTGCAGTTACTACCATTACAGAATCTTAAGACCAAAAGATGTATATGTGTATACTTAACTTGTAAGATCCCAAGTATTTTAAAAAATAGCCAAGAAAATGAGACCCATGCTCACAATTGGTGATACTCAAACAAACGCAGAATAAGCATAACAGTGCAAGTCCATGCAAACGCAGGGACAGCAATTTTTCAAATGAAACAGCAGAGACAATACTAACAAACAGAGGGTAATTACTCATGCTGTATTTGTCCAAGACACCACAAAATGAGCTCTGCAAGACTGGGCTTCTTGGGGGTTTTGTGGTTGTTTTATCCTTTTGTTTTCTTATGTGGATGTGACTTTTCCATGCTGCCCAAGAGAAGGCTGCCAAGTGCTACTTTGGAGCACCAGCTCAGAGTAAAGGCTGCACTGAATCACCACCAAGGGTTTTACACCTTCTGTGAAACCTAGAGTGACCACTGGCTAAATCCTGCAGGATCACTGTTGAAGTAGGGATGGCCATAGACATGGCAATAAGCCATTCAATTTCACCTCTCACTTTAATGACAAGCATTTCATCAAGGTGTGACATGCAGAACGTAATGACCTCGCACAAATTAGAAGGGGAGACACAACAAGACTCAGAGTGGCTTCCTCCTCGTGGAAGCCCATCTCTTACACACTATGTGGGTTCTCCTTTAATGATTTATTCAAGCAGAACCAATCAAAAGGTTCAGCTCCTCAGTTTAGAATCAGATAATTGCTCAAACACAGGATGAACTATAGAAACAATATGGAAAGCCTATTTGGTGCAGAAAAATGAGCACTGAGGAACATTAAAACCGCCACCTGAAAAATCAGTAACACAAAACACAGAATCATTCTGGTTATGTCATGGGCACATGGGTTTATGTCATACTTAGTTGGTATTTTTTGCAACAATTGAAAATGGTGTAAAATTGTTAAAAATCTTTAGACATCTTCAAACAGCATTCCAAAGACTGGTTGTAAAAAGAAATAGAGCAGCTTTTGTATTACAGCTATTATAAAAACAAATATTTAAACAAACAAAAACTGTAGGTTTCCCAGTGCAAAGCACACTGCACATGTTTCAATTTTAAGACTTTATGTTGCACCTCTCAGAATAAAAATGTATTTGAAAGAGAATAGAAATGCTTTGTAGCAAATGGTCATTAACAATTTGATAAATCACATCCTATGCAATTGTATATGAAGCACAGAACCTTTTGTTCATAAATATTTCAGTATGCAATAGTGAGTATTACATTAAGCAGCACCACTAGTGGTTTCTGCTGTCCACATAATATTAAGTTTTAGACTAATTAATTGCATCCTCTGTAACAGCCAAACATGCAGCTTTTGGAACAATGACTACAAAAAGAATAGCAGAATTTTTGTTATTCT
Source organism: Erpornis zantholeuca (assembly GCA_013400515.1). Taxonomy (NCBI): domain Eukaryota; kingdom Metazoa; phylum Chordata; class Aves; order Passeriformes; family Timaliidae; genus Erpornis; species Erpornis zantholeuca. The sequence continues at coordinate 35,729 of VZTN01032228.1, read as the reverse complement.
TCGAAGTATATTCTGAAAACATTTTTTTCCTAAGTAGTATTCTAAAGCCAAAATATTGGGGGTTTTTTATTAAAAAAAGCAGATTTAAAAAAATTGACTCTGATAGGTTTTTCTTCTGTTAAAAGGACAAAACATTGTGAGACACTCTGGGCAAGCACACAGAGTGTGTGTATTGAACATAAAGTACAACTGAGTGTGAAAAAAATTTCCAGCTTCCCAAGAAACCCCTCTGCTACATCTAGCTCCTTGTTTAATAAATATATCTGTTCAATTCCAGAAAGCTTTACTATACAAGCAGGCTGGTAAAAGCTTTAGGACTTACACGAGAAATTTCTAAGACAATAAAACTCAAGGATGGCAACAAGAGTTGAGGAGAGAGACTGAAATATCAGCCTTCAAACAGCAGTTTGGGTTTTGTAGGGTTTTTTTAAAAGGGTTAAAAAGCTATTTTCATGTGCATGAAAGCCTTTATTTTATATTTCCTCCAGAAATTAATTCAGTATAGAAATTCTACTTAACATGACTTGGCAAGCACAACCTAGCAATTAGATCAGGAAGCACAGTCCCCCCTAGCTGTGTGTGTACATACATTACTCACAGGAGCTGCTTTCCCAAAAGCGTAATAGGGGCAGAAAAAGGCTGGGAGCAGCCAGGAAAAGAATTCAGCAGACTAGGCAGGAAAACTCACCCATCAGTACTGGTGGTGAGGAAACCACAAGAGGGTAGGTTTCATTTCCAGCCCTGGGTTACAAATGTCAATCAACCCAAGCCGGGGTTTATAAGCAAAATCCAAATGTTTGGCAGACAGGAAAGTAATTAAGCTTCACTTGTCTGGAATGCAAGTTTGGTTGGTTTGGGCTGTAAAGCAGTTCTCTTCTTTGCTACAGCAGAACCTCCTGACTTTATAAGACAGGTGATCAATGATCAAGCACAAGACCTTCAGGGATTTTCCCAGAACCACCATAGTCTTAGGCTGCAGTCCTGAAGAATACAAAGCTCACAGAGAATCACAGCACCACTTGGTTTCACAGGTTTATTGCAAGTGATGGATTCAATCAGGATTGATGCTGGACCATCAGCTGGGAAACTGTTTCACCACCATTTCAGGTAAAATTACATGACCTCTAAGTCTCTGGCTTTCCTATCTGTAAAATGGCAATAAAAGTTGATCTCTTTTTCAGCAGCATTTTGACGGCCTCAGAAGAAACTCAATGTCTAAAGGGCAAATTAGTACTATTCATCCTAAAATGCTAATACATAGCATTACTTGTCAATGCTTCTATTATCCAACATGAAAAACATATTTTTGAGCATCTCTAAAAATACGAAAGGATTTTTTGTCAAATTTCCTTTATAGGGAGCACTGACAGCTCTCAGTGCAGTAAGCCAAGCCTGATTTTTGCACTACATCTGCAATATCTTTTATACTTGGGCAGCTGGCACAGAGTGAGAAAATTCATTAACATGCTAATGATGTGTCCTATTTAAAATTCCAGCTCTGATTATTGTGTGATTAAGTCTCTTCCCTTGACGTCTGCTTCCTTATATCTGCATTACTGTGAGAAATCAACAATTATTAATGAAGTAAAAAAAAGGTGACCAATTTAAACACAAGAGAAAGACAAACATACACACATATTTTAGCATTTAATTTTTTTGTCTAATACTGTACAAAACAGTATTATGTTCAGTAAAAATAAAAGTCAAAGTTTTCAAGATGCTCACAGGCACACAACAACAACTCAAGTGCCAGATGATATAGAATGTATAGGAATACTTGTACTTGTTAGGGTTTTAAGGTGAGATATAAAAAAAGAGAGGGGGGCTCCTGATGCAGGGAAAATAGAAGATTATGGCCTGGAAACAATTCATAAGCAAGGCTGGTGAGACAACAGCTGCAGTTGATCTGATTACCTCTGCCAAAGAAAAATGAAGCATCTCCTTTCTGCAAAGGACTTGTAAACCCACTGACTTAGCCAAACTAAGACAAGCCTTTAAAGCTAAAAACCATAGAATAATAGAACAGCTTGGGTTGGAAGCGACCTCAGAGTCCACCTAGTTCCAGCCCCACTGCCATGGACAGGGACACCTTTTAGTAGACCAGGTTGCTCAAAGCCCTGTCCAGTCTTGCCTTGAACACTTCCAGGGATGGGACATCCCCAGCTTCTCTGGGCAACCCTCAGTGCCTCACCACCCTCACAGTAGGCTTTCCTCATAACAGCTGATCTGCTCTCAGCTTGAAGCCATTCCCTCTTGTCCCAGCACTACATGAAGCCCATATGCAGCTCATGGACAGACACTATTTCACACCAGAGCCAGAGCACACAAGTGTGCCACAAGGAGGAATCACAAGTACACCCCTACAATCCCTAATGCCCAGCTCACATCAGGTTTCCTGTCTGCACTGACCTGGTGTAAGGGTTGGGGAAGGAACACAGAAAAAAGGGCAGAACTGCCTTTCTCTGCAGCAACACAGATTTTATTGGCATAAATGAAACACCAGGCCTAAGGCTGTGAAGTAAGTCAGCTCACCTACCCCAACTCACATCACACCTTTCACAGTACAGACAAAGCCAACACAATTATCTCCAGTTCTTTCAAACAATGGCAAAAACAAATGGCAACAAAATTGTATTCCAATGCTTTATGCTTTATTCCATAAACATAAAAGTGCTGGGCAAAATAACACTGCTTCATAAAGGCAGCCCCTTTTCCTCAAGACACCATCTGCATACTGCTTTCCAGAGTGTATCTGAAGGCTTACATTCAGCTAAATGTATTGGTACCAAACCCATGCTAGTGTTCTCAAATATTTCCATTTTTTAAATGAGAAAATAGGGTAGATCACATGTAAAAGGAGTAGGGACAACAAAAAGGGAAGTTGTTGGGTTTCAATTTATGTATCTCTGACTAGTAATCTGCTTGACAGCATTTTATTTTAACACAAGCATAAAATTCTCCTTATGCCTACAGAATCACACCAAATTAAAAGAAAATCTACATAGTAAACACTCAGTATTTTGAATTTATTATCACAAATTGTGGGACAGTAGAAGTCAGGCAAAGAAGGTATCTTCTTACAGCTTTATAAATGCAAAAGGGAAAAAAGAGTCTATGAACTGATACCATTTCTGTTGCTTCAGCAAGAGTCTTGTACAGGCTTTATTTAAAGCCCTGCTGAATTAAAACACAAATGAGAAAGTACGTGTGTATTATAGGAAGTTTAACTGTCCTAGAAACAAAAGAGAAACAAAATGGACTGATTAGAAGGTCAGAACCCTTTTCAAATTTCTTGAAAATCCAAAGAATGACAAGCATTGCCTGATGTGCATTTCTGGGTTTGTATCACAATGCACTAAATTTAAGGAATTATTTTAAAAAAATTTACCTAGATCCTAAAAAAGCAAGTTCTTATCTAGAAGTGTGTGTGTATGTATATTATTTTATGCATTTTTAAAACATTGTCTTAGGTGTACCCAGCTGCCTACAAATCTTTTTGTTTCCAAGGTAGCTCTTCTTATCCACTTGCCTATGAAGAAACTTCATATGCTTCTAAAACAGAGGCACCTTCCTCTCCTCACCCAGCCTACTGTTCCAAAAATCCTAAAAAAGGGACGAGATTTCAAAATCCTAGAGATTTTTAATAGCTCTCAGAATTATATTGAATTGTTTAGAGGTAATTATAGTAACTGTATGTTTGTAGTCAATCAAACATTACTGAGACTTTTCATTTAAGCAAGCCTGAAGGCTGTTCTATCTGCTGAAGCTTCAGGAGTTGAATACAGCAGATAAGAGAGTAGGTCAAGTTTAGGAACGACTTTACTATTTGATAACGTGTCAGTAGCTTTCCCAGTAAGTGCAGACAACCTCCCCAGTTCCACCATGATACTACAACCCAAGCACACTGCTCACAGTTGTGTGAGAGCAGCCCTTGGCAAGCTGTTTCGAATCTCCCTCAAAGACAAATTTACTTGCTTTCAGAAACAGGCAACCCTTGCACCCCCATAGGTTCAGAACCACCACCACCAAATGTGTTATATATGTACACACTAAGCACTTATATATATATATTAAACATGTTCCTATTGTCACAGCCAGTGATCTACTGCTTCAGCATGAAGACTACATGTTCCTCTGTACATGAATGCAAGCACAGTGCCATCATCACTATGATAAAAATGGGCTTAGAAAGTAAAGGGTTTGAGAAGTGGGCTAAGAGAGGTTTCAAAAAGTGGTATACTGCTGGGGTATTCGTTGTTCCCCATGGCCTCCCCCAGCTCCAGAGGAAACAGCTGAGAGGATATTGAACAGATTACTTATCTAGGTCACTGCTAGACTTTGGCAGAACAATTGGTATGTTTTGTGAAATGCAGAATCATTCATTCAGCACACCTCCAGGAGATCAGGACTGAGCAAAAAGCTGTAACAATCTGTAAACTACTTACCAAAGGCAGTCTCTCCTTGTTCAAGTTCTTGTTTTAGTTTGGTGTAATCATCTTTAATTCTCTCCAATTTTCGTGTATTTCTGGCACTCAGAACCAACAGTTCATTGAGAAGTCCTTCCAGTCCCTCCTTCTCAGATGTTAATGATCTTATTTCCTCTGAAAGATCCTTTGCAGTGCCAAAGTTACTTCCTGCATGTTTTGTGGGGGCAGGGGGAAGAAAGAGGAAAAAGACAATGAAGCAGACACTTGCAACATCAGTAGCTTACATAGCAATCCCGGGAAGTTAGGCAATTATACTTCCCAACAGCAACCCAAAGACCAACTGGAGGAAAAAAAGAAAAACTGCTTTGCAAGCATCCATTTCATTAATATTACAAGAATAACAATTGTAGCTGATTTAACCTTACACACACAGAAATGGTATTTTCTTTAATTATTGATACAATTTACATTTTCCAGGAAACCTATTCCTAAGGGTTCACACTTCAAACAATGTTATTCTGTAATTCATTGATCATTGTGGTGTGATCTATCAGACCATTTTCTTCTTTTGGAGGACCCCCCAATGCACAGTACATTTGAAATAGAGGCTTGCTGGACCCTGAGGTTGCCTCCTTGAACAAAGCAGCCCTGCTCTGGATTTTTTTTGTAACAAGCACCAGAAAATTGCTCATGAATGACACATTGCATTTCTTAAATGGCCTGCACCTCATGCAAAGACCATTGGGAGGTGTTCTTCTCAGAGAACATATCCAGAAGTCACAACTCTCCACTTCTGGCTCTCCCTGAAGCACAAAACATCACAGACAGGCAGAATGCCTCAGCAGCACCGGCTCACGCTGTTCTGGACTTTTTAAAAATGTCTGATTCCTTTGGACAGGGATCCAGAGCAAAAAGTTCAGCTCCCAAGTGGTTTTGAGTGTGGCCTAATAATATTTATCCACTTAACCAATCTGAAAACCATTTTAATAAGCAGCTGGAGAGGAATGTTTCCTTAATTCACAAAGAAATCTCCCATAATAAATAGAAAATTACTGCCATTAAATTACTTTTAAATAGAGTAGATTAACAATTCTACATTTACATAGCTGTACCAGAATCTTTTCGATGATTGAGATACTTATCTGGGAAAAAAAAATAATAAAACAAACATAAAACCAACAAATACACAAAAAAACCCCAAACCCCACCCCCACACTTCAATCTAACAAACTTTTGACAAAAATAATTATATATAACATCCTAAATTAGCAAAAATTTGGTTATATGATTTAATAAGCAAAGGTATCTAGTAAGTAAAGGCACTTAGAAGATTTAGCCTTGAAGCAAATATTAACATAAAACACATCCAGTCACACAAATGTCTCATCAGTTTCTGGAGTACTTTAGGCTCCTGAAATCACTTTATAATACCACCAGCATTATTCAGATGGAAGGGTTTCTTTTCAGTTTTGTTTCAGCAATATAATAAACAAGTTGCTGAGACACAAGAGATCAATTAGGAAGTTTATTTTCAAATACTAACATGTAATCCAAACAATCAAATCCACATGGGAATATCCTAAATTATGGCATTACATCTTTTTGACCTGGTGTCTTCAAAGTGTTGGTCACAAAGTCTTAAAAGGGAACAGCCTGGCTGCTGTTCAGTCTTCAAGACAAGGAAGCGAGAACAGGATGCAAGTATTTCCACTGGTCAGAAGATGGCAAACCACCACCAGCAGCTGCCCAGGGAGGCTCCCCTCCTTGAGAACCCGGAGTGAACAGGAGCACTTCCACCGAGGACCTACAGCTGCTCTCCCGGAGCAAAGACACTGCTGCAAACTCAAGCAGCTGTACGAGTGACAAACGGAGGCTGCCCTTACCAAAATTCTGGAAAATACTTTATCAAATAAGTCAGGTTTAAAGACTGAACACTGCTAAGTGTGGTAGTCTTGCTCTGCATTTGGTTTTTTGGTGGGTTTTGTAGTCCCACGGCTATGGTAGTTCCATTCAACCTCTTCCTCATTTAAAGTTGACATTTTCTTTTTTAGTTTTTAACAGGCCAAAAGTCCTTCATTTTTAATTCCCAGTCAAAACCCTACTTACCATTTCTGTCTTACAAAGAATTATACAATTAAATAACTATAAAGATGCTTCATAAATAATAGGATCTTGTGGCTTAAAAGTGCTTTACTGGGAAACCACAGCACCAATGCTATTACCTTAATTTATCATGTTTCCAAATGGGCAAAACAAAAAAGCAGCAAGATAAGCAATACAAAATCATTGGAAAAATGGCAAATATTCAGATGCTTCTAAGGCAACAAGATCTGAGTCCATCTTTATTCACCTGAACTCAACCTAAGCATCAAAGCATAGGAGTCTTAATAAAACATTAAGGTGAGAAAATCTTCATTAGAATCTGGAGCCAGCTGCTACATTTCAGAGGAGAGCAAGGAGAAAGGTATGATATTGCATATGAAAGTTTTATATATACTGAATGGATCTGAATTCCCAGAGGAGAAGTTTATATCGAAACTGAGGCTATAAGGAAATGGCATCAGATACACACTCAAAAGTCAAAAAGACACCCTCCCTGATGCAGCTTCCTATGACAGCAAAAATGTCTTAAAGTGAAAATTCAGAAGAGCATATAAAAACTCCTACAAGTACTATTATCAGTGAACTCTGACCTCAATTACAGCAACCAAAACAACTACTTTCTAAGTGTCATAAGAAGGTTGATTAAAAAATTAATATACAATCCATAGTTTTCAGCATTGAAAAACATGCCCTCCTGGGTTTTGTTGTTGTTGTTTTGTTGTCGGTTTTTTTTTGTTGAGACAACATCACATTGGATGCCATAGAAACATTCTGAGGATGTAAGCTAAGATATTTTATTCTGCTAATATCCTCAAAATGTTAAAATTCCTCTTTTTGATTATTAAATAATTATTTTGCCTTAGTGAACACAATAACTGTTCCTTTGTCAACCACTCAGAGCTACATTTTACACAGCCATCCCAGTGAGAGATGGGATGGGCTGATATTAATTAAGCCAATCTAACTCTTCCTAGAAAATCCAGAAGTCATGCAGCCAATAGGACTTCTCACTCAGAAAAACTGTACAGAGGAACAAAGCTAAGGAATTAATAATCTAAGAACAAAACTGAGATTCAGGTTTAAACCATGGCATGAGACAGTAATGCCTTAGGTTTTAACTTTTATATTTTTCAAATCCTGTACTGCTAGTGTAACTCTGAAGTTTCCTGTAGTTTGTTAAGTGCTGCTCTCTCATGCTAAGATAGACATAACAAAGCCTCTCCAGCTTGCTCTCCAAGGACACCCAGACCATCCTAGGCCCAAGAACGGTAAACCTTCATCTTGGGGAGAGGGGGGCAAGCTTGGGGAAATTCCATCATTGGCTGAGTTCTGGTTGGTGAATTTATGCTGATATAAAAGTGGGAAGAACTCATGACCTGTCATCCATTTTGGGATCTGAGGCAGGACCCTCTGAAGCCCAAAAGTGTGCATCTGAAGGCCTTTCAAATAAATACCTCCATTATTCCTGTCCAGTCTCTGCTTCTAGGTAGCCATTTAAGGCATCACAGAGATTCTACGAAGGGGAATGAAGAGCAAGTTGTCAATTTTCCCATCTTTTTTCTTGTCTCACAGTGATGCTGTCACTCATCACTAGAGATGTGCAATTTTAGCCCATCTAATTTAGCTCATACATGTTCGTATCAACGTACAGGGTGCTAAGTGGGGCAGCAAGCTGGCAGTATCCAGTGCTCTGAACAGGTAGAGTAACATGCTTGCAGTGCACCTAAGGAACTGAGTATGCCCACTTCACTTTGAGGGACTGAACATTACCATTATCTCAAAAGACAGCAACAAAGGAAGTTAAATCTTCCTCCTTAATCTTGCCCTCTGGGGCTCTCTCCTCCCATGCATCCTTCATCCTCTACAGAAAGTGACATCAGGTAAGCTCCAGTGGCTTGATGTGAATGCCAAAAATACCAACCAAACCAAGCACAACAATCCACACTGGGAAAACAGTATAAATGAAAAAAAATCCCCAGGCAGAAAACAGCTATATTTACTTAGTGTAAACATGAGTATATTTCCCTTATTTCCACTCTTCCTAAAATTTTACTTGTATGGCTACAGCCAAACAGCATACTCTGCACATCAAATATATATTTTATATATATATATATATACGTGCCACAAATTCATGCTCATTATAACAGCTTACTGTCAGATTTTACTCTATTGGGCTGATTGTTGCCCATTTAGTACCCTTGAAGTAAAATATCATTATTTCTATACCATTGGCCAGCAACAAATTGACTAAAAGTATGGTTTGAAATCTGTCCAATTTTGCAAAAATCAAGAAATACATTATTAATTAAACTTTATTAAATATTTCCCCCTTCACAATATAAGACAAAGCTAAGGGTCCATAAATTTTTTACTCACACTTTTTCTTATATTTATGGCAGAAGTTACATACAATCATTGTTACCATTATTTATACTTGAAGCGGAGAGAGAAGTCTCAGCCCCGCTGAAAACATGATCATTGCAGTACAAACAAAGGAGTAATTTTTTCATCAATAATAAAGAGTATCTATTGGACACTAGCTTAAATGTAACGAAGAATAGACTGGTCATTCTTCATCATTATCTGTAAATTAATTCTTCATATACTAACAGCACTACCTTTAATAATTCATAAGAAAGTGAAAATTTACATTTTAGCTTAGGGCATTTGCCAGCATAGTATTTATCAATGGCACTGGTATTCAAGGCTGAAAATCTTCCACCCTATGATTAATGAGTATACAAAGTGATTTCAATGCCACAAAAGAAATTGAAGAAAATAAATATCATTCACCTACTCACAAAGGAAAGGGAAAAAGCTAAAGACATGACAGAAATGTAAGATTCTGGAAGCACTGCCAGTGTGTTTGCACCTCTGAAAAAATAAACTGCAAATGAGGGACAGTCTACCATCTTCTGAAACATTTTACAGAAATCCAGCATATTTGAATTGCAATTATTGTTTTTAAGCAATAACACATGTCAATGCTTTTATGAAGCATAACACAACTGAATGATTGATGTGCTCATGGAAGGTAATTGCCATCTAGAAGAAGGTGAGAGACCCCACAGACATACATTTGGAGGAACAATTCTCAGCCACAGAGAGCCTCTTGCACCTGGACTGAATCAGTCGCCACAGAACAACACAGGACTTTAAAAAAAAAGGGGGGGGGGGGGGAGGGGAGAGGGCAAATAAATAAACCCAAAAGTAATATCTCAAATCAGTAGTAGCAGTGGAAAGAGGGACATCACTGTCCACTTCCACACATGTTTTCTCTCATCCCCTCCAGAGCATTTCTAGAGGGTGATAGCACCTTCCCTTCACAGTTCTCCCATCTAACATGTCTCCTTTGAGCACAAAATCACAGGAAAGAAACTGTCAAAGATATAACTTGACCTTCTCTCCTGCTCCAGGGATAGCTGCTTGGGCAAGAGGAGCGTAAGAGTGTAAGTTGTTTCATGACTGACTTCTCCAACAGAAGAAAAGATTTTCTGCTGTCTGGTCACATATTATGCTGGAACTTCAGCTACAATTAATTACCCTTGAAGTTCACTGAAAGCCAGTAACATCCAGCAGTCTGACTGGAAAATGAGATTAAAAACAAACAGCAAAATGTCGTGGTTTTGGCTGGGACAGAGTTAATTCTCTTCTTAAGGGTTGGTACAATGTTGTGTTTTGGATTTAGGCAGAGAATAATGTTGATAACACACTGATGTTTTTAGTTTTTGCTCAGCAGTTCTTAGCCTAAAATTAAGGACTTCTCAGTCTCCCATGCTCTGCAGGCAAGTACACCAGAAGCTGGGAGGGAGCATAGTGAGGATAGCTGATCCAAACTGGACAATGGGATATTCCATACCATAGAACATCATACTCAGCAAATAAACTGGGGGGAGTAGGCTGGGAGGGACCAGTTGCTGCCTGGAAATGGGCTGGGCACTAGTCTGTGGGTGGTAAGCATCACTTCTTTGGTATTGTGCATCACTTGCCTGTCTTTGGCTTTATGCCTCTCTCACTCTCATTTTCATTACCATTATTATTGCTGTTATTTTTATCATTAGTATTATTATATTTTCTTTTGTTTCAGGTATTAAACCGTTCTTATCTCAACCCACAATTTTTACTTTTTTTTTTTCCAATTCTCCTCCCCACTGTGAGCAGAGAGAATGTCCACATAGTACTTAACTGCTGGCTGAGGGCAAACCACATCACAGAGCTGTCTGAAGTCTGAGGGACCATTTGAGGGTTGGTTTGGGCGACTCACTAGCACTATTTTTCAAATGAGTTAACAGGCATGCCAAAAAGTACACTGCTTGCACCAACACGTGGTGGCAAATTTTATTTTGTGGAGTATAAAACAACTGTTGTGGGAAGACAACACAGCACTGAATGCTAGAACCAGACACTGCAGTCATGAAGTAGAATTAATCTCAATATGCCTCTGATCCTTCCACCCAGACTGCTAATGGAATCAGGAAAAGGAAAGTGTGAAATGAGCTATGTCATCTGACAAGATGTAGACCTCTGCTGGACTCCAAGTCATCAAAAAACTGAGCCTTCATGAGAAGGCACAAAGAGGCATTGTTTTTTTTGCCTCTAAGACCAGGCAAGTTCTCCAACCATTACCAAACAACAGTTCTCAGAAACAGATAAGGAAACCAGGAACACCACTTCCACTGAAAGACAAATTATGAGCTGTATGTGGCATGTCTGGAGAAGAACTCGATATCATACCAAGAACTCTCTGTCCATTCATATTTCTACATGAAATGACAGACCACAGCACGAAAACAAGGCATCCACATTAACATAAACCACAGATGGATGGTGGAAAATGTCATCCTGCCTGCACTGGCATCTCCCAGCCTGATGGCTCTGTCCCCTCTCTAACACACACATTCCCAACAGGAATACTTAGCACCAAAGCTGGAAAGCTGGGGGCTTTCTTTGTTACAGTAGGATCCATGCTGAACTTGCCCTAAATAAGCATCAAAGCACAGCCAAAGAGGCAACAGCCCTAACATTAAGCTTTGTGTAATATGCTATCCAGTATTTATGTCATGTTATTTCTAAAACTACACTTTTACATTGACATAAGGAAAAAAACATTATTGTACTGCTGGAAATCATCCCACAACATCATTTCCAGGCAGTTCCCACTTGCCAGTACCTAATGACATAGAGGTAATGATATTTACAGGATCATGACACATGATCTCCTACTGGTATAGACAGTTTTAAGATATTTTTTTTTTTTAACTACAAGTCCCCTCAGTCTAACTCCTGTGTTGGGATCTAATTTGCGTTTGCAAAGGCAGAAGGAAAGTTAATGATATGCATCTCATGGATAACTACATGAGCAAAAGTAT
>VZTN01032228.1:5246-18936 GCA_013400515.1 Erpornis zantholeuca | reverse complement strand
TAGTATATATATTTAGTTAACTATAAATGGGTTAACTATAAATGGGTCATTTTTTTCTGTTGACTTGAGTCAGCAGGACTATCCTACAAGCAGTAACTGTTATTTCTAAAGACTTCCGAGTCATCCTATTAATTGAAAAACATATATTGCTTCTGCACCTACTGTAATTTTTTAATACCCAGATATCTCACTTGATTTCAGTACCCCCTTTTAAATGACTCACCAGCTAATTTAGTTAAAATGTTTTTAAAACCCCAAACCTGTCAGAGGTGAATAAACGTGCCTAAAGAACCCAAAGGCCATTTCTGTCTCCCATCTCCAAAATAAATCTGAAAGTTTTTAATGACTTCTTTCCAAGCAGTACTCTCTCTTTAGGGGCATTGAATGGCTCAGTGAATTGCAATTAGATGGGGAATCTTTCAGCTCCAGGAAAACTGCATGAATATATCCCATGCTGGTAGTAACTTAAAGTCATTATCACTAGACAGCTGTTTGGCAATTATGCAAAATAAGCTGGGATGTTTAATCAGTTTCTAGTGAGCACTGTCCACTTTGTAAGCCCTGATGTCAGAACAAAGCTTGCTGGCACTCTTTATTAATGGACCAAATGCAGGGACCAGAGGCAGAAAGGCAGTCCCTGCAACCCAGAGATGATTCTTCTGGAACATGAGATAAGTGGGTTGCCAGGCCTCTGCTTGTATCTATGTCACATGTATTCTGTAGATAAATGAGCAACATTCATCTTCAGACCTATCACATGGCAGAGTGCAACAAAACTAAATGAGCAAGTGGGAAAGGCAAAGTAATATCCCCTAAACTAATGGCACTGCTTCTGTGTTACATCAGGTCTGTTCTACAAGCTCCAATTATTTTCATTTTTTCTAATTATTTTATCTTCCTAACGGATAGCATTATTCATTACAGTAGCTTTTTCAGCCACGAAGGAAAGGTTATTTCTTAGCTAACAACGATGGTGAACATTCACAGAGCCAGTGTCCTTGGCTTCCAGTGAACACCATCCTTCTCTAACCAGCCTGCCTGTGGCCCCAGCAATGTCTCTTCCCTGTTCTCAGTGACCAGCTCTGCTGTGACCCACAGATCAACAAGCTCAAAGCCCAAAAAACTCTTTCAGTTTCAGGAAAGTGTTTTTGCAGCCAATTATTACTGTATTTTTAAAAATCTTTAGTGGTTTCTGAGGTTTTTTATGCAGACTTTTGTTTAAAAAAAGGCTCTTGTTTAGCAATATAACTTACAAATCTGCATTCAGACACAGCCATTACTCAAAAAAGCAGTCTATCTGAAACCAGTAGGAAGCCAGTTAGCAAAGATATGCAGAATCAAGGTGAAAAGCAGCAAAATATCAAAGGCAAATTTGCCCATTGTCATCCTCTTCCATCTTTCCAGCATATGTTGTTAACCTAAAGTAGCAAAAACAGGGACAAGGACAGCAACTAAAGCACTGGAGTTGATTCACTCTCTAATCATCTCAAGAGAAAAGAAGTTGTGAGTAACCTTCATGTTTCTTTAAAACAGTGCCTTGGAAAAGATAAAGAAATTCTGCTAACACTGCCTAAAGGAAGCAACAGTCTACCTGGTCTCCCACGCAGCACAATCTTGCCATTAGTGAAAGCAGATATTAATTTCTGAAGGAAGGTGGTGAATAGGGGACAGTGCTCCCTTCATTAGCAGGCAGAAGTTAGCTTTTGCAGCCACAGCTGAAAAAAAGAGAGATGAGGCAGAAAAGGCCAAGGAAATGCCAGTGGCACAGGGGAAAAGGAAAGACCTTTGACAAAGGAATTCTTTCACCATACAATAAAAATGTTTCAAAGACCAGCTCTATTTATTTTGAATAGAGATGAAAATAATAAGATGAGATGATCTGAATAAACAAAATAGGACATTATTTGGAGGAGTCTCACTACATACTCCCTATTTATCTTCTATAACAAATAGAAGCCATCACATCGGAATGGAATAAAATTAAAATAATATTTTATCTATTGAAAAGTTAAAGAAAAAAAAGCTGTGAAATTCTACCTCACAGTCTTCTCTACTGCTACCCAATGCTTCAGCTGTTATTGAAAAAGTCTCTAGATACTATGGTGATAAAACAAAACCTCATGAGACATTTTCTGGGGAAAAGGCAAATTCCGTATGTTTTAGCTTGCAAATAGCTTGAAACAACACAGCACTTTGAGGTACTGAACACCCTGTTCATTTCAGTAGATGAGCTATAGGTCAGTTACAACAATGCCCTTGATACTTTATTCATGGTCATTTAAAATATACAGGGGCAATAATTGTAATAGTCAATAATAATTTTCCCAAGATGTGAGTATAAGCAAGGAATAGAGAAAATTAGCTCAAAATAAAGTGGAAGAGGAGGAAGGAATGGTAATGAGATGCAGTCCTCAAATTATCTTTATAACAGTGCATCCTGAAAGTGTTTGTCAACATGATTGTGAAGAACAGATTATAGAGGATACAATTTTTACTGATTTAGGTGAGTGCTATTAGAGAAAGAACATGAAATGTAAGTTTATTTCTGAGTATAAATTCATTATTAATCAAAATCCAGAAATACTTTTCACTCCCTGTTTCATATAAATCTATGTGAATTAGCTAGAGTAAATGGATTATTTTTTCCTAGATTATTTATGGAGCAACTGAGCCATTCTGAAATAAAACTTTAGTGTTCTACTTCTTGAAAGGAGCCTATGAAATAAGAAAAATAAATGAAAAGCATTAACATTTCTGGTTAGAAACAAAAATTATGCTGAATACACTATATCACTTTTGTTTGTATTTTTAAAGGGGCATGAAAAAGAGATTGCTACCTAGATTATTAGTAAAATAGCAGAGAAAAGAGGTACTTCATTTATGCCCTTCCCTTCACACCAACAAACCAGTTAGAGAAGAAAGAAAGAGACTCTGTATTAAGAGCTAAAATATTCAGCTATGACCATGATTTCATGAAGTTGAGGAGTCTGTTCCTGAATAGAGACCTGAGCAAGAGGACTGCTCTCAAGTAAAAAAGCCGAGAAAGAAGAGATTACTCCATCGGCTTCCTGAAGTATTATAATCTTTGCAGCCTGTTCAAACAAAAAGTTGGGGAGGGCTTTTCAGTGTATATCTAAAAGTATTTATGTGCAAAATGTTCTTAGAAGGAACACGACAAAACCAACTTCCTAAAACAAAGACAATTTATTAAGAGGCAAGCTATGATCTGCTTCTGTAAATATTCTGAAGAACTGAAAACGTGTACTTACTTTGGCAGTAATTTCTTTAATGGATGTGCTGAACAATTGTTCTTTCTCCTGAAGGCTAGAAGGAATTAAAATAAATAAAATAAAACAAATAAGTAAAAGGAAATAAAGTTAACTTCTGCTCAACACAGTCTGCTACAGAAGACACATTTTCATACAGAAATAAAGTGTTGACTCACACAAACACGACAGAGCCAATACCAAGATAAAAACTACACCTCATTTCAGGGTTGCTAGTGACTAACCAACAGCACCTATACAGTTCTTTATTAATGACTTACATTATTAATTTACTTACCATTTGAAACACAGCCATGATTATTTGTGTAATCATAATGTCTTAGAAGTTCCTGCCAAGGTCCAGGACTGTTACTTTGCTAGACTATCATCCAAACACCTAACACAAAGGCATTTCTGATACAAAGAATTGGCAGGTTACTATACTCTTACAACCCACTTTTCAAATGACAGAAAATGTTCAACTACAGTCACTTGTTCTCACAGTAATTTTACATGAAATACCAGTACTGAGTTTCTTTAGACCCAAAAAACCTACCAAATATTTGTATGAAATTGATGGAAGAGTGGGCTGAAAGTTTCCTATTTTTATATTACCAATCTAAAGTAAACGTTTGGTTCTTGTAAATAAATTTATCATTTACATATTTTACAAGAAGTTCAAAACTCCAAGTCAAAACAAACATCAGGACTTAGGAGAGAGATTACTTTATCACACGCTATTTTCTTTTCTGCCAAACACCTTGGTTCTGTGTACATGACAGTCAGCACTCCCTGTTAGCAAAATCTCAATTTTTCCTAACACCTGTGTTATGAAAATTCTACTTCTTTCATGACCTACCATTGCTATTTTTCCCAAATAAGAACTACTAATTTATTTCTGAGCTTTTCTCTGGTGTTCAAAGTGAGACATCCAAACACTTCAGAGATATCACTGGATTTATTTCACTGATACTCTTGCATGATAAGGCAGTGCTGCATTCATTTTACAAGCAGAAGAAACACAAGCTGCTGTTATTCAGAAAGCACACGATGACTGAGCGCCTGTTTTGACACGCACACAGCTCCTGCTGCCTGTGCATTTCTCTTTTCCATGCCTTTCAGTTTTCTTTTGAGAACCTGCTCTTATTTTCTAAGCACAGGACTTACTGAGCCCTATTTCAAGAGTCAGCATTTTCACGAGCCTGAATCCCAAAGCACGTGATGTTCGGCTTGCCCCCAGCTGCTGATCACCTACAGAAAGGCTGGTTGGACCATCCTGCCCAGCTGCACACGGGAGTGAAATAGCCTCAGAGGCAGAATTCAGTGTATCATTTAATCACATTAATGAGGCATCCATTTGCATTGCTATCCCTAATACTCTGCTTCGTGGAGCACACATCTTTTCTATCTACAGCCCAGCAAGGCCTGTCACCTCATTACCACCCCAGCGCCTGTGTAATGCAACAAACAGAAATGCAGCTGCCTTCCTATGTAAAAGTGTTTAATGACATTTCCCACATAGCAGTCTCAAATTTCTCCCTTTTCTACAGCAATATATGTGCAAAACACAAAGTATTGCATGTGTAATGATGCCATTATCAGCTCCCTGCTTGCCTCTGGGCATGCCAGAGGGAATGAACTATTTAGCCATTTCTTTTCTTATGCTTTGGAGCTCTCAGTGACTCTCAGCATCTCCCACAATTGGCATCTGAGCTGGTCAGGTTATGTAAAAAAAAGAGGGGCTTTGTGTACAGATGTCAAGGGGCAGCAGCGAGGCTGCAGTGTCTAATTGAATGAATAATGGGTGACTGACCCAATTGTACTGAAACTGCCTTATAAAATTCGACTCAAAAGACCCAGGCCATAATAAAATGTAAAGTGCAGTTATAGCCAGAAGAACAACAGTATATAGCTGGCAACTCCATCTAACAAATATCTTCTGTGTGCTCTTCCTCTTACCTGTTCACTTTCCTCACAGAATGCCTCCCCCTGCCCCGTTTCATACATTTTACTGCTCTGCAGAACTCACACAGCTAACAGGAACAGAGATCAATTTTTAACTTCTTTTGAAACAATGCATCCAAAACAGCACTGCAAACTAGGACCCGGTTGTCAAATCTGCATTGCTAACAAGGATGCACAAGCTCATGCAGACTCCCGGGGCCAGGTGCTGAGTGGTAAAAAACACTCTCTCTATCTCCAGATTTCTTTTTTATGAGTCTCTAGCAAGTGACTGAAAAATAAATAAGGAATCAAATGCTGCTATTTCAATGGCATCAGAACTACAGTTTTAACAGAATTTTGCAGAACTATAGTTTTAATGGAATTTTATATTAATCTGACCTATATCAGTAAAGGATATCATTAGTAAGCAATTAACTTGACACAAGCTAGTGATAGCTGGATTAACCACAGACTCAAATCTAAAGATCCTTTTGTTACAGCTACAGCATTCACACAGACTCTTACAAGTGTATTTGTATTATTTATGGTATGAATTTCACAGTAGTGTTCAGTTTTGAATCCTTGTTAGCCTTCAGAGCGATACCACAGGAATCTCTTACACCTTAGTAGAGATTAGTCCATCATACAATGCACACAGAGCAATCAAAACCATGTAGGAACCAGCCATAGTTACCAACTACAGACTGCTCTTAACTACATTTATTTGCAGGTTGTTTTCTTTTACCACAAAACAGTCACAGAGAAGCTCCTCACAAGCTTTCAATTAGCTGACAAGGTAATGACCCACAAGAGTAACCACACAGTCAATACTGGTTCATTCTACCGACAAAGAGCTTTAACAGCCATGATCTGTTACATGTGACTTGAACCAGAAACAGTATTTTCTTTTACAACCACCCTGGAGCATCATATTTCATTTTAAGAGGGGTATTCTGTCTGCTTAAAAGCTGCTTTAGCTATTACTACAAGGGTAAACGGCATTAGAAAGAGCTCCTTGGAATAACACTAAATTCTTGCCTGGGAAAGCATCCACAGTTTTGACTCGTTGCTATTCTTCTCTGACAGAACAGCTAATCAAGAATTTGACAGCTTCTCCTCACAGTCTTAGCAATCCATTATTCAGCCCACTTAGAACTTACTTCTCAAATCCAATATAAGCTAACTCCATCACAGAGAAAGCAAAGTTCTTGACCCAGCTGATGAAAGGACTAGAGTAAGATAGGAATTAAATTAACACAAATTTAACTGACTAAAGATGAAGGAAAATAAAGGTTTTTAACACTTGAAGAAGCCACAGCAATCCATACATCATGTGCCATATCTTCATCCATGAGGATGGCCACATAGGTCTTTCATTTAAATAACATGGACTTACAGACATTGGGATCCGTTACAGGGAAAGAAGAAAAGGAAGTATCACTGTATATATGCTAGATTAGAACAGGAAATCAGGAGCTGAGGAATTATGTAATTTCTGGATGATATATGAAGAAGCAGTACTTTGGCAAAACACGGACTTTGGCTGGAGAGCTGCAGAAGGGTGTGGGAATGCTGGTGTTCAGGAACTGAGGTTGATCTGGCATGTAACAACAGACAACGGGAAAAATTTTAAGATCCAAACACTTCAGGCAGTACCCTTCAAGTATATTGTTTTAGTGATATTAAAGAAAAGTTACTAAGTATATTTAATGGTAATAACACAGTTGGAACCTGCTGAGAAGATGATGTTCATAACTGGGAATGGTGTGCAGGCAAAACAAAGGAAAACATTTCAGTGCAATAGGGGACAGAAGGAAGACTAAGAATCAAGTAGTCTGGCTCATACATCCCTCACTCTATCACAGCCTTCCCACATGACCACAGAGGACATTAAGTGTCATGATATAATAGATAATGTTCAAAATGCCTTTTAAAGAATATTCTGAGAAGTTATGATTTGCCTGCAGGAATTACAGATACTGTGGAAGTGGCTTTGTTCAAAGGAAGGCTAACTAGCACAATACTGGGAAGAATGGCTTTCTCCTAAAGGAAGGCATGTTTCTGAATGTCTTTCCTTCCACTATGCTAGTATACTTCCCTTTGCATACCAAGCTATTATGTATTTATGTTTTGCTTCCTAAGAAAAAATTCAAAGAATCCAAACAGGCAAAAGGCAGTTCATGCTGTTCTCAACACTCAAAATATATAAACATACACATTGCTTAAACAGAAACAGTTCCTGTATTAATAATAAAATATATATACAGCAACAAAAAGTGTAGTCAGAATTTAGTTTCTCTATCCACACAACAGAACATACAATACATACGGTACCAATATAAAACAAATAAATCCTGCACTAGAAAATTTTATTTTCCATAGAGAAACTAAGTTGCCATCTCTGGTCCCTGCCTGAAGACACTGAAAGACAAGTAAAAGTCCTTTAACAGCAAGTATTCTCCTTTACATTACTGTCACCTAAAAAATTATTATAGATCTTGTAATTTTGCTCCCAATATCCACACCACAATACAGTGCTTAAACAAAAAGCACTTTAATTTCTTTAAAACTTAGCACAAGTCAGAACAATTTAAAATTATCCATATTTGATTTTCTAATTCAAGAACAACAGCCTAGAAACCCACGCTCAGATTGTATGCAGAAAGCATGATGGGCTGAACCCTCTATTCATATGAATATGTATTCCCTCCTAAATAAAATCAGCAAATTTAAATAGTTTACAGTTTGAATTTGGCCCAGAGTAATGAGACTGCCTGCAAAGAATAACCTCATTCTCATGATCACAGCCTGCAGAGAGCATAGCTTTTACAACTTTGTCTTCTAACATGATTCTTCCTCCAATTCTGAAGTCACAAGAAGCTGTACTGTCTTAGAAGATGAAAATATAAAAACCAAGCCCGACACTTGTAATCTTGCTTTTAGCAACAAACAAAAGCAGACCTTCAAGGAAAGCTTTTGTCCAGTCCCTTGCAAAAAAAAAAAAAATCAGAAGTGCTACTTGGGGAACATTTGGTGTAAACTTCTGCTATAGTCTACATCAAGGCAAAAATCCACCAAAAACCTTCAGTGTATGGACTTCACTGTGCCTTTAGGGAAGAAATCCAGAATATAAAATCAAATCAATCAATAACTTCCTTGTATTTTTATAGTTCCCTCAATGGGTATATCTCAGAAAGCTTGCAAAATAAATCAGGAAAAAAAAGCTTTGAACAGAACTATATTTAACAAGAGGCATCTTTAAGCTAGACATGTACACCTAAGACTAAAGAAAAAAAAATGAGAAGACATACTTGTTACTAAAGTTTTCTTGAGGAAAACCAAGAGATTATTGTTTACAGATACCATGGGCAGATTTTTACCAGGATTTTGCTGGTCCTACACTTCTGCTCAATTAAGGACATCCAGGGCTAGAATGCATTAAATGCACTAAGGTAAACCAGCATTTTTTGGGTTTTTTTCAAACTCTCTACCATAAAGTTTGATTCTATCTAACCAAGAAAGATATGGGATAAAAATATTATCATTCTATGTGATCCTTTCATAAGCTTGTCTGGGCTACACATCTGAGCATCACCACACCGAGAAATCAATTTTTCAGCCAGGGACATAAGTTCTTTTTCATCTTTGTGCAAAGATCCATGGGACTTAAAACAATGATATTTGCATGCAGCATATCTTTGTAACAGGAAGTAAAATCACCCTTTAAACCTAAGTCAAGGTTTTCCAAATAAATGCTGATTTTTCATTGGATAATGCACCCATAACAGAAAACTTCTATATGATGACAGAGGTAGTTAAAAAATTATAAAAACATAAATTTCTGCTCAGCTGATGTGGTGAAAATCCAATTTCTCTGTCTAAACCTGACAGGGCTCTTGAGGCAAGGACTTTGACATTAAATACAAGGAGAGAAAAGTTGTGTTTAACTCATAATGAAAATGAAATTTCTGGCAGCTGCAAGGACTAGTCACCCGAATTAGAAGTAAAATGCAAAGTCTCACCTTGGAAAACTTCCAGTCTCAAAAATTAATCTGATCTGGGACAATAACTATCAAGAGATGTACTTTAAGGTACAGGCACATTGCACCTTCTGCACATTTCAACCTACAAAGTTCTCGAAGGAATACGATTGAGAACCCAAAATTAAGCACCTACCTCTGAGCAATCAGAGAGCTGGTTCTGCTCCAGCAATTTGCTCTTCTCCAAGCTATCATTTGCAGAGCAGTATTTCTTCACTGTTGCTATATGTCAAGGATTACTTCAATACATGTGCTTCCCCACTCAGGATTTATCAAGAGTCAGAACTGGAAATACACTTTCCTGATATTTGTATAACCTCAGCTTACCAATAGGGTTTCCCACTGATTTACAGGTTGCTCAGTGATTATACTTGTCTTTGTTGACTCTCAAAGAGTTACACCTATATGAAGTGTACTTTAAAAACTCATAATCCTGCTCAGCTCATACTTACACAAAAACCCTAAACTGAGTCAACTCTTATTTGCTGCAGTGCTGCCAGACAGTAGCCCCAGTTAGCAGACTTGAAGAAAAATCAGGGCATTGGATGACACTCCAAAATTTTTTATAAGAATGATTAAGAAAGTAGTTTCTTTAATGCCAGCAATACAAGGACAGAGGCAGTACCTCAATATGGTTTGGTTTACATAAAATCATTCCAACAGAAATGATCAGTTCACAGATCAGATCCCAACAAGCTCGGTTTTCATTGAATTGAAAAATCTTCTGGTCCTATAAATCACCATTCAGACAGCCAAACCAGCTGGCTATTTCAAGCAACCAAACCACTGATATGGTGCTGGATTTCCCACCACTCTTCTGCCAGCTGATGCTGCAGGGCAGTTGAAGCAGTTGTTGCTTCAGCCGCTGTCGGGAGCAGGAGCATCAGTCCAAGAACAAAGGGACAATCCAACAGCTATCTGCAAGAGCAGTTCACCACATCCTAACTAATACTTTCCCCAGATTTTCTGACGTATCAGTACATTGAAACCCCATTCTTCTGCTACATCTGTCTGGAGTGCACAAAAACTAGAGCTTGCCCACAGCAGCTGCAATTATTCTCCTAAGAATAACATCCATTTTACTTCACTGACTAATAGGGTCTGTCCCTGGATATTGTTGCTAGCCGTTTCTCTTTATTATATACAAACGAATTCAGTATTACACATTGATTGAGACAGCTGGTCATTTTTCCCTAAAGAGAAGTAAATCTCACTTTGCACATACCCAGAGGAATCAGCACACGTGTGGCCTGGGCTTTATAGGCTGCTACATCCCACTGGATGCTGTTCAAGAACGCAGGGGGAACCAGATACACAGCAGGGAAAACCAGATCCCTCATTACACCACACACGTGGGTACTCGAGCATTGCTTATCCTGCTGCTGCGACTTTTTCCTTCTATAACGCTGCTTGGAAGGACAAAGAAGCTGCCCTTTAAGATTGCCCAAAAATAATTCAGACTGATGTAACAGCTCTGTCCTCCAGGTTGGAAGACTCACTCTTTCCTTTCCCCGCTCTGTTTTTAGCCCGTCCCGTTCTTCCCAAGGAAGGCCAGTGCCCACAGTGTGGGAATAGACTTTGCAGAAGCCCTTTTCCCTCCCCCCCACGGGGGTCCCCACCCCACCTTCAGTGGGATCAGAGTCATTATGAACCTCTGAGCCACATTTGCACCTTCACAGGAAGCAAATCCACTTCATGTGCCAAAGCACAGACATTTTATAGAATGCCAGGCTTTCAATACATAGTTACTCCTAGAGTTGCAGCCACAAGTGAAAAGAAAGGAAACAAAGCCACTTGCCCATTAACTCTACCCTTCAATCCTAGGCAGACAACAAAGGAATGAAACTAATACTAGGCAGACAAAATGGAGAGGAAAACACCTATCTATCTACAAGAAAGATGAGCCTCCTAATCAGTTGGCTCACGAAAGATAGGACACATTTCTTCTTTCACCTATGACTTGTCTCAGCCTCTCACAAAAGACTGTAGCCAAATGCTTTGAGAAAGCCAAGACGATGGCCTCATCAAAGACAGACCCAGGTGTGGGACCAGCTGAAAATGAGATGAACCTATTATCAAGGCTCAAATTGGATTACGACATTTGATAAGATATTGGGAATTTCCCTTCAAAGTCCCAAATGAACCCAGGCATCAAAAAAGCAGAATGAACTGGCAGCATAAATCTTCAAGTCCAGTTCCTTCCACCACTGACCACCCTCTAAAAACTAATACATGTAACAGAGAATTTCTTTATCTTAAGATGATCCCACAAACCCCTGTAGGACAAACTCCTACTAATGAAAGATTATTCCATGCGAAGAAGAGGTGGAGCATTCAAATATTTTGAAACATGTATATTTGAATTTCTCTCAACCAGCAATTGATGCCCAGAAAATAGTCCAGATGGAACTGTGCAATTTCTTTTAAGAATGACATGCTGTAAGGACACATGCATCTGCAGATATGGATGAAACAAAGAGACTGCCAAGTGAAACTAAATATGAACTGAAGTATAACAGATTTCCCCAGTTTTATTGTGAAATGGAAAGAAACAGAGGAAACAACAGATACTGCAGTGTATAGGTCAAATAATTAAGATGGTCTTATTTTATAATTAGAAAACTCAACTTATACTAGTTAAAAACACGTATTTCTGAAATGGTGTCCACTTCAATAGTGAAAAAGAAAATTCTATATTTTGCAATCTCCAGAAGCAAGTACTTCACACTGAAACACCCAGACCCATTTTCCTCTGATTTCAGTGTGCTGTCTTCAGTTAAAACACTGTGTGTGTCACACAACTCCAGCTGCTCCCACCTTTTAAATGCATCTCCACACACCCCTTTGCAGGGGAATTGAGCTTTTGCCCTGCCATTTCCCCATTTTAAAGTGATGATTATACCCTTTAGCTTACCAAGACCAATTAAGCCTGTCTGGATGAGCAAAACAACCACATTCTGCAGTCTCAACCTCAGTGAGAATTCCCTGTCAAAACATATTTTTTCGCCCATTAACCAGCAGGTTTTAACTCTGTCTTCCAACAGCCCTCAAGTAATGTCCGTGGGTAATGTGCCTAACATTTCTCAATTCTCCAAACTCAAAGCATGCTTTAGTTATTGACAAAGGCTTTTTGTATTTAATATGTTTACCACTTACCAAAGGTAAACAAGATAAACAACACTCCTGAAAAAAAAAAACTTGCTAAGAAAAATAAGCTTAGAACCAATGCTCATCCCAGTGTTATATTTGACTCACTCTCTTCCTCCTTCACACATCCACCTGGGCAAGTATTCTTTGTTTAATATGTTCTCTCATGTTCCTGGAAGTTTGCTTGGATATACTAAAAAAATTTAATTTTATAGTGAGCTGCAAGCCACCAAATACAATTCATTACAGCACAGATTGTCTTAAGAGATGCTTAACAATAGCCTTGCCTGTGTTACTCCAGTGCTGAATGTAATTCATGTCGTCAACAAATAATTATGCAAAAGCACATTATAGCAGCATCTTACTGACAAGCACAATGTTGTTAGAATAACTACAGAGTATCTTGCAGCCCAGCAATAAGGAGCTTGTAATTTACTGCCCATCAATATTGAACTTGCTACATAAGCACTGATCTCTAGTATATGTGCATGAGTAATAGCTTTATCTCTCACACAGACAGCTCTAAATTTGGAAAAGTTGTCTTCCCCTCTACAATTATTCGTAAAATAAAATGCACGTTTCCAGAAAATTCTCCTTCAGATTAACTATGCCAAGACTTTAGAAATTAAAAGTAATATGCTGAACTAGCATCAACCAAGTATTTAAACCTGTTACCAAATAAAAAAATACTTCTTCCACAAGAAGTACTGATTTAGAATAAGCCAATGCAAGTTGCAACCATGGAAATTCTGGTGAGAAGAAGGAAAGAGTTTACAGCAAGGGTGGTGAAATGCAGGATACCTAGCAAGGCTGCAAAATCTCCATCCCTGAAGATGTGCCAAAATCAGAGCGATGGGGCCCTGAGCAGCCTGATCTCATTTGGAAATTGTAGCCTCACTTTGAGCAGAAGTTTAAACAAGATTATTGTTTAACTGTAGAACGATCTAGGGGATGCCCATAGGCACACAGGAATTATACCAACACTAAATGTTTTACTATGCACATGCTGATTTTTCATCCTACAGAAGGAGAACAGAAGACACCTGGATTCAGACATTAAATCTCTGTACCTGAGGTAAAATAGACTGCACAGCTTGAAAAGTAAGCCACTCATGACTCAAACTCACAGTTAATCTGAATGAACTCTCACTGTTAAATAACAGCATTTATGTGTCCTGTATTAGCTGAGATGGAGTTGACTTTCCCCACAGTGCTGTGCTTTGCATTGGTGGCTAGAAAAGTGTTGATAACACCCCAGTGTGCGCTGGCACAGCATCAGCACCCTCTCTCCAA
>VZTN01032227.1:14042-24980 GCA_013400515.1 Erpornis zantholeuca | reverse complement strand
ACCAAAGGGAGATTCCAGACCATTGTGCTCAGTACATAACGTGGAGGGAAGAAAGAGGAAAGTGAGAGTGTTAGGAGTGATGGCATTTGATTTCCTGCATCACTGTCACATCTGAAGGGGCTCTGCTCTCCTGGAGATGGCTGAACACCTGCCTGCCAAGTGAAGCACTGAATTATTTACTCGTCTTGCTCTTTTTGTGTGTGCAGCTTTTGTTCTCCCCATTAATCCGTCTTTTTCTAAAATCATGGGTTTTCCAGGTCTTGCCCTTCCAATTCTCTCCCCAGTCCCGCTGGCGGGCTATGAGCAGGTGGCTGCCTGGGACTTGCATGTTGGCTGGGGTGAAACCATGACATCTCAATAGCCATAGGCCATCCTCAATTTTTCATTTTGTCAGATTATTTCTAAAGAGAAGTTATTTCTAAAGAGATCTTCACAGTGTACTGGTCACCTGTGCGAATAAAAATGTTGCTTGAGCTTCATGACTACACTAGAGAGGCAGGGGTGTTTTTCTGTAGATAGCACAGAAACACTAAGCTATCCACTTTGGTGGACTCAATTAGGTTTCTCCCAAGGTAATCAGTGAGCTCTGTGGCAGAGCCTTAATAATGTTTCAATGCTGTGAAGCTGATCAAAACCAGATGCCACTAGGAGCTTTGAGTCTGACTCTGTCATTTCACTGTATATAAAGTTTAGCTCTTTGTACATCCTTATGCACAATGCTAATTTGAATCCAAACCCCTCAGTAGGCTGAACACACCAAATTGCTGACAGACACAAGTGTGAAGTGCGTACTTTTAAAAAAGGACTGCTCCAAATACATATATCTCTCCTCAGCAATGGGCTCTCTGCTAAACTGTGTACATGACACTTTATTTCATAGCAAATTTGATCCTCTCTGGCTAAGGCCTTATTCCTGCCCTTTCTGTAAACAGAGGTATTATATGATCAAGTAAAAAAAGTTATGCATCTGCAACTGGGTCTGAGCAGGAAGTTATCAATCCACTAATATACAAACATAGTGAGAGATAATGTGTGACAGTACATTCACCTTAATTAGAGCTTATTAGAACCTGCTTTGATTCTTACAATGGTGATTCCGAACCTCTTATCTTACAGGTTAAATTTAAGAACTGTCTCTCTTTATCTCCCTCTTCAGTCTTTCTAAGCATCACAGTCCCTACTTTTGGAAAAAAAGGTTCAGACCAATGAAGCTGGCTTCTGTTGTCCTTGACAATCTAATTTCGGATAAAGCAGCCAACTAGGAAGGAACATACTAAAAGGGGTGTTCCTTTGAGTGCGGAAGGTTCACATCTTTAAAGTAGCTGCTTCTCCTGACACCATTACAATACTGGAAAGAGGACACATGAGAAAAAATAAAACATACACTGATTTGATAATACTCTCTCTCTCCTGATTTATGCAGAATATAATTTTTATCCTTTTTCTTCCTCTGGTTGAACATACGGTTGTTTGAAATCAGATGGGTTAAGCAATACTCGCAGAACAAATAGCTCTTCTGAACTCAGAACTAATCATCTTCTGTATATTCTGATTCATTTTCTGGTGAACTGGAGCTGCAAGACAGCCTTTTCCACTAATCCCATTACTATGTCCTCTTTTATGCCTTTTCTTCCTGAGCTAAACAGTCTTTAAAAATAACTATTCAGTGAGAATTTTCAATGTCATAACCATTTTCATTTTCTAGACTTTTTCATGTTCCTCTTGTTAGCTAGTACTATATCATCTGAGACAGGCTGGCCAGAGCAGTTCACTGTACCGGAAATATTCTGTGCACTGAAATTGCATAAGACCACATCTTGCTTTCTGCTGTTTTTCCTACGCATTGCTTCAGATTTTCTTTAATTTAATGTCATGCATGGTGGCATGCACATTTTTCCTGAATTAACAATTCATTGGTTGTGATATGATGGGCAGTTTCTTTCTATTACAATACATGACATTGTCTTTTATTCGCTTGCATTTCCCTATTGATCCTGAGAGGACCTTTAAAATTTATTATGGCACTAATCTCACCTAAGATAGCTAATTTTACTCACTTGAAAAAGCAGTGATGTCCACCCAATAACAGGTGAATGATTACCTCAGCAGAAGTGTTGTTTGCAGCTCTCATCAATAAGCCTACACACTATGACCTTGTCTGGTCTGATTTTCTTCTTTTCCAATCCCCCAATGGTCTGTGCTAGAAAATTTCCCCCTCTAACCATTCACTGTGTGAAAAATTTATTGTTACATTGTCACTGTGCACCCCAGTCCCTATATTGCAAAACTGTGAATAAGCATTCCCTGCTTATCCCCTTGATCCATTGATGGCTTCACAGGCCTTCCTTTTCCTTTTCCTTTTCCTTTTCCTTTTCCTTTTCCTTTTCCTTTTCCTTTTCCTTTTCCTTTTCCTTTTCCTTTTCCTTTTCCTTTTCTTTTCCTTTTCCTTTTCCTTTTCCCTTCCATCTCATCTCGTTTCTAAGCTGATTTTTTTTTTGTGTACTGTCTTTCTGGAGAAATCTTTTTGTCAATCCTGACAATTCTTGTTGCTTTTCATACCAGTTTGACTACTTTCTTTCTGAGATAGAGAAAACTACTTTTTGCAGTGATCTTGAAAAAGGCTCTGTATCATGGACTTATACTTTGACATAAAATGGTGTTCTTTTTCATTTTCCTGGCCTTTTCTTATAACTCTTAACATTATTTTTGCCTTTTTTGTATTGCCCTTGAAATTACCTTTTATAGAACTATCCACAGTGTTGATAATCCCTCTTACCTGAACAATTTAATAATCTATAACTATACATGCCGTGCATGAGGATGTCTTTTTCTGTATTAGCATTACCTAGCATTTGTAGACACTGAATTTCATATGCTATTTTATCACCCACCAACTCAGTCTTCTAAACTTATTCTGCAACTTTTTGCAGGTAAATGCAAACACTATTCCAGATTTGAGGAAAGGCATGTAAATCTATTCAGATGAAAATTTGTGTCCAAAGTAGAGACAAGAGCAGGTTTTGGTGTGAGAGGACACATTCAGAATGTCTATACAGGTCCTGTCTGTGCACTTACTCACTCTTACAGTCAACCAGATTTTAGTGGCTACACTGAGGTCTGAAAACCCCTGTTGGCCCTACAGTTCTTTCACATGTTTGATACAGGTAGAAGAAAGTGGCTGGAACAGAGTGGCTGGAAGAGGAATTCATGTAAGTATGGAATAAGCTTTCTACAGTTTCTTCCAAGGAAGTGCACCTATAAAGAAATAGGAACAGCCTTCTCTTCTTAAAACCTAATACTCTAAAGAAATTGATGCCCAAAAAAGAAACATTGGAATGCAGTCATAGATTTTTCTTTCTCCCACTCTTTTTCTTTTTTTCTTCTCTCTGTCTCTGTCTTTTTCCTTTTATATTTTTTTTTGACTGTCTGATATTTTTGTCACATTTTAGCCAGCTCTAATTAACGTATTTTTGCAAACTGGTGAAGCAGGCAACATTTTCAACTTCCCTTTGAACATTTTGTGAGGCAAAACACAGAAGTAACACTTACATGCAGAGAGTTCTGCTGTTGGCCTTGTTCCAAGCATCTTTTGAAACTAACTGTAAGAAATCCAACAGAATTAGGCAAGTTGGACCTTACACACCCATATGGAACTAGAAAATCTAATGACAACACAGAAAACTGTCAGCTAGTTCTTGAAGTGTCACACAAGAAAGCAAATCATTACCAGAAAGCTGGTTTATTGAACCTAACTGACATGAACAACAACAAACCAAAATTAGTAAAAGCATGTGCCTGGGGCAATCTACTGCTGTTTATTTATTTTATGTTTCCTAAAGCTGCTTATTCCTTAGGTTTCTTTGTTTGATGTTGTAATATAGCAGTCTTGCTATGATAAAATGCTATGTTCTGAAGGGACAATTAATGACAATTAAACACAACATTTTATTTATAGATCTAAGAAAACACATATTTATTCCTTGATAAATTTAGTATTTTAAAAATCCATTGCAAATACATATGTTTCCTCTTATGCCCTTTTATTTCCTCTGGTATCAAGGAAAAAAAAAAAAAGACAATGGATTTTTCAGAGTACTCACTTGCTTTGTAGATGCGGTTGAGAAGGTATGAAGATTTCTAGTCCCCTGGAACCCACTGCCAGCCCTGAACAGGGCAGAGTGCCTTGCTTTGAATGTATGATTTCCCATATCATTCCCAAGGATGCCATGGATCAGAGGATGAATACATCCCCTGGTTGGCTCAGTTCAAGCTGGAAATCATTTACCAGTGAACCATGGTCTGCCTCTGTTCAGACCTTCAGATGAGCTAACACATTCTTCATAATTTTGTTTGGTCTTTATTTCCCTCTGAAACATTGATGTCTCATTCCTTAATTATCCAATAAATAGAATCTGAAGGAAAGCTTAAGCATGGAGCCACAGACATCACATTCAGTACTTATATTTTAAGTAGTATTCTGGGCTGTTCCAGGCTGTCCTTCCTACTTGTTCCCATGCTCAGACCCATCCTTTGGGTCCACCTATCTCAGGCTTTGACCAAGTGAGACATGACCTAAAAAGCTGTAACCAAGTCCATAGCAGAGGCAGAGGGAGGTGGTTCAGCTTCTGGGGAACCCATGCCCCGGCACCAGTGCACTCAGTTGGGAATGAGGCACACAGTGTCCGATGCTGTTTGCACAGCCCAGAAGACAGTAAGATATAAGGGCCAAAATCATAGAATAATCCAATCATCAAGGTTGGAAAAGGCCTCTAAGATCATCAAGCCAGCTGCCGCCTACCACCTACCACCCCCTAGCATGTTCATCACTATACTATGGATAAGTGCCATATCCACATTTTTCGAACACTTCCAGGGATGGTGACTCTATCACTTCCCTGAGCATTCTGTTCCAGTGCTTTATAACCCTTTCTGTTAAAAACTTTTCCCTCATATATAATCAAAACCTCCACTGATGTACCTCGAGGCCATTTCCTCTTGACCTGTCATGTCTTCTCTGGGAGAAGAGACTGACACCCACCTGGCTACAACCTCCTTCAGGGAGTTGTAGAGAGTGATAATCTCCCATAAGCCTGTTTTTCTCCACGCTGAACAACACCAGGTCCCTCTAAATTTGGTCAATGGGCTGTGAGGTAGACTCCTTTTACTACTGTGGCTTTACTTTTATTGCATATGGATACAAACTCTAACTGATAATTTGGCCCACTATACATGACATGTATTCACAACATAAACCAATGATTATATTACCACACAGTACAGCAAATTGTTTTTTAGGCAATAAAAATGCATTATCAGCTCCAAAGGAGCAATTACACTGCACACTGTGAAAGTATATTAAGAATAATGCACAGAACTCCACTCAGTCTAAATTAGTCTATTGACATGATAGCAGCTCTGAAGATGGAAGAGCACAGGAGATTCAGGCACTCTGTGCATTAAATTCTCATCAGGAGAACTAAATGGACATAAAACATCACTGAAGACACTGGAGGCAGAACTTCCTCTGATCTAAAATACTGATGATTTCAGTAAATCTACGTTAGTTTAAGCCAGCTGTTCCTTACTCCTTAACAGAGGTAGAGACAGGTATAAATGGGGGTGTGGGATGGAGAAGGGTGTGTGTTTGCTTTATTTGTTTAATCAAAGGGAGCTTGCCAGCCTCGTTCGTACTCGCACCAGCACAGCGCTTGCGCCTTTTACAGCAACCCTTCAGAACTCGCTCTGAGCACACAGGGCCCTGGTGGCAGGGCCAGCCCTGCCTCCTGCCTCCTCATCCTCTGCAGGCAGTGGGTGTCAGTGCGAAGGAGATGAGTGTTTGCCACTGTACCTGTTTGAGACAAATTCAGGGGAAAAAATCTTCTGATGGAAAGCAGGTTGTAGTCACCCCTCCCCCACCAGGTTTGGGAAAAGAAATATTTCCTCGGAGGAAAGTGAAGAAGAAACAAAACTATTTATTTAACAAACACACAAGAAAGGAATAATAATGCTAAATAATAAAATCTCTCGCTGTGGAAAGAAACCTGGAAGATTTTGAACTCCTTCCGTCGGTGTGGTCTCTCTCCTCCTCCTCAGAGCTGGGGTTTCGGCACAGGCCTCTCTCTGGGCCTGCTGGATTCTGTTCTGGTGATGTTGCACAGTTACAGAAACAAAGAAGAAGCCAAAGTCCCAAGGAAACAAAGTTTAACTCTGCCTCTCTCTCTGGAGAAACAGAGCCAAAATCTGGTTGGAAAGCAAGGAAGGTTCTTCTTCCCCTCTCTGCAGCAGCAGCACCAGCAGCAGCAGCTCTCTCCCCACCACAGAAGAACGAAGAGAGGAGTAGCCAGAGTGTCCTTGGAGCACCAAAGCTGCTTTGAAAAAATTTGTCTGACTCTTCTTTTCTCACACCCAGCTTTAAAGGCAGAAAATTCATTTCTGGGCATAGAGCAGGCGACATGGGATACCCATCATGAAATCATCCCAAGGCAGCCACCAGCTCTTGCCTTGCCTGGACATTTGTGCCCTGCTCCGTTCCACTGCGTGGATGAAGGTAGCACACACCGGCACTCCTGTCACTACTACTTTGCCTTCCCTCTTAGTTACTACCTTGAAATTATGAAAAGCTGTAAGGAAGATTACAGGGAAAAATTTAACATTACAGAACCTGAAGAGAATATTTGTTAATCCTCTGATATCTCTTATATAGTTTCATTCACAAATCATTGTTTCCCTTGCAACCTGCAGGTCAATTACTGGTTTTGTAGGGCTAGTTTTAGAATCTGCTGTATTTAGTACATTTGTTAAAGTACAGACATTAAGAAGACATTATGACATATGACATCTGAAATCATGTTCTTTCACTGCTGCAGTGCAGCTTTCATTAAAGCAATGAATATGCTTTATTTAGGCCTATTCCGCATCAATAGGTAGAGAAATACAGATTTTCTTTTTGTTTTAATGAACAAGAAAGGCTTGTTAGGGATTTACTTCTGATGTTTATGGATTTCTCTTTGGCACACACGGTATATAGCAAATTATTTTAGGTAATAAGCAATAATTGCATTTTAGGATTCTCAGGTGTAAGTACCATATGATATTCAGAATCACAACAAATTTCTCTCTTCTACCTTGTTTCTGGAGAAAGAAAAATATAAGTCTAATATTCTTTGTTGGCTCCCAGCCTACCTTTTCTTCTCATTTTCTCTTTTGTCACACATTTTTAGTTTAATGATACACTAAAAAATTAATGTTTACAATTATGGTGACTTGTACCCCTCAAAGTCCTGGCGGAAAACCAGAAACTTTTATCTGGAGCAAATTTTCAAGCCACTAGAGCTAAAAGTTAATTAGAAATTAATTTTATCTTTTTTGTAAATTATTTGTGTTATGTATTTGTGTTACTGCATTAAAAATATACATTTAAGCAGGCTATTGTGAGCACAAAAGAATTAACCATAAACAGCATTATTCTGCAATAGAATGGTTTGGCCAAGTTTAATTTATTTTTCTCACTTACAGCACTAAAAGAACATCTTACATTCATACTTTATATGCAAGTCATAACAGTTCTGTTCATAACCACACTGTGTCTCCTTTATATATTCGAGCTATTTGCAAAATTTCCATGTTCTGCACAACAAAAACCAGACGTTACTAATGCTTTAATGGCTTAGATTTCTAAATCCCGAAATAATTTATACTAGTTTTATTACAAAACAAATGAAGATATAAACTGGAAATAAAGTATCTTGAGCTTCTGAGCATCCAAATCATCTGTACAGAAACTAGATCTCATCCATGACTTCTAGATCTTGAACATCACTCTTTTTTCTGTTCAGGCTACTGACACATAAATAATTCTCTGTGCGTAATCTGTGTTAAATATGCACAGTCTGTGTTAAGCAGAATACAAAGAAGAGTTTCCACCTAAATGCAAACACTGAAAACAGCCATACAAAACATTAATTGATTTGTTTTGAATTCATAACTGACAGTAACAAGTATTGAGCAGCTTTTGCTTCGTTACTGTAGGTGTTATTAATGCACTTTCTACATCCATTTAAATGCAAATCCTCATGCAAGTAATCATGCGAAGGAGGGAAAAAGGAGTGTGTTCAGCTGAAGACAAAGCTGGAAAGATAATAGCAAGCATGAGCAGAGTGTCAGTGGAGGGCTTTACAATAAAAAACCCTTTTGGAATGCCAATGAAAACACAAATGCATTGAAAATATCTGAATAGAATATTACACCACAGTAGAATGTATACATGGTTTCTGTAAAGTGAAATTAAATTAAATTTTCATATATATAATTATATATATATATATGTACATGTATTTCTATGTTGGATATATATTTGCAAACATGTTGTACGCTATTCATGCATTTGTGTCAGCTCCATAAACAGAGCTTCAATTATTGGCTAAAGGCAAATATTTGTTATTTGAATCTGGAAGTGGAGAAGAAGAATCATTAAACAGACTACTGTATAACCAAATAATGCTTTAGGGTGTCATTTGTGTAGAAAACAGGAAATGAACTGGGACTTAATAAGGATAATTAAACTAGAGAAGAGCAATTTTAGACCTATGTACTCCAGGGAAGTATGATCTTGGAAGAAATTGTAGTTTAGACATTTCTCAAGGCCACTTAAGTAGCTAAAGACCACAGGGCCCTGCACTGTGTTAGAACACAGAAATAAGCTTCCTGACCACTAGTTCCTTTTTAATATTTCAGCTTACCCTGCTTTGAGTTGTTTAACCTGCCTGACATGCAATACATTATCATGGATAGGGAGAGCACTACAGCTTTAATGCACCACGAGCTTCCTGGTGTACCACGGACTCATTTGACAACACCATCATGATGATAAAGCCTTGAAATATTGTTCAGCCCATATGCTGAAAGACAGTCATTAGTCTGAAGACAAGCACTCTTTGGTTTGGAACAGGCAATTTCTTTCTTGGAGATCAGTTCCTGGAAGTCCCTCTCCCCGAGCTTGTGAATCCAAGAAAGTTGAATTTTCTCAGCATTTGTCTAGATTATGCTGCAAAGTCCTCATGCTGAAAACTGTGCTAAACACCATCAGATTAAATTTCTTAGGTCTCTGAAATTGTTTATATTTGAGTCACGGGGAAGAATGACACAACTGTGCTTGGACAGCCATGTACAACCCAAAGTGGGCAGCTGTGGAGATGGAAGTGGCATACTGTAATGAAGTCGAGAAAGTGAAAATCTAGCAGGGACTGGGAGAGATGAAAGGAATAGGGAAAGCAAGCAATAATTTGTTAGAAGTTAGAATGAGAGGAAAACAGAGTTATTGCCTTGCATTGTGGACAGAGGAAAGGAAAATGGAAAATAACCTTTCTCAGAAAAGGCAGCCAGACTACATTTAATGTGTTGGGCCTGTTTGAGTGAAGTGTACTGAGTTGTTGCTTTACAGGCGGGACAAAAAGGAACGACAGCAAACCACGTGTGTACCTCTCTCTCTGTTCATCAGTTCAAGTACAAACCTATCTCAGGCATTTTCTTTATTAGGAGAATTAAGTCATTAATTAACTCTGAGATTGTTCTTATGTCTGTCGAAATGACTAGATCTGTAGGTGTTTTACAGGTTCCAAAAGTTTTTGCTCTTTCTTTTCTTCTCTTCTGCGACATGAAACAAGACGCCTCCAGATGAGGTTTAGACTGGATTTAGGAAAAATTTCTTCACTGAAAGGATGGTCATTTGTCCCAGTTTGAGACAAAATTCAGAGGAGAAATATCTTCTGATGGAAAGCAGGATGTAATTACCCCTCCCCCCACCNCAAAGTCCCAGAAAAGGAAAAAAAACTTTGTCTCTCTCTTCTTTTTGAAGAAAAAAACCAGAGATGAGATTCCACTGGTAAGCAAGGAAACTGCCTCCTCCCTCCTGTCTGCTTCAGCCTCTCCGCTCCCCCAACAGCTGGCCTTGGACACAGAGGGGCTCTGAACAAAGATTCCTCTGGCCTTTTTTCCTCCCCTCTCAGGCACAGAATGGCATAAAATTCATTTTCTGGGCATAAAGCAGATGATATAGGATATATCATACACCATAAAACTCACTCCAAGACATTGGATTGCCCAGGGGAGTGGTGGAATCCTTGGCACTTGGAGATGTGGCTTAGCAGTGAACATGGCAGTGCTGGGTTAACAGCTGCACTATTTCAAGAACTTTTTCAATTGTAACAATTCCATGATTTGTTTTCCTGGTTCCTGACCAAGGATGGTAGTAGTAGTAGAGGGGATCCTTTGTATCGAGCATGAAGTCTGGGAGGAGAGGGAGGAAACAGGCCAAACATTGGTAACAAATTTGATTTTCATATAAGACGAGGGATGAGGGAAAATAGACCTTAAAACCTAAAGCAAGCCTTGGAAAATAAATGTCAAATATGGCCCTCCAGAATGAGGGATTTTTTCCATTGCTAGCCACAGGAAAAGCCCTTACTGATTAGAGTCAGTTGGTGGTCTTCTGCAAAGAGTGTGCAAGAGGAACATTTCTGGCAGTGACAGACATTTCTGGCTCTACAGTGACAGACATTTGTGAATCAAATAAATAGCAGCATTATTGGTTTCCTCCACCTTCCTTCTTATTGCCATGGCTTTTTGCTCTTCTCCTTCTAGATCAGATAAGCATTAATCAAGACTATTAGAGTTAAGCGAATAATTTGCAATGAATAATTTAGCAGATGAATTTGCCTCTTTTCTTGACTATTGAATATTGCTGAGCAGATCATCATCTCCATTAACATATTCATTATTCTAATTTATTCTGAAAATCTACCCCATGAAAGCGTCTGTATACTTGGCACTCAGTATGTTTTCTGTATGTGTTGCCTGGCTATGACTGATCAAAAGAATCATGTGATGTCGACATAGTTGCTTGACTGGGTAAATGCTTGAATACAAACTATCAAAAATATA
>VZTN01032226.1:34628-75221 GCA_013400515.1 Erpornis zantholeuca | reverse complement strand
CAGCCGCCGCTCTCCTGCCGTCCGCGCCGCTGCTGCGCCCGGCCTGGGCCCCGCGCCCGCCATCGCCCTCCCCCGGCTGTGCCTTGAGCCGCCGACGGTCCCTCCTAGGTCCTGTGGCGCCTAGCGCTGGAAATTATAAATCCAGGCCCTTGGCACGGATGCGCGGTGGAAGGAGGTTTCCACAGCGAGTTGTGCCTGAGCCTTGCAGGGACAAGAGTAGGCTCAGGGGAGAGCTTATCACTCTGTACAAGTACCTGAAAGGAGCTTGTAGCCAGGTGGGGGTCAGCCTCTTCTCCGAGGCAGCTAGAGATGGGACAAGAGGACATAGTCTTAAACTGCAGGTTTAGGTTGAACATTAGCAATAATTTATTCAGAAAAAGGGTGATAAGGCATTGGAATGGACTGCCCAGAGAGGTGGTGGGGTCACCCTCCCTGGAGGCATTTAAGGAAGGCATTTAATGCTGTGTTCCAGTTGACATGGTGTTCAGTCATAACTTAAACTCGATGATCTCAGAGGTCTTTTCCCACCGAAGTGATTCTGTGATTCTACAATTCTACAGGCAGCAGCAAATTCTGGGCCTAGTTCCAGATCAGGTTCAGTCAAACCCTACCACCTTGGGGTGTCTAGAGTGCTCGATCCACTGTACTCCCAAGGTTGTGATGCTGAAAGTAATCTTAGGTGCTGACGCAGTGCTCGGGAAAGACAGGGGTGCTGCTGCTCAGGATGCTGTCCTGCCGCTGGAGGGGAATGACAGTGGTGTTCTCAGGTGGTTTGGCCTTTGGTTCTTTGGCTGTGCCATGCAGAGAAGCAGCAACAGCAAGGGGGTAGCAGGTCACTGCCAAGCTGTCTGAGCAGACCAGGCGTGGAGCAGCAGGGACCTGTGATACGTGAGGTGCAAGAGCAGTATGGGTTCAGGATGGAGGATCACCAGAGGGGTGGCCGCCGAGGGGTGGTTGGATGATCACTTGTGCCCTTGGCATGCACATACACTGACT
Organism: Erpornis zantholeuca; assembly: GCA_013400515.1. NCBI lineage: Eukaryota > Metazoa > Chordata > Aves > Passeriformes > Timaliidae > Erpornis > Erpornis zantholeuca. Next base: position 74,225 of record VZTN01032226.1, on the reverse strand, counting down.
GGCTGTGTGGAGAAGTGTGCACAGCATCTGTCTATCCTGCTTGAATCTTGTTAACACTGTTGAGAACTTCACTTTCATAAGGTCTAAGATTCTCTGTGTTTTAAAGAGAGCAGAAGGACTGTCTGGAGTGTATGGGCTCTTCTTTCCTGGAATGTAAAGAAAACCTCGGCTGTGCAGCTGGAGTGCAGGGGGCTTCATTCCTTAGTGAAAGCAGAGAAGGGAAATGCAGATGTCACAGCTGGGACAGGAGATTTATCTTGGCAAGTACAGAGGAAAAAATTTTCAAAAAGAAAAGAGAAAACTCAGAAGAATCCCCTCCCCATCTTCACTGCCTGCCAGCGCGAGCAGAACCTCCAACCTGCAAAGGCCTTTCGTCTCCTGGGCCTGGGCTGCCGCCCAGCTGGATTAGCCCCTCACTGCTTTCTCTTTGGAGCGAGACCGTTGTGATGGGACGAGAGAGGCTGTGAGAACCAGGCTGATCCTAAAGGGAGACTGTGTCCAAACAACTCAGCTGGAGGTGGGAAAGGGAACGTCACAATCAAAGAATGGAAGCATGAAAGGGAAAAGGAGGGACAGATGCAGCCCGGATGAGTACAGAGAAGTGGATCCAGGGGGAGGAAGTCATCACCTCCTCAGCCATGTATGGTGCCACTGGGCTACAAGAGTGCTACCTTAAGGCATCCCATGTGCAACTGGGCAGGGGAGAAGGCTTAGTGCCTCAGCCTCTGCTTGGGGCCTCCAGCGTTCTAACACCAGCTCTGGGTGGGGGTATATGTGGAGCTTGCATTTGGATGTCTGGATGCCTTACATTAGCTCCCAAGATAACTGTTGTACAACAGGAAAGGGTGTTTGAATGAGAAGTGCACGCACGCACATACAGTGTGCTATTTAGACAACCCTAAGCATGAGGTCAGGATGAAAACATGTGGTGAAAATATGTTTGGAAGAGTCAGTGCCTATGTCGATCACCAGGAGTGGGAGGGAGCAGAAGCCAGGAGCTGACAGATTCTCACTCTCTCCCCATGGCTGAGGTGGCCTCAGCCTGAGCAGATTCTACAGTGGCACCAGAACAGGTTAAGGCTCTCTGTAGGGCTTAGAGATTCAATGGTTGTTGCCTCCTCATACGTTTGCACACTGGGTCATCCTCTTTGGGTGCTGCCTCCCTGTCCTCCTAGAATTTGAGGGGGATGGGCAGCCAGAAATCAGCCTTGGATCAGGAAATCCAGCACATCCTCGCCATTGCATTTCTGTCCCTTGGCTGCCCCCTCCCTGACCGCTCACTGGTAATACAGCTTTGGAAACACATCTCGTGCTATTTCTTGGCTTTGGAGCATAGTTAGAAGAAGAAGGAAGGAGGGTGTGAAAGGGAGGGGAAGATAACAGGAGCGAATAATGCAAAATGAGACTGCTGTGAGCTTTGTATCCCATCTGGAAACTGTTTTCCCTCAGTACACTGCACACCCACTCCCTCTAGGCCAGGATGGTAAGGGTCAAGTTTCCCAGCTGACTGGTCCCCCTTGCTAAAGCCAGGCCCATCTGCGTGAAAGCTACTTGAAATATCGTAAAGGAGAATCTCAACAGAGTTGCAGAGTCCTTCATTGTTACAATTAGAAACTCTTGACGAATGCCCTGAGGAGCAGGAGCTGGCTGATCTCAGCCTGGCTGGAAGGCACTCTCAAGGAGTTTTGGTCTTGGGGAGGCTGTGAGAGGATGAGGCTGCTGTGTTTGTGTATCTATCTCTCCCACCTTCATTCACATCCAAGTTCCATGGACTCTTTCTTGGACCTTCCCTGGTCTGTTGAGACCTTTGTTGCCATTGTGTTGGCAAAAGTCTCCCCAAAGCCAGCACAGTCATGTCATTTTGTGTCAGCACATGAAGACCTTTAGATGTGCTGGCCCCAGCCTGGGTGGGAATGGAGGGCTAGTGACCACCCAGCACCTTTTTTGGCACCTTGCATTCCATCATGGACAAAGCTACTTCCCATTTAGTCAGGTGATAAACCTGCTTCTCTTTATTGCCCAGAAACTTGGAGCACTTACCCTGCCATGCACTGCTGTGATCTACACACCTCTGAGTCACCATGTCCTAAGACATGCAGTTCGCTGAAGCCTCTCTCATACATGCAAAGGAAGAGTATGTCTGAAATACTCAGAGTATTTCAGAGTATTTCTCTGAGTTTTGCCAGAAAAGTGCAGCTCCCAAAATTAGGCTGGATGGGACAAAATTTGCATATTCTGGGTTAACAGCTCAATCTAAGCTAATTAGTAGTGGTTTTGATGGCATCTAGCCAAAATAAACTTGTTGCTCCTCACTCTGTCCATCACAGTCGGATCTTGACAAGAGGATACTCTTGCTTCTTATCATGTGGTTGCATGCACAGCTGTCTTACGCTAATTAGAAATCTAAAATTAACAATACCTGTTGGCTTCAGGAGAGAACAGAGCCAACCCAAGAGACCCAGTAGTCTTCCTGGGATGTGGTGACAGCTTTCTGCTGGACCCATACTTTCCATTGTGGGTATAGCCAGCTACAAAGCCATGCTATTATTTTTGTTTTCTTTACCCTTCCTTCTGCTGTTTTCCTCTGCCTCTTGCCACCTTCTTTGAGTAAAATAACAATCTACAGCTTTGTGTCAATTCTAGGTGCTCTCCCTTCTTGAGGGTGTTGGATCTTGGTGCCCCCTTTGATAATAACCATAGTTATTGCCAATCTTATAGGTTAGTTCCCTTCTCTCCACTGTCTGTGTTTGAAGAGGTTGGACTGGTATACATGTGAATGGTGAGAGCTGAAACAGGCTGCTTTGATGAGAGGGCTTTGCCAGTATTTCGTTTTCCTGGAGGATAAGACCCAGAAGCCCAGAGAGGGGTAGATGCCCCAGCATTTCTGGATTCCCAGGGAGGGGTGCAAGTTTCATTCTCCGCTCATCACCCATGTTTTTCCTGTACCGTGCAGTAGGTCTCTGTCTCTTGGGAGACCTGAACTCCTGCACCTCTGGGAGAACAGTGCTGCCTTCATCCTCATTTCCAAACAGCGAGGTCTTCCAGCAGCAAGTCTGCTGTGCAGTGCCTAAAAGAACCAGAAACCTGAAATTACTCCTGCCAATGTTGGTGCCTGTGTTAAGTTGTTGGTGCCTGATACTCAGTACCTTGCACTCGTTACTCATCTCTCAGCAGCTGCTGGGGTGATTTTTTTAGTTTCGGAGTAAAGCCAGAAGCGCATCTCCACCTCTTCCCTCTAGGTACATTTGTCCAACAATGGAGAGATTGTTGACTGACCAAGGGATCATTGTTCTGAATGTGGGTGGGATGCTGCTTAAAGATAATCTGTGTAACCACTGCATGAATGCATTTTCTTAGTTCTATTCAATCTCACCTCTGCCTTTTTTAATGCACAGTTGTGAAAGAAATTGGAAGCACATGGCAGCATCACAGACAGCTCTCTCCACAGCTGTCCATCCAGCTCTGCTTCTCTTGCATGGCTACACAGTGGTTCTAGTTTTGATGGTCACAACACTAAATACAATTTGAGCCCAGCTCTGCTGTGTCATGGTGCATTGGCAGGCAGCACTCTGAATCCCTTCACTTTTCTGTGGATCTCACCCTTACCATAAGGCTATCATGTTCACATCCTGTGTTTGCTTGTGTTGTTTAGAGAACACAAGACAAAGAACAGCTGTTACATGAGCAGGCACTCTCTGGGGTTAATGCTCAGGACTCCAAACTCTTTATCCTTCTGTGCTGTAGAATAGGACAAAACCTGGTTTTCCAGTGCTTTTTAGATAACTATCTAACCCAGTTCCATCTGCTGACTCAGCTGCCTCTGAAGTTACACTCCCCACAGATGGTAGGTGTTTTCTGTTACTTGATTCAAGTGCAGAAATGCTCCTAGGCAACTTGGAAATGGCTGGGTAGATTTTACCAAGCTACCCCACCAACTCTGCTCCTGCTGTGGAAACAAGTGGAGAAAACTTTAGCCCAGACATTGCAGGGAAGGCCTCAACACTAGGATTTATCATGAATCTGCTTTCTCTACCCTACTTGCACATGCGTTGTCTGGTCTCTTGGGAAGCCTTGAATGGTCCTGTGTTGGGCTGTCACTCCAGTGGGGAGGAAGTGAATGGAGAGAAATCTTGTGTCAGGCAGAATTCAGGTGGCAGGGACTCCACCCCGACTTCCAGCAGGCTCTGTGAGCATCTAAGGTTTTAAGTTGAGCAGCGGAAGGGTGGTGTTGGAGGGTGAAAGGCACTGACATGTTGGAGATTGCTGCCACTCACCATCTTCCTCCTCCACTTGGTGGGAAGCATGGGTCTGTTCATCTAGAGCCTACTTCACTGCCTAGCCTCGCCCCAAAGCTCTGACAGCCAGTAGAATGTTGACAGAGTGGTACTGTGCTCAGGTAAAACAAATACACCTTCCAGTAGGAACAGGAACCTACAGGCTCCAGCATCCGGGGTCCTCTGGCTGTCTCCTGCCTCAGTCCTAGCACTGGAGAAAGAAAGGACTGCACACACCCCATGCTTCTCTAGAAGTCAGGCTCTCTTCTGAGCCTGAGCTCTCACACTGGAATTTATTGGCATTCATGTCTCCACTCTAGGACCTACGTGCTCGCTCCCACTCTCATTCATACCCTGTTGCTCTTGGTATTTCAGTATACTGCTTTCAAAGCCTTTCTGCCCACCGAGATGCTTTTCCAGGCAGGGGGTGGGGGACGGACCCAGTCTGGCTCTGCTGAGCTCTCTCCAGTTCATTTAAGTTACACAGTTCTGTCTGTGTAATATAGTCACTTGAATCTATCTGTCTTTTCTTTCCTCTCCCTGAGCCAGAAGCCTCAATCTGCCAACAAATGGGATAATTTTTCAGCTGGTGTTTGGCAGCTATCATTTTTTTCCCTCCCCAAGCAATGCTTTGTTGTAGCAAATGGAAAAGTTAGTGATTTGACTTCTGAATAGGAGGATATGCCTCAAAGGAAGCAGGTTCCCTGTAGCATCAGGAGCTCAGCTCTGCAGCAGCACTGGCCAGATTTACTGACTGTTACTGGAATGATTAGTGGAATGATTGTTTGTTGTTAACAGTCCATCTGTAGTGTTTAAACTTCATCGGGCAGCTGAATTTCACAGGCATTATCTGGCTGAAGTACAGCCTCATATGGTCCACAGAGGAGCTGTTAAATCCCAGAGGAAATTAAATACAACAGGGGGCCTTCCTGTCATGTTGATCCAACGGATCTTTTTTCTCTGATAGAAATCAGCAGCTGGGTTAATGTTCTCTGGGGCATCAGTGTGCCTATTGCTGCTGGCAGAGAACATGAAAAAGTGTCTGTCACCAAGGACAGGTGCTAAAGACCATGACTTTCTGCCACACTTACATTTTTTCATCACAGGAATTTCTTTCCTTGTACTCTATTAGTTTTGTTGTCACAGTGAGATGATGTTTGGAAGACACAGATAGATACTCATAAAGGAAGGGGGAGATAAGATAATGTAGAGAAGTTTCATGAGTGTTTGTGGCATAGATAAACATGAGGTGATGTACAGCACCACATCCCTTTCTATCTTAATTCAAGGTGTTTTTGTGAAACTGATGCAGGCAAGGAACAGGAACTGCTTTTTCCAATGCAAAAACGGCCGATGCTGAGGTTTGACTCTCACTGCCATCCCTCTTGGAGTTGACACTAATGCTCTTTCTCCCTTTGTCTCTCCTCAGCATTTCTCAGAGAACCTGGATCACTTCTCTGACAACATGGAGGATTTCTCCAATGACCTCTTCAGCAGTTTCTTCGATGACCCAGTACTGGCTGAGAAGAACCCTCTGCTGGACATGGACCTGGATCCACCCACTCCAGGCATCCAGGCAGAGCACAGCTATTCCCTCAGCGGAGACTCTGCTCCCCAGAGCCCCCTCGTGCCTGTCAAGACTGAAGATAATGCTAATGGTGAGCATGAGATGTGCACACTGCCCAGCTTTGGGCACCTCTGTTAGCAGAGGCTCTGGCTGGCTTTCATATATAAGGACAAGCTGGCCATTCCTTGGACTTGCGCATGGCTAATCCAGGGAAGAATTTGATTTGCCGTTGTCAAATACAGCCCATATTTTTCCCTTCCATTTGTGCTCTGATAGTCACATTACTCCTTTGCTGGGCTTACTGTTATTTACAAGGATGATAATTGGATGTGGCTCAGTGTGCTGCCAGCTTCTGGCAAGCAATAGGCAATGTCTTTTTGGGACTCTGCAAACTTGGGTGTGGATGCCCCAGATCCAGCTATGTTTTGGCATCAGGCAGCAGGGTTTTGGCTTGCAAATAGGAAGCATGAGTCTCTGGCTGCAACCAGTGCTGGTACATGTGGAAAGCAAAGTGGCTTCTTTACCAGCAGATCTCTTAGCAGGAGACAGAGAGGAACAGTCATTTCAAAACTTATTTTTAAAACAATTCATTTTAGGATAATTTATGATGGCTGGGTATTTTTAGAGCTGTCCTTGCAGAGAGTCCTGTAATTTGTGGGATTGTGTGGGTGTCCCAACAGCTGATGGACACCAGGCTGTCTGAAAAAGTAGTGGCACAGGCTCAGTATACACAGAAGAAAGCTATTCCTTTGAGCAACAGTGAGACCTGGGACAGAGGCTTCCCTCTCATGACTAGAAATGATCCCAGCTTTCTGGTAACAAATGCCAGGGCAGAAGGAGAGAAGGCTGGCCTTTGCTGCCTCTTTGGTCCTTGAAAAGGCACAACCATCTGCCACGTTCTTTAGGGCATCTCAGAGAGGTGCTGGGAGAGAGGCTTATGGCAGGCCAAGCAGCTCTGTCTTAGTACCAAAAAAGCTTTCAATTTGCATTTCTTTTTCCTTAGTTTTAACCCCAGCACAGTCTTGGAGGGGGTGACTAACAAGAAAAACCCAAACCAGCATGAACAAATAAACACAACTTTGTTTTGCACCTAAAAATTAATAGGAGGAGATAAGACTTGAGAATGAGAGAAGCAAAAAAGATGCATTTGTAGAAAGCAGTGAAATGAAGACTGCCTGCATGAAGCTATCTCAAGGAGTCCTCTCTGAGACACTTAGCATCACTTCTCCTTCTCTCCACTGTGTCTGCACATGCCCTTCCTTCAGCTGTCATGTCTCAAAGGCAAGACCATGACTCTCTTGAATGGAGTGTGACACTGATCCTTGGGCAGAGGCCAGCACAGGGTGTACAGCGCATAACCCAGGAGAGTTTGAGATGCCCCTGGCACTTGCCCTCTGAGAGTGCAGATCAGTTTCATAAGGGAGTAAGGCCTAGCATTAAGATGGCAGGTATGGGAGTATCCATGCACCCAGTCCTGCAGCTAGATAATTCAGCTCATCTTTCCAGGTCTTTCTTGGCTCATAATTGCATGTGAGTCATATTCTAGTGAAACCCTGAGTCAGGTCCAGTATTTGCAACACTTTGCAGTCCTTTTGGAACAGCTCCATCCAGTCTCAGTCCTTTCAGACATTCAGTTCAAATTAATTACCCAGAAATGGTTTTTCTTTAACATTAAGCAAGCTCGGCTCAGTCTGCAGAGCTCCTCAGGAATGCCCCTGCTCTGTCTAGGCTTGGAGCTGGCTGGGGCTTGCTTTTTATCAGCTTTCTCCCAGCTTTTCTGCAGATCTCCAAAACTCTTCCAAATCCTGCCCCTTCCCACATGGTTCCCACTAACACAGGTCAGCTAGGGCAAACCACTGGGTGCATTGTGACCCTGCTTATCAGTGGAGTCTGCTTTCCAGATGGCTTGTGCATACGGACTGGCCGCTTCATTTCTCAGTACCAGCCCTCAGTTTTGCAGGGTCTGATTCAATGCCAGGAGCAGGGGGAGCCAGGGTTGTGCAGAACAGCGGGTACTGGACTAGCCTCAAGTTAGTTCCTGCCCTCCTGTACAGGTCCTGCTTTCTCACTGCTCTTTGCCTCACCTCCTCAACCCTGGGCAGCTACAGATATCTCTCAGTCGTTTTTCTTCCCAATAGGTACAGAGTGTCTAGAGCAGAGGATGAGCGTCTTGGCATGCCTCTTCCACCAACATACAGTGAAATCTGCAGTGTTGCAGTGTTACCTCTGAAACATCCTCTCAGGCAGCAGAACCTAGAGGTGTCCACACAAGATGCCTACTCCTCAGTCCCTCGTTGATGCTCTGATGGCGTATTTGTTTCTGATTCTGTAACCCAATCACTCCCCAGATAAATCTCTGAGGGTGGGAAAGAGAGCAGGGTCAGAATGTAGACAGGAAATGGGAGGACCGCACATACTTATTTGGGTGTCTGCTCCTTGGCCTGTCTGGACCAACAGCACTGGGGGCTGCTCTCTCACTGAGTCAAGTCTGACCGGGGAGAGCCCTTGGTGGTCTGTTCTCCCTTGTCTGGTAACTTGCTTCAGCAGCAGCCCTCACAGGCAGAGGATACCCCACACATCTGAGAAGAAGAGAAATGCAGATCTTTGCAACAGAAAGAATGAGGAGGAAAAGGCTTCAAATCACAGTAAGGAACTTCAGAGTAGTCAGTAGGCAAAATGTTCCCATGGTAGGCATAGCAAAATCGTAGAAGAGTTTAAATGGGGGAAGTTGTGAACTCTTCATCACTTTTCAAAGAGGTAGATTCAAGTGAATCATCTATCAGGACAGGTCTGACACAGGTTTATTTGAACTTGCCTAGAACATTGGGATAGACTGAAAGATCTGTCAATTCCCTCATTTTTATGAAAGGCAGAAGGCAGTCCAAGTTTTCTGGACATAAACACTTGTGCTGGTGTGACACTTTGTCTCCTTCCATCAGAAGGTGTTTGCATACCAGAGGTAACTAGGGCTTCACTACCAGCTGTGGGTTCAGTGTCCTTAGCAGGACAGAGAAACAACTCAATCTGTGTCTGCTCATTAGCCTCTGCATTGTTTCAGCTGTGCAGTGCACCCTTGCCTGAGACGCTGCCTGATGACATTGGCCCCACTGCATTGTGGGAATCTCTAGAAAGCAATCCAGCAGCATTGAGAGCAGCCGAGACATACACGAAGCAGCCACAGGAGCTGTGCTTGAAGGTGTCCAGTCACAGAAGCAGCTGAAAGGAATGAACATCTGCTAGAGAGACCTGTCTAGGCAGAAAATAAGAGGTCCTAGACCAAAGACAGGAAGACAACATATTCCACTGGCAAGGGCAACACTGTGTTATCATATATAATTCTTGTCTGGGCTTTAACACCATACTGTCCAAGCAAAGGTCAGAGGCAGGATTCTGCCCTGGCCTCTTGTGAAGTCAACAGAGGCTGAACAGGGCAAAGACAATGTTAACATACCTTTAAGTTAGATCAGATGGCAGCTCCCACATGAACAGCTGCTTATTTGTACTCTGCTTTGTGCAGGCTTTTCTGGAGCAGAGAAAGACCTTTTTCCCTCTCTCCTCTTGCCAGGACATCTTCTGGACTGAGGCCTGCACTGCAGAACTGCTCTGGGCAGCAGACAGCTAGGCAACATTCCTGGACCTGACAGAGTGCTGCATGCAGAGAGAAGTGCAGAGGGGTCAGAGTGAGTCAGACTGTGGCCTTGTGGAGGCAACTGGAGCTCTCTCTGGTGACATGCTTAGCAATAATCTGTCCTATGTCAAGCCAAATGTATTTTTGCTTGTCAGATAAAAAGGGAAGGGGAAGGGATGAGGATTAGGAAGGAGGGTGCCGGCTGCAGGCCAGCTAGGAGTAGCATTTTGGCAGGATGAAGTGCTTAAAGAGAAAAGACCGAAACTTTAGAGCAGAGCCCAGGCAACTCTCCTGCCTAGCAGTCTTTTTTCCCATCTGATCTGCAGTTTATCTGGGATCTCTACTTCCAGTGGCAAGCCAGGCTCACACCACAGATGTGCGTGGGACGGAGTAGGCCCCCACGGCTCCATTCAGGTCTCTTGAGACACTCTCTTTCCCTCACTGCTGCTTCTTGTCCCTGCCAGCAATGGCAGAAGGGCACGGCTATGGACAGCAGTGTCCTGAGCAGCCCAGGGTGGAGGAGAGAGTCTCAGACGTGAGACTAAGGGGAGCAGCTGTGGAAGCAGCCTCAAAAGCCGTGGGCTCCCTTCCACAGAAATGGACCTTCCTCCTCTTCTGTCATGCAGCAAAGCCCTGGAACTTGGCACAACATCATTGGGAGGCCAAAGCAGCACTGTCAGCCTTTCACTGTCATCATGCTTGCTTTCTCACCGGCTCTCCAGCACAGAGATGGTGCTATTCTTGGTAACACACCTGGCAGCTCTGTGATGCCGCCCATGGTGCCGAAGGAGCAACAGCCCAGCATCCTCCTCTAACTGAGCCTGAAATATAAATAAGCTCCAGAGGATGAGACCTAGACATTACTGGGGAAGAAACCCTGCAGCTGTCCTCCAGAGCTTGGGCTGCACAGTCAGAGCACATCAGAGACACAATTCCTCTACCTCTGTCCTGTCTGCTCCCCACACAGTGGGGATTCATTCCCTTTCATGCTCTGTGTTATGGGCCTGCACATGCTTGTGTGGTGACAGTGCTAAATTTGGAAAGGTAGCTTCCTCAGTCGGGGGAGGCTGTCTGCATGGCTTTTTTTTTCTTGCCCTGTTCTAGATTGAGTTTGACTCTCATGTTGTGCATGTTTCAGAGCTGGAGAATGGAGTGTGGTCACTGGGGCCCAAGCTCTGCTCCATCATGGTGAAACAGGAACAGAACCTGGCTCTAGACCTGCCTGAGCCCCAGCTATCTGCCAGCTCCATACCAGTGCTGAACCTCAACCCTCTGCAGAGACTGCCAGTCCCCGAGGAGGTGAGCCCATCTAAGATCCATCGGGAACCTGGACTCTCACACAGCAGCACCCCTGGTGATGCAGACCCAGCCATGTGACTGCGGGGTCCTGCAAGGTGATTTAGTTGCTGGACAAACAGGAGAAGGTGATACAAACCCCAGATACTGCATTATTTGTCATTCTCCTCTTGAAATGGCAGTGCAGAAGGCTTTACAATCTTGGTTAAATATAAGCATGTTTCCTTGGCACAAAAGCCAAAAGCTTTATGCTTGCACCTACTGGAGATCTGTCCCCTCCAATATGCCAGTATTTTTGTAGCCACTCTTGGCTTATTTTCATTTTCCAGAGAACAGTGTCAGTGAAAGTGATGCCAGTGACCCCACTATTCCTGCATATAGACCCCTGCTCTAACACCATCAGAGAGGTGACACCATCTTTTTAATGGCTTTGGACTTGTCACATGGCCTCTCACTCTTCATAGCTGCTCACTGGAAATGTTGGTCCCACTCCAGGTCCTGCTTGCATTTTCCTGTGAAGCAGCAGGATTTATTATTTCTGTGTAACAAGGGGCCAACTCTTTTGGTCATATCTAGGTTCTTAAGAAGTCTGTTTGTCTGAAGGAGGTTCACTTATGCCACTGGTATGTGGGTGTAAGTTGAGGGCTCAGTTCAGCTGGCCTTGAGTCCAGCTGTGTTGGATGAGAAGGTCTGACCAGTCTCACACAGACTTTGCCTATCTTGTAGCAGCTCAGTAGATAACAGTGGAGCATCTCTGGGGTTCACTTCCTTTTTTCACTCACACTGAGCATCTTCCCATTTAAACAACCATCCAAAACAAATGGATTCTTCCAGCCAAAACTGTGCACAAACTTCCTCTATTATTTACACAGCTTGAACTTGCTGTGCCCTCAAATCTCTGTAGTGTGTGCTCAGCAGCCATACCATGGTGCTCTCTCAGCTGTGTTTACAGTCTGGAGGAGTTTGCAATGTGTCTGTTTAGTGTAAAAACTCCACCCAATGGTGGGCTGGGGGCTGGCAAGCCAGGAGGCTGAGGGGCAGCATAACACAGATGGGAGTAAATCTACTCTTTATTCAGCTCTCAGTCCTCTCTGATTGGAAACAGTTGCCCAGTGGTCCTGGTGAAAATCATGTGAACAGGATTGGGGGGGTTGTTATGTTTCTGTATAACCTCTATACTCCCCTTTATAATGAAGGCAGATCAAAGAGGGACTTCCCATGGTAACGCAGGGGTTGGTTTAAATTACACTGTCTGGGTCTATCAAAAGGAAGAATTGCCAAAAATAAAAGTTATCTTCCTTTTGGAGGTACTCAGCTCAGTGCATTGCTTGGCAGCACATCCATCTGCCACTGCCACTTCCTCTGCAAATGTGTTTGCACACTGTATGCCCAGCAACTGAGACTTCAGGGGCTTTATTTGTAAACTCTTGGTTTCCTTTATGTGTGGTGAGAGGCTCCTTTGGGGCAGAGCTGTGAGATGGGGCAGGACAGGCAGCAGGGGAGTAGTGGCTGTGAACAGAACTGGTGAGATCCTTCTGGGCAGGGGACATGGCAGTGGCCAAGAGCTCTTTCTGCTTCTCTTCCACAGGTTCCTATAGAAATGACTCCAGCACCTGTGATCAAAGCTGAACCCAAAGAGGTGAACCAGTTTCTAAATGTACCTACAGGTAAGAAGATAGAATCTCCTGGTCAACTATATTACTCAGATATAGATTGTTATTATACTGGGAGGAAAGACCTGAGGGCAGAGCCGTGCATATAAGGTAGCACTGGGGCACAGAGCAATAGAGGAGTGGGCACTGTACTGTTCCAACTCAGATCAGTGTTTGCATCAGCAGCCACACACAAAATTGTTCAGACAGGGACTCCCAGGCAAAACAGGCTACTTCAGAGTTGGAAATATGCAAGAGTGCCTTTAAAATCCTCAGAGAGACTGTAGAGCAATCCAAAAATAACCATCTGAAAGTCAGGAAATTCAGGATCCAGTTTAATTTGAAAGAAACCCAAGCATCTGAAAATCTGCCGATGCACAAATAAAAGCACTCTGGGAACTCCCACTGCCCGCAGAGAGACATTCCTTAGGCATATTCCCACCTCCATTAAGGCCCCTAGGGCTCTCCAGTACAAAGTGGGGACAGTTTTCAAGTGCTTGGAAAACAACTGAGTGACCAGAGCCCTGTTGGATCAAGTGTGCTGGCAAGTGTGTGAGCCCTGCAGTGCTTTTGGAAAAGCTTTTCTCTCACAGGCCTTCCTGTACTCGTTAACAGGCTATGGAGCAAAACATCATGGGCTTCTTTACTTCATTTTGGTTGACGCTGGAGTACCTTATTACTTTGTAAATACCTTCAGTGCCTTGGCAAAGCCCCTGCCAGCTCCTGTGCAGTTCCTAGTTTTGCACATTTGAGGTCAGTCTAACCTCTGTCTTGGGCAGTGCTCAGTCCAGCCTTTTTCTCAGACTCGCCCCATCTTTTGAAACTCATCACCCTCTACTTCCAGCCCCATGTTATGGCAGGGCCCTATGCCTGTACCAACAGGCTGACATGAGAGCCATTGACTTGATCTCCTTATTTCTCAGTAGATGACCTGGGGCAGATGCCTCCAACTCCACCCAGCAGCCATGGCAGTGACAGCGACGGATCTCAGAGCCCTCGGTCCCTGCCTCCCTCCAGCCCAGCCCGGCCTGCTGCTCGCTCTTCTACTGCCATCTCCTCCTCACCTCTCCTCACAGCACCACACGTAAGGAGGCAGCAGGGCATCACTGGGACACAGGGCTCCTTCCTGCTCAGAGGGGTTTGGAGGTTTTCCAAGGCTCATGTGGACCTAGCTAAAGTCTCCAAGCTGAAATGCTGTCAAGGCAATGTGATGCTTTAGCACAAGGATGTGGGGACAAGAAGTGCTCACAGGAGTGAGGAGAGGCACAATGAATCTTGCATAATATATACCAGCAGCTACCTTGTTTTAGCAGGTGCTGTCTTTCACCCATACTTTGGGAAGTGGCCTGTGCAGTAGAGGATTTTCTGAGGAGGCTAATGGGAGAGAGGAATTACTGAGAATTCCCATAACCAGACTGTTTTAACTGTCACCCAAAAGTTTGTTGGCAGGGTCCTGCAGTGCAAGTGTGTAGCCAGCCTCACTGTGAAGGAGCAGATGCCCTCCCAAGTAAAAGAGGAAAGGAGTTGCTGAGCTGTGCCCCCAGGATCAGGTTGAGAGTAGGAAAGGGCACTGCCCTGCACCTATTTGGGTGTCAGCAGGCAGCAGTGTATTCTGTTCTGATGTGTACAGCTTCTGGCTGCTCTGCAAGGCTTTAAGGAGGATCACTGGGGTAGAACTCCTTTCTGACACTGACAGATGCTCTCTGTGTGTTTCAGAAGTTACAAGGAACCTCTGGCCCACTGCTCTTGACTGAAGAGGAGAAGCGCACTTTGATTGCAGAGGGTTACCCCATTCCTACCAAGCTGCCTCTCACCAAAGCAGAGGAGAAAGCACTGAAGAGGGTCAGAAGGAAAATCAAGAACAAGGTGACTGCAAAAAATGTAATAAGGCAGTTCCCATGATTCCAGAGCATCCTCAGCTGACCAGTGCTATAGTTGCCCTCACCTCTTCAGCTGCACTGCAGCTCAGAAAAGGTGGGATCCTCCCTTTGGTACACTAGCATGAGCCTCCCAAGCCACAAAATGGTGTCAAGGAGCATTTCTGCTTGGATGTTGTGCATACAGCCATACCTGGGAAGTGTGGCTTCCAGCTCAGGTCTTGGGAGTGTGTGGCCTGGGACAGGGTCCACAAGCTAAGGTATCACAGATCAGACAAACTGGTCTGTCAGGCCTTGTTGCAAGGGCAGGGAAACCAAAGCCATCACATTGTGCAGGATGGGTGATGCACAATGTTCACTAGCCAGGAGGAGGCTGTGAGACTTTAGACGGGGATTAGAAAGCATCCTGTGGGAGAAATGGTGGGACTGAACTAATCACCCAATGACTCAGAAGTGGTCTGGGGCAGAATGAGCCCACATGGCTATAGCACATACCCATGTGAGTCAGAGGAGTGGAAAGATGTTCTCAGCAGCAAGGGGCATAATACAACAAATGGTTGCAGACTACAAGCCAGGGGAAGCTGCATACCTACAGCATCCATCCTGCACAGTTTTGGCTTGGACACCAGCAGGAATGGCGGATTGGAAGGCAACTCCCCATTTGCCTTTAGGATACTGTGTGTGCAGGGAACAGACAAGATACATGAGCCACAAAAAAATGTCCAGAGACTCATGATACTGACTCCCCTCTGATGGCTTTCCCCCCTCACAGATCTCTGCTCAGGAGAGCCGCAGGAAGAAGAAAGAGTATGTGGAATGTCTAGAGAAAAAGTAAGCTTCTTCTTCTCACTCTTAGTTTGTAAAAAGGAATCCTGTCCATGCACAGCTCCCCTTTCTATTGTTTTGTCTCTGAATTGCTCAAAAAATACAATTCCTTGCAAGGCTGGCTGCACAGGAGTTTGGTTTGGGATTCTGCCCCTACTCTCCTCCCTCCTAGAAATCCTCTTGCAGGATACAGATTGGTCAAGAAATTTTGTGTTTCCAACTGGTTCATTTGGCTTGTGCCCTGCAAAACACAGGCCATTTTGGCTGCCAACAAGGTGGGATTTTGGGTAAGAGCATGTTTCCCCTCTGGAAGTTGCTTCTGTTTTGTCTATCCCATAAGTGGCAGGCTGCGTGAGGGCACTGACCATGGCTTTTTGACCCTCTCCTCCCATGAAGGTGGACACACAAGCACTTGACAGCAAAAGAACCCTTGCATTACAGTTATTCCCCACACTCTCCCCCACTTCCACTCTCTGCATTAGCTTTGTTTTTCTCCTTGCAACCCTGAGGTCCTGCACACATAGCAGGCATAAGCCTAAGATGACATCACGTGACACTGACAGGGTAGAAAATAGCCCCTGTACTAGCAACCCCTAATGTGCATTCCGAGGCAAAGAAGAATGCTGGAATCCAGGCAGAAATTCATGTTTCTGTATAATTACCATCTTCTTCCCAGTTACTAACACCATCTGAGATCAGCAAATGGAAAAAAGCAACCTCCAAACCCAACTTTAATTAACACTTCTCCCTAATGCTATTTGTTTATCTTCTCCAGTTCCACAGAAAAGCAGGTGATTCAAGGCACCTTCAGGTTCTCATGCAGCACCTCAGTGTGCATGGGTATGTCCAGGCATCAGAGCATATCACCTCCAGCTAGTGTCCCATATGGGGACCTTCAAGCCAGGGCTGGGGAGTTGGCTGACCTCGCACAAGGGGCAGGTCCAGGCTGTTTGGTGCTGGGGCCTCCTCCCCAGATGTGGCCGTGGTGCCTGAATGTACTCAACAGTTTGTTACGCTAGAGCATTGCTATGACAGATGGCTTTCAAACAGTGCCAGGTTTAAATGTGAAACAAAAGCAGCACTCCGTGATTTTTTTTTATTTTTTTTTTTTAATAGAACATGCCTTTGGTCAGCTCAGCTTACTAAAAGCTGGTTTGTCAAAACCTGTACTTGGGCCTTCACCCTTCAGTTTGACAATTTTGCTGCAAGCCCAGTTTTTGCACGGAACGCCTGGTTCAAAGGCTGTGCTGCAAACATCCAGCAGGATTAGGCTGTGTCTCTGGCCTGCCTTTTTCCCGACCTGGAGGCACTCCCCTTCCCTTGTCCCAGCTGCAGCCCAACTACTTTCCCGTCGGAAGCCGTGGGAAGGAGCCTGCAGGTTCTCTGCTGCCCTCAAGTGCCTGCAGTCGGAGCTCTCCCAGCATTTGCACAGAACCGCCAGGTTTTCGCAGCCGGGGCACAGAGCCCGGGGCAGGTTCTCAGTATGAGTGGGAGACATTTGACTTTGTCCCCCTCCTCCTTTTTCATGCTTCTTAGGGGGGAGGTTAGAAGTGATGGAAATGTCTGCATAACTTTAGATCTGACCTGACTTGACCTGCCTGTAACCAGGTGCTACTGTCTCTCCCAACCCTCAGGAGACCCTGAACTGGGAACTGTCACATTGTAACTGTCCATCTGCACTCTCATCCCTGTTCCACTGGGGCTGGTTGCAGTCAGGTGGGCCAAGTAACATTTGACTCCAGGGCGATATCTGCAGGTGACAGATGAAGCCACTGAGCCTCCATACCCCATGAAAAGCAAGGACTGCATTGTCTGTCTGGCCTTTGTGACTAACTGGCTATGTCTTTTATTCCCATAGGGTCGAGACATACACAACAGAAAACAATGAACTCTGGAAAAAAGTGGAGACTTTAGAAAATGCAAACAGGTAAGAGGAGCTAGACTTGATCCTCTGTGGGTAAGGCAGGATGGGTAGGAGGGGAAGTCGGGAGCACTGGAACAGGGGGACAAGAAGAGAAAAGCAGGCTCCCCCAGCTCCTGGATGGGTGCTGCTTGGAGAGGTGCTGGTTTTCAGCCCATGACAGCAATGAGGCAGCTGGGTTTGGTTAGCAAGCCTGGAATGTTTGTGTTGGGACTCCAGGACACTCCATAGCGAGGGGAGGGAGGGAAGGCATGTTTCCCATATCTCTTAGTCCTTCTCCCTTCAATCCTTTGGGCTCATGCCTCCTTCTCCATTCCCCTCCAGGGCTCTGTCTGTCTCCAGGGCAGATGCACTAAGGGAGGCCCCTCACAACAGCTCTCAGACCCACTGTTTCTGCTTTTGGGCTCTTTGGAGAAATACGAGGTCCTGGGTGTATTGTGGCTATTTCAGGTTTCTCTTGAGAAAGCTGAACAGACTTGGTGAATACAGAGAAAGCCCAAGGGCAATTCCTTGTTGCATGTGGTGTCCCAGCACTTTCCCAACCTCTTTTGGGCAAACCAAGCCCAGAGAATCTCCATCTCATTTGCTGCTACTGCTCACCTGAAAGGAGCAAGCTGTTCCCACAGCCCCAAAGTTCTCTCACCCGAGGCTCTGGGTTTCTTCACTCAAGGCTCTGGTGAGCACTTGTGCTTCTAATATGCAGAGCTGGCCAACCAATAACATGGGGAATTTGCTTCCTTGGAAGCAAATAATGAAGACTCTCACCCCTGCAGTGAGGATAGGCAGCTGGAGCTGAATAAGGGCCCAGCTGGGCCTCCCTCTTACTGGGCACAACAGGTGTGAGCAAGGGCAGGGTAAACTGCAGGGGATGCCTGTGTCTATAGCCTCATTTATATCAGCTAGAATTGAAGGGTCAGTTCCTCAGAGAGCCAGTTCCTCACCCACTCCTCTGCTGCCATGACAGCTCATGGAGTACTCCTAGAGGCTCTACTGTACACCTTCCTCCCATCCATGACACAAGTGCAGTGGCCTTGGCTTCCAGGCCTGACACTGGTGCTGGGACTGGGAGCTTCCAGACATGGTCTGGCTGAGGTGTGTGAGAGCCAGGGTTCTCCCGTCTGCCAGAGATAAAGCTGCACAGCTGCTCTCATGCATGAGGCACAGCTTGCCCCCTGGCCTCTCTGGGAGTGTGGGCAGCCCTGCTGCCGAAAAAGTGTGAGCCCCACCCCTGAAAAATCAGGAGATTGGCCTAAAAGCCACGAGATTTTAATTTTTTCCCAAAATACACATTGTGTTCTTTTTAATTGGGTTTGGTTTTTGAGCACTGCCAGGGGGACACTCTGTGCTTCTCTCCACATGTACAGGGAGCAAAACAGGATTTGGAAAGGGATAAAGCCGGGATTCTCCTACAATGTCCTGGTTCCAGGACCTGGCATTTTATGAAAGCTCAAACATACTTGTGTAAAACAGTCAGCTCTCCCAGAGGGAAAGTCAGCAATAGTCTCTGTTGCAGTAATATGCAACTCTTGGGAACTGTGTGCTCTGTAGTCTCCCTCATCCCAGATTCCTTTACCAGCTCAGTGAAGGGTTCAGTAGCTCTTGGTAACACCTACCACTGTTTTGTGTTATGTGTGCAGATGCCCACGAACAGTTAAATGGGGCAGAGAGACCTTAGCGTGTGTTCCAACCAGGGCAGCCAGAGAATGAATGATTGCTGAACTCAAGATTTGGCTTTGCCTACATCCTTCTGCAGAATTTGCCAAGACTGAAGAAGCTCAAGGGGATCACAACTGTTTCTTATTTCTCTCTCCACCAGTTTGGGGCACAGGTCGAGCTTCAGAGTGTGTGTCTCTGAGTGAACTGTGAACAGGCAAGCCTGTGCTAAACGTCTGACCTGTTTATAAATCTCAGCCTCCATGCCAGAGCTTGGTTTTCATGGTGTCCTGGCCCTCCACTGCTCTGGGAATTGACTGGCTGGGCTTTGAGGCATCCAGGAGTCCTAAATTAATGAGTCATTCATAATAGTGGGTAGATGCAGTGAAGGTGGTGGTGGACTCACTGATAAGACCCTTTTTTTTTGTTTCTTGTTTCCCAAGGCTGTTTGGTCAGAGAACTTAAGCAATACACAGTAAAGGGGAGATACCTGTTTTGACAAGAAGGGAAAATCAGGGTAAAATATGAAGTGGGTAGTGGTATTCTTGGCTCACTTATTGGCTTCTACCTCCTTATTAAGTTTTGATATGCATTGTTTCCTATCACAGGACTCTGCTCCAGCAGTTACAGAAGCTTCAGGCTCTGGTAGCTGGGAAAGTCTCCAGACCTTATAAAATGGCTTCCACGCAGACTGGGACCTGTCTAATGGTATAAGCTTCATTTCCATCTTCCTTATTGGCCACGCTTCTCCAGACAGCTTTGTTGATTGCCTGTCTCTGCCCTCCTCTTCACTGCTGCCCAGCTCTGTTGTCAGTTACATCTGCTCTTTCCTTTTGTTGTTATAGTCACCAGAGCTGGGTCCTGTGTTATACATACATACATCAGTTGTTTATGCAACAACATTAGAATAATTCCTGCATTTTCACTGCCTTGTTCTTTGGGCAAAACAGCATTTTGTTTGCTTTTCATTAGCTATTAGCCATTCAGCAAAAATCTTCAATGAGCTGCCATTGTAATGGGAAGAGTTTTCTTTTGCTGAGCTGGTAATGCTTAATGTTTAACTCAGCAGGGCTGACGAACAGTCCAAGTATTCATCCCAGTGGGCATTACCTTGTGTTTATCAGCAAGAAATGGCATCTGTTCTTGCTATGCCTGCACATTAGGCTTTGTTAAATCCAGTTGGAATTCTCTTTGTTTGTCCTTTTGACTAACCATAATAATTCGGGGTTGTCTGTTGTTTTGGTAATCCCTGTTTGCCTCATAGTGGAGGATCTTGGTTAATAAATATTGGCTTCATTAAGAAGTTTTAGGGCATGCCAGCATGTAGCCATAAGTAGAGTCAATTGCTTATTCTTCATCTAATTTTTTCTGCCAGGAGGAAAGTTTATGATCCATGGTAAAAATATAATCTTCATCCCTGTGATGTCTTTGCAGGATTGTCATAGTAGCTGCTTGTGACAATTTTGTCAGAGTTAGTTATCTATATCTGGCTATCACTTCTGTAGTGTTAGCAGTCACAAAATGCAAACAGATGGTGAGGTACTTGCCCCACTTTCTCAGCACCCTCAGTGTCCTGAGGGATTGTTTTCTGGTCCTGGATCAGTGAATTACCTTGGTTCCAGAGCCCCTGCTCTGTAACTTCAAGCAGTTCCTCCTTTCAAAATCTGCTCAAACTTTTGCTACTCTTTGCTGCCCCCATGTCAGACCAGATTTTAATGACTGACTGTTTTTTTCTCTGCTCTCTGTCTTCATTTCCAAGTTCTTTCCACATTTTTGGGTGTGACCCAGCTGAGCCCAGTGACTCATTGCTCCTTAATGCAGCAGCTCATCACACCACCCCTGGCTCCAGCAATTCTTCAGTGCTACTACCTGGAATAAATAAGTCTAGAAGAGATGCCTTCCAGACATCCTCTGTGCTACAGGCTGATAAAATATCTAATTCAGCTTCCCAACAATGTCTTATGTCTCCTTGCTGCTCCCTTTGTTGCAAGCATCCCAGCCCACACACCCACTCTCTTAGACTTCCTAGCTTTGAAGCATTTCAAGAATTTGTAATTTGCTTTTCTATCTTTGACCAGTTCCTTTCATAAGCCTTTGAGTTCTCATTTTCCATTTTCAAATACAGCATTCCTTATCATGACAGATATGTAGAAACATCGTGTCTTGCAGCATGGGAGTGGAGCAGGCTACCCTTCTTTAGCCCTGTGTCATTGCTGCTGAATATTTGTACTGCCAGTTCTTGAAGGCCTCCAGTGGAGAGCAGTCCTCAGCCTCCTCAGGCAAACCATTCCAGTGCTATGTTATCTTTCCCAGATAAAGCTTTCTTGCTATCCCGTTTCAATCTTCCTTGCAACAGCTTAAGTCTATTAGAACTTCTTCTGCCCATTGTAAGCAAGATCTGTTTATTCTCTCTTTGTTCAGCTGCACTTTATATATTTGAAAACTCTTGTTTTCTGGCAACTCCCTTCAGTCTGCTCTGCTAAATCACCGTAAATTCTTCAGTCTTCCCTTGCAAGCTGAGTTACAGAATCACTGCTTGTTCCCAGAGCTCTCTACCAGACTTTCTGTAATGGCCCTGCATGTTCTTGGAAGTACAGGACCCAAAGCTGGGCATAGTGTTCCACCTGAAGGCCAGTACAAATCCAGCCAGAAAGCCTCTTTGTAATGCTTAGGCTGAGATTTGCCCTTTGTAAAGTGACACTGACTTGGACCCATCTTATGCATCAGTTTAACTCCCAGATCCTCTTCTGTAGAACAGCTGAAACATGTAGCCACTGCTGTATTTCCCCTGTTAATCACTCCTGCCACCTCAGAGGTCTCAGCAGGTCTCCACATTGGTCTGTAGAGATCTTCCCAGTGTTCACTTCTTCCCATGGTCAAGATCATTTTGAATTTGAATACTGATCAAAAGCCAGTCTACTTGTAGTCTCTCCCATCTGCAGATTTGATACAGTCCATCATTTAAGTCAAGCTTAAGAATGCTGAATCTTGCCAGATCCTTAACAGATCTCTCTGCTACTCCATCTGCTACTTCTTCACAGTTTGACAGTGAACCATTTGATAAATACACTCTCAGTATGTCTTTTTTTGTTATTAATTTTGCCTCCACCTTTCCAAATGGTTTTGCAGTAGTTTTCTCTAGCTTAATTTCCCTCAATTTTAAGAGGTCAAATAATGAGATGGTCAAAAGCTGTGACTTGAATGTTACTCAGAATTAAGCCAAGAATTATTGTTATGAAGTGTTGTAGAGTGTGAACTGGAAGTGAATCAGAGCATCAGTTAACCTGAAACCAAACAGAGTGAAAACAGTGCTGTTTTGCAAAGCCTCAGTTGAAAGCCATGTTAAAGCAAGATGTTGAGTATACTGCTCTTTCTCAGCCGAAAAAGCCTGTTTTGTTTTAGAAGAACAGACTTTACAGGGCTGGCTCCCTTTTCTCCAAGTTGTGTGTTTGGCTGTGATAATTCCAAGCAACATCTATTCAGAATTTATTTTTTCCTCTGTTTTTGTGGAAAAAGGATTATAAGTGCCTCATGTGCCTGATATAACATGCTTAGACAGCATCTATGCTGTCTTCATTTAATGTCCTTACTTTAAAACCAGCCATGGAGAGTCTGTACAATTAAATCCCTTTTTACATAAAATAGTATCCCCATGTTATTATTCGATCTTCCACATTTCCTAGAATCTACTGCTGGTCAAAATTACCTTGATGTACCAGCTTCTGTGTGTTACTTAGGCACAGGTATTCCGAAATAGGCGACTTCTGAAAAGCAGTCAAGCAGTTGCTGGCTGCCCCCACAGGTGTCCACCTAGGTCAAACTTGCTAGCTTATACACAGGTAGTAGAAACCACCAACAGATGCATTGCCTTTTTGGCTGCTCAGTCTGAGAACTGAGCTGGCAGCAGGTAATTACAGGCAGCGCATGGTGCATGAGTGTTCAATAATTTTGCTCTGTTCCATTTCCCATGTGTCCTTTCTTGCTCTGTACTGGCAGTTCCCTAAGCTCTATGGAGTCCCTTACTATCAGCACTGGCATTTCACTCTGAAGCGTTACTGTTATGGCAGAATTTCCAGATAGGTCCAAGCCTACCTGAGGGGGATTTCAGGGGAGATTTCACGTACTTCTCTCCTGTTATCACTGCTTAGGAGCTCTGACTGGTCTGCTTGACAGCAGAAGACAGTGACACATGGTCCTGCATATCTACATGTCAAGCATAAATATAACCCTTTCCTAGAATTCTGCATCTTTACTATCAGGTATTAGGCAACTGCAGTTCTGCTGTCATTTCTGTCCTTGCATGCACAGTAGTTTCACTTTGCTATGTGTGTGGTACCTCACAGATTTCTCCCAGTAGGTTTGTTTTCTTTACAGCCCATAACAGCTCCTGCCAAGCCAATGGTTGGGTTCCCTTTGGTCAAGGCAGAGTTTCTCCCTTCTATCAAGTCTCCCTTTTTTTCCAGCTTGTTTCTCAACTATGCCTTCCACTATCTCTCCTCAATAGGATGGGCAAGTTCTCAAAATTGAACCGGAAATACTCCAAATAAAGCAACGAGAGGAAGTTTCTGACTTCCCTTTTTGAATGTGCAACAGAGATTAGCACAGCAAGCCCCCTCCCTCACTGGGGGACCACAGGTACCCAGCTGTCAGCCTGAACCAGATCTTACACAGCCTCATGTTGGTGTGCTGTGAGGGGAGTGTTTCTTCATGGCTAGTGGCACTGACTGTGCTGATCTCCTTTCTAGGTGCTGGCACTCTGCTTCGTTCTGATCCTGGGATCCCTGATGCCCTGTCTCCCTGAATTTTCTTCAGCATCACAGACAGTGAAAGCAACACCAGCACCAGACATTTACACAACTAGTAAGAGTGAGTCTAACACGGTTCCTCCATTTCAACTTGTCAAACCATCTCCAGCTCTTCTCTTGACACTCCCTGATCAGGCATGGCATCCTCGCCTCTCCATATGCTGGGACTGTGGGGAGGGAAGATTCCTAATCTGTCGGTGGTACAAACTCTCATAACAGCTCCTTGTTGGGTCTGTTGTCATTCTGTGCTAACCATTGTCCAAAACATGACAAGTGTCAGATGAAGGAACATGAGGAAAAAGTCCCATGGCAGACTGGTTGTCTTCTGAAGAGGCTGTGTGTCCAGGGGGGCATTTGCTTCCTGAAGCTGGGGGGAGGAGGGTATCCTGCACAGTGACACATGGACAAGGCTGGGTGAACATGTGCTGAAACCACCATCATGACCCACACCTATTGCAAGAGACCTTGTCCGCATTGTTAACTAATGCTCTCCTTTTTTCCAGTTCAGTCACGGAGCCTCCTTTTCTATGATGAGGGTGCTGGCTCCTTAGAAGAGAGCTATAGCTCCTTCCTAACCATGGACCATCCTGAGGGGTGGGAGGCCAAAAAAAGGCAGTCTGAGGAGGGAAGGCCGCATCTGGCCAGGACCCATGAGACGACTAAATATCTGAGCAAAAACCAGGGGGATCCTGACCAGAACCGAACTGACCCAACTCTCAGCCACCTCAAAGAGCAATTCCATGAGAGGTAAGCAGGTGGGGCCACCTTCT
The DNA here is from genome assembly GCA_013400515.1 of Erpornis zantholeuca. Lineage (NCBI taxonomy): Eukaryota > Metazoa > Chordata > Aves > Passeriformes > Timaliidae > Erpornis > Erpornis zantholeuca. The sequence continues at coordinate 49,957 of VZTN01032226.1, read as the reverse complement.
GAGCCCAAAACAGCATGGTGTCTGGGGCTAAGCAGCAGGCATGTGTGTCCCCTCTGCTGCAAGCTAAGGACAGCAGAGCCGCTCAGGACAGGCAGTCAGCTAAGAGCACTGGGTGGAGGAGGCCAGTGCTGGTAGAGAGCAGAAGAACAAGTTCATTTTCTAGAGCAAATTTTGTCCATAGAGCAGTGTCCCACTTGCATAAAGATGTGGAGGGCTGGATGATTCACGTGGTCCCAGGTTTGCATTCATTTAGTGCCCTGGGGAAGGAGTTCATCCTGGTCAGAGCAAGCTAGCTGGGCACACAGAGAGGTGAATTTGCATAGAAGCTGCGAAGAACCTTGACTGATGCCTTGTCTTGTCTTTTCTTCAGGGAGACAACCTCCAGTGAGACAACTGAATTCTTGTAGCAGCTGCTGGACCTCAAGGCCTCATCTGTCTGATTGCAGGATTCCCTCCTCACCAAGCAACTGAGGGGACTTGGCAGGAGAGGACACTGCAGTTAGACACTCCTAAGCTGGCCTTGGGTTCAGCTCCTCCCCTTCCCCATCGTCCCCATTAGTGCTGATCTCTCTGAGGGGAGTCACAGGACTGCCAGAACCAGCAATAAGTGTCTGGAGAAGCCCTGAGACTCCCTCCTCTCCTGGCCTTACCTCCTGATTAAATGAGCACTACCCTATGGATGTGGGCTCACCTTGAAGTGGAGGGAGATCAGGGGAAGCCCACAAACTATTCAGCTCACTCCCCAAAGCCTCCAGACCAAGGGGGCTGTCTCCACATGTGTACCCCTTGGCTACATCAGATGCACCTGAAGGAGAGAGAAAGTGCTGGATTTACTGTCCTGCCTGAGGGTTTTAGGAGTGGGTGATGCTGGTGCTGGAGAGATGGCTCTGGAGAGTTTGAGCTCATTCCTTGCCCTCCATATACTAACATATTTCTGCTTCCATTGAGAGAAAACCTAGTTCTTCCTTGCTCTAGTTTTCTCTTGATGGACATGCCTAAATAACTTCAACACCAACTATCTGCAAAGATCTGCACACAAACGGAGTGGGGGAGAGAGATCCCAGACAGATAAATCACCATAAAAATTAGCCAGCAGCTTCTGGGTGACCAGAGCTCTGAAACAGAGAACAACTTTCCCTCACAACCCACTTTTCCCCATCTTCATCACCCCAGTTTTGGCAGGGGTGGTATTTTTCTTTCTGTTCCCAGCTTGGGCCCTACAGTGCAGTGCTAAACAGGTCAGTGGCCTTCTCGCTTTCCATTCTGCAGGCCTCCCCCTTTGAGAGTGAGTGAGAGAAACACATTCCCATAACCCAATCCCCATCCCAGCTCTCCATCCCTGATTCTGCTTTATGTGGAATGGGGTTTTCCTAGGAACCACCAGGGAAAGCTCTGCAACCCATTGGAGGGCTGTCAGATTAGCCATCATTCCCCTCACATCCTCTGTGTGCACAAGAGTGTTGTGAAAGCCACTGAGGACATACTGGCATTTCTGCAGACAGGAAAGAGGTGGCATGTTGGAATTGGCCAGGGCCACCAAAGACAGTTTTAGACCTTTTCTTTCTAAATGTTGACACCAAAGGTAGCAAACTCTTGCCATACCACCTCTCGGGCCAGACTTGCCAAGCTTGGTGTTGAAGTGACCTCATCTCAAGCCTATGCCATCCTCTTTAGCACCCAGACACCCATTTCTGACCCTTCTTCCTCTCCAGCAAAAGCCCTGCAAAAAGGCTGAGGTGTCTCCTCACTCCATTCCCTCAGCTGCCATTTGATGGAAGGACAATGTGGGACACAAGTGTCGGAGATCTGGGATGTGGCAGGTTGCCCCATGTGTAACACAGGAGTCCTTGTGCACTCTTCCAGGTCTCACAGCAGGCTCCTCTTCTGCTTGTTTCTCATCAAGCACCCTGGACTCACTCTGCACTGCCCCAGCCTCTCCTCTTCCCCCAGGCCGGGAATGGAGAAGGCTCCCTGTAGAGAAAGGATGGGATGGCTCTTGCTCTAGGACTAAGAGAAGTGAGGGAAGGGCCCTCACATCCTTCTGTTCTCCCTTTTAAAAATTGGTTTTGCCCCTCAAAGTCATTTAGGAAAATTTGGACACAGCTTGCTGCAACTGTGTATGTGTGGCCAGTGGGGTGATGAAGAGGAAGGCTTTCAGCACAGCTCTGCTCTCCCCACAGGACCCACTGGTCACCAGATACCACTGCACTCCCCATCCTCCATCCTCCCAGCACAAAGAACCACTGCCGGGTCCAAGCACGCCCTCCTCCACCCCAACACTTCACTGAGCATGTCCCCATGCCTCCCACTCCCACCGTTGTACAGAGATCAAGAGCAGAACTCGTTTGTACATAATGAAACTTATTTTGTATTATTGCCAATCCCTTAAGATATTGTATTTTGGAGACTCTCAGATCCTATTTTCAGTATTGTATTTTAATAAGAATTAGTGCGGGCTTGGCATCTATGAACTTCTTTCTTGTAGCAGCTCACTTTCCACTTATACTCCAGCAGCTGCTTCTTCCCTCTTAGTTTTTTTTTTTTGGTTTGGTTTGGTTTGGTTTGGTTTTTTTGTGGTTTTTGTTTTGTTTTGTTTTATTTTCAAGCCACTCTTTCTCCACCTTCTATCAATTGCTCTGCATTTGCTTTATGAAGCAAAATAAAAATAAAATAAAAAGATGCAGCATCAGCCCTGGTCTGACAGGTGCTTTCATTGAGGCATGGTTGTCATGCCAGCCCACATGCACAGGACCTCACACTCCACATCATGGGCTGGAAACAAACTTGCATGTTTTATTTCCAGCAGCACTGTCATTGTCATTTCTTCTGCAGTTCTAAACAAGTCAGGACTGTTCTGCTTCAGTTTCTTCTCCCCCTCTGAAACACCACTATCATCCTCTTAGAAGAAGGAAGATCATGGAAGAAAGTATCTGAGGTTCAATGAGCCACTGTAATGAAGAGGTGAACAAACACCTAGTTCATAGCACCATGGTCCTATCCTGTCTGAAAAAATAAATCTTTTCATTAACTGGAAAAGCAGAGCAGCTGCCCTCACATTGGCAGCGACCTGGGTCCTAGCTGTCTGTCAGCCTGTACCTCTGACTGCCCATTTACATCTGCAAAAACTGATAGGTTTTGTCCTGATTTTGTGCAAAACATAAAACAACAGAGGGTCTAGAAAACAAATTTTCATTTTCCAAGTGGGTTGATTAGAATTTAGCCATTGAAACAACTCGTTGCAGTCAGCCCTCCATGTCTGGAAGGCAGCCCAAGCAGGAGCTCCTTTCAGAGATGCTGTAAGGTGTCTCTATCTCCCCGCTCTGGCTGGGCTGGTACAGCAGGACTCTGCCGCAGCAGGATGTGAGGCTCGAGGTTCGCAAAGGTCTCTTTCTGCAGATTATAATTTCTTTGTGGATAAGAGTTGCCTCACTGTTTTGACTGGGCTCAACATTGAACAGAAGAGAGACAGAAACCTGCTTTTTTTAAGCTGGGTCTGTACTGCCAAAAGGGAGTTTGATGTAGGATCCATGGCACATTAGTCTGACATGGGTTTTGCAGACCCTTGCAGAGGTCCCCTCCCCTGGCTACGAACGAACGCAAGGAAATGCCTGACCTTGCCCTGCAGTTTCTTCCTGGGCCAGAAATAGCTGTGAGTTGAGAATCTGATGTTTTCCCTGCAGCACCTTGTCCAAAAGTAACCTTCTAACCCTGTGTCAGTATGATGCACCTTCCCCCACTATGGGGTGTGGCTGCTCCCTGCACTCACTAGATTTTATCCAAAAGAAGGGCTCCTGCTTTGCTCAGCCCTGTGAAACTTCACACAGCTCTTGGGAATTGCTTTCCAGGGAGATTTTGGCTTGCACCCTTCACCCTGCACACTCCAAATCAGTTGTAAGAGGAAAGCTCTCATAAGGATGAGTTCTGAGGCTTTGGCTCCTTTAACACTGATACGGCCAGAGCAATCAGAACCCCCTCCATCAGGAGAAAATTTCCCTTCATTTTGACAAATCCTCCTAATTCTGCAGTCTACCAGATAACTCTGAGCTGCTCAAAGCAGGCATATTAGGATCCTTTGATCCCCGCTATGCCTCCCAAAATGCACCAGCCAACCATACCTATCAATTTGGCTACAGCAACTAATTAGAGCAGATTGAGAGAATTAGCAAAGCAAGAGTCACCTTCTTTACAAGTCACCTTCAGCCTCACTCAGTTGTGCCTGGTCTGCTCCAAGTGACCCAGCAGAGCTCTGACACAACAAGTTGGGCTTCTGCCCATTCAGGGTCACATTTCTCAGAAGCCTCTGCACTGTCAATTCATATAAGCCCTGAACAAAAAAATGCTAACAGAACACGGACTTCGTTGTTCAGAGACAAATTATTCCCGATTGTTCTGTTACCAGGCCAATTAAAAAAAAACAAAAAAAAAACAACCAAAAAAAACAGAGAGAGAAAATAATTGGGTTTTGTGGCTTGCCACTGCCAAGTGGGTCACTGGAGTGTGTGGCCGCAGCCTGGTGGGTATGTTTAGTTTGTTACAGAAGGAGATGTGACATTAGGGCTCTCAGGAGAGTATCCCTACTCTCCAAGCCCAGCGTGGTCCCTCGTCCTGTTCCTACTTGGGAGTGTGATAGCAGTTGTCTCACACATCCATCATGGGATAAACAGGCTTTGGTCCTGCTACCCGGCAAGAATCCTGGGCTTTGGGGTACCTTCTGGGGAAAATGGGGTAGTTGCACCCCCTCACACCCCCCAGGTGCTGGAGGCTTGTTAACAGTGATGGCACCTGCATGGACACTGACCTGGCCTGCCTCAACAAATCCCTGATGATTTTCTAATCTGGTGGCTGAAATGGGGCTTAGAGTTGAGCAGGGTGGAGGTTCCTCTTGTGCCCAGGGAAGGAGATTGTACCTTCACAGAGCTTTACTCACTAGAAATGCCACTTCCTAGAAAGCTCATGTCCTGCCTAAGCCTGAAAAAACAAGGATGGGGTCTGCATGGTAAATACCAATATGCCTTTGCACTGTCCCACATGCTCACACAGAAGGGCACAGGGCAAGTACCCAGGGCACAGGAGAGGCACACTTCTGTATGTCCCCTGGGTAAGCAGGTAGGCACCAAGTAAGCAGGTGACCTGGCTCAGCTGAAGGGTGCCAGGAGAACAGGACTGACCCAATCCTACTGTCCAGCCCCATCATCCTCAGGCAGAATCTGGCTGCTCTTCCCAAGTCCTCAGGGAGCTCCAAGTGAAGAGTGACCCCATACATGACAGAAACACAAAACATCTGTCAGAGAGGTGAGTGGAGTGAGATGCAGAAGCCTGTGCAATCCATTACATCCCTCCATGCAGGCATACCCTGTGATGTCTCATCTTCTCCAGACACACAAAATCCGGCCTGCTCTGCCTGTATGACAGCTATACAATCTGGCATGTGGGCAGAAAGGTAGAAATCCTCTGCTGGCAGCTGCTCCCCACAGAGAGGGTTTCTGTAGAGCAGGATTAGGGTCCTTGGGAAGGCAGGAGACACCCAGTGTCCAGACCTTTACTTTGACTTGACCAACAGTGCTGTTAGTTCAGGGCTCTCCTGTGCCTGCAATAAAGGCCTCTGCTTCCCATCCTGAAGCTCATTTCATATGACATTGACACATTCACCAGTGAGAAATGCTCTCCCTTCCTTCCTACCTGGAATTCTGGACCCTGCTCTCACCCAACTTCCTACTCGTATCCATCTCTGACCAGCCATCCACTTCCTCAGCTTGATGGCCACAAACTTCTTTAACCATAGGGGACAAGACAGATGTTTCCCAAAATTCCCTGGGAGCAAGAGTGGACCTGCAATCTGCATTGCCTGTAGAACCTCTGGGCAGCCATCTCTGTCCTGCCCTGGCAGCCCAGCTGAAGGTGGCTCCCATAGTCAATGGCAGCAGAGGCTCCATAGGCCAGGACGAGCCCCAGGGCAGAAAGAGAAGGATTGCACTTCGGGTGGTGAGAAGAACAAGGTGCCACAGGTCCCTCTGCACCAGCTGGGCACCAGCTGCTTCTCCCTTTCCACAGCCTGCTCACAGCCTCTGTGGGCAGCAGGAGGACATGGAGCAGGGCCATGCACACATGCAAGGGAGTACGGGCAAGCTCCCAAGCAGGTCTCTGTACCCCCAAGTGAGGGTGAAACTGTTTCCCCACAGCCAGCTGTGCTTGTCAGGGAGGGCTCACACAACAGCACTCCAGCTTTCAAGGAGAACAAAACCCCTGTGGGGGCTGGAAGGGCTGAGTCACCCAGCAAGGAGGGTGTGGGGCTCCCTGCCAGTCACGATCTGTGGAGGAGTGGGCTTGGGGGCTGCTGTGTCCCTGGGAGGCACAAATCCCCCAGGAGGCGCAGCCAGAGACAGATGTCATTGTGACTTTTAGGGCCAGACAAAGGTTTGGTAACTTGAACTGGAGGTGCCAGTGGGCTGTGGTTACCAGGAAAAGACACAGCATTTCTTCAGCCCCTGCTGCTTCCCAGGTTGGGGTCAGGAGTGGCATGGGAATGTGCTGTGCCACAGCACCCTGCAGCAGGGGTGCCACAGGGCCATATGGAGGTGATGTGGAGTACTGGCATGAGGGATAAGGTACTCCTGATGACTCCCAAGGTGAAACAACAGTCAGAGCGGGTTGAAGACAGGTTCCTGCTCCCATCATGCCAGACTTTCATGGGAAAACATTAGGATTACAGGTGACTGCAATGTGCTCTTGGTGCAATACATGATTTTAAGACCTTGCCATGATGCAAGGGATGGCTCTTACAGACACAAAGTTGGAATTTTCCAGGGCCTAGCAGGTAATGCCCCAGATGTGAATCTGGGGCAGAACAAATCAGGCACATATGGGAGCTTTGTAGGGATTTCTTACCCCAGCTGACATCCACAGCACCAGGGTGGGCTGGGACTGGGGTCACAAAGTCCAGTCGCAGCCCGGGGCAAACAAATGATGCAACCCTTCTGATGGATGTGGTCAGAGAACAGAAGGGTGGTTCTACCTTTGGATGCCAAGATTGGAGAAAAATTGACTTGAATAAAGACAAATCGGGAATAATGTAGCCTCTCTAAGTGGCAAGGAGCTGAGTGAGCCAGCTGGAAGGACAAAGGCCATGCTACAGCAATATCTCTGCACAGCTGGGTACCACTGTCCACAGATGGGGACCCTGTCCCTGGACAGATCTCATTCATGTTGGATGACTGGACACAACAGCAGGTACTTTGCTCTGCTGGGGCTGCTGCTGTCATGCAGTTTTCCAGGCTGTCTGACTTCACCTAACAGCAGGTCTGGTTAAGACGAGTGGCTGAGACCCAGCTCCCTGAGCTGCCCTTGCAGGCAGGCAGGTGCCTGATGGACTGCAGGCAGAGAGGGGTGACTGAGTTGTCACCCTCCTCTGCCTTCCCAAACTCCAAAGAGTTAAGTGACAGTTTCAAATGTCTCTAAGGTGACACCAGGCTGCCTGCTGGATGCAGCTCTCTGCAGCCCCCTCCCCACGCACACAGCACACGCTCATGCTCACTTTCTGCTTTGTCTTTTGAGAGCTGCTCCAGGCTTTGTGCAGAGGCACTTTTCTCGCTGCCTATCTTTCCCTGCTGCTCCTGCTCAGCTGCTGCTGCCAGGGACAGTGACAGACGTGCCTGGCTCCAGAGGGACCTCGCAGAAGAAAATCCAATCTCTCTTTCGCTCGCAAAGCATCTCTTTCACAAGCATCACTATCCCTGGACTGCGCTTCTCCAGCAAGCACTGTGTTCCCCGCTCCCTCCCCGCTGCTCTCACGGTGCCAGCACCTCTGAGGAGCAGCATCAACATCTTCAGGTTTGTGTCAGATACTCCTCCACTTCGGAGTGGCAGGGCAGTAGGGACAGCAGGAGGCTGAGCTGCTGCATCTGAGCTACCCAAGCTGCTATCAAGAGGCCAGTAAATACCACTGCAAAAAGTTGGACACTGTTTTTTGTCGTGCCTGTGCTCCCTCAGGGAGTTAAACCTTGCTGGGATTGTCCCACGGCCCTGGGCAGGCAAAGCGGAGCAGCTTGTGGGACCCTGAGGGGCACGACCGGGCTTCCCAAGAAGTTCTGGGGGCAGAGTGGGACTCCTCACCTAGAGAGACACCTCAATCCAGCATGGCTGAAGGTCCCGGGAGCTGGAGAGACTTCCCTGCCAGGAGCGACAGTGAGGTGGCCAGGGGAGCCACAGCAAGCCTCTGGGGAGCAGCAGATACACAGAGCACTGGGCGAGCAGAACGCTTGGGCCTCTGCAGCGTGGATCCAGCCTGGGAGGAGATGAGAGGGGCAGTGGCTGTGGCGGAGGTGGAGGAGCAGTTCCTGCACTTGGCCATCAGAAAGCAGGTCTCCTACAGGTAAGAACATCCGGGTCCCCAAGTGTCAGGACTGCGCTGGGGCACTGGAGTGGCCTGTCCCTGAGGCATCTCCCTCCCAGGGGGTCAAGGTTGGCTCTTTCCACCGACCACGAGCACATTTCCACCAGAAACCATCTCAGAACAGAGACAAGGCAACCATTTAGTCCAGTCCCTCCCATCACATGCAAGAGCCCCCTCTGCAGTGGCAATCCCATTATCACCTTTGCAGACCCCCTTATTTTCCTTTTACCCAACTCCTCCTTCCCATGCTGGGGGTACCTTGCAGCTAGAGAGGATCTGTCCTGGCTTTTGGTGTGACTCTTCTGTCACAACTCCTGTGCTTACCCACCTCTGCTATCACCAAGCAAAGCTGGTAGAGGTGAAGAGTGATTCTTACAGCTCTCATGGGGCTTATGGGGGACACTGCCTGGTGATACCCAGGTGAGCTCCTATTCCCAACTCCAACCATAATGTCCAAAATCCTGCTTGAGTCAGCATCTCCAGGACTTCAGCTCTATTCTTCTGTCACAGCAAATAAGGTCTGGTGTCCCACCCTGCCCTTTCTTTCACTAGAAGTGTGTTTAAGCCTATGATTTACAGCCCCCCATCTTTGCAGAATGGCTTTCAGGTGTAAGTGAGGAGAAATCTTTTGACCCTGCACCTGCCCAGAGTAAGCATGAGCATTTGCAGGACTGATCCTGGACTGCTGTGAGGGTCTGGGACTGAGAGGAGGGGAGAAGGCAGGAGCTGCCTTCTCACCATTCTCCAGAGCTGGCTTGGCCCAGAGATGTCTGTGTCCTTCTGAGCTCCATGTCACCATGTTATGCCTTGCTCAGCAAGTGCCACAAAGTTTACAAGCAGGTAGAACACTGACATGGAGAATCTTGGTGCCATATCCACTGCCATGGCAGACAGAGGCTGGATGAGCTCTTCTGCCTCTGGTCTGGGCCTTGGGGACCCCGGGGTGCAGAGCTCTGCCAGGGGGAAGAGTTGGGGCAGGAGCTGTCGGTCACCCCCCATCTGCACTCCCACGTGTACAGCAGCCCTTTATTCCCCCTTGCAAGGGCTTCAGTGCAAGCTGTGAGCAAATTGCTCTCTAATACTGCAGTAATGGGAACTAATGGGAAACCTTATTAGTGCCTGCAGAGCAGGAGGGGGCCCGAAGCTGACTCATCCCCAGCATTTGTTATTTGTGTCGTGGGTGGCGAGCAGGAGCCAGGGTGGCAGAGACCTCCCCAGGTGCTCTGTGTCCCTGAGCCTTGCCGCAAGCTGGGGCAATGCGCAGCACTCCTGGTCTTCGTTCCATACCCAGGGCTGAGAGGTTCTCTGCCCTGATGCTACAGAGGATGAGGAATTACTGTGCCAAGCAGAGCAGGATTTTCTCCTCTTAGCTGTCTTCTCTAGATGTGCACAGTGCGTTTTGCGAACAGATTAGCCAGCTGCAATTTTCCAGCCTCCCCAAGGGAGGAAGGGACCATATTGCAACCTGAATTATCAGCCTGAATTTGTTCCAGAATTATCTAAGGTTGCTAGGGATTGTATACACCCTGCCAATCCAACCCCAGCCGCCCCGAGCAGGTGGCTCAGTTGACATGCTCCAGCCTGTGCTGCCCTTACACAAAGCACCTCTGCCCTACACAACCCTCACAAGGGGTCTCTTTTCCCCATCCAGTGCAGGCTTTGCAGAAGGGAGGATTCTGAGAGGTTGGAGGGAATGCTGCAGCAACATGCAAGCCAGCAGCAAAGGAAGAAATGCTTGGGATGAGCTGCTTCCTCCACCCAGTGTTTTGGACAGCCAAGCAAAGGGAAGGAGAAATGGGAGAGGAAGTGTCTGGGGGTGGAAACTTGCTTGTTCTGTCCCATGACACCCATGTAGTTTCAGGTCTGGCTGCTTCCTTGGGCAGGTCAGGTGGTGATGGGGCTGTTACCCAGAGGTGGGCTACCTTATATCATGTTCCCCTTCTGCAGCATGGGAAGTTCTGGGGGACCGACAGAAATCCCCTTGCTGTGCTGTCCAGCTCTGGAGACACTTACTGAACCCTGGTACAGAGTTTGAAGAACCTCCTCCATGGGCTGTGGGTATCCTCAGTGGGTGGGTATCCGTGGGTATCTCAGGTATCCTCAATGTCAGCCGAAGGTTGGAGGCCCCAGCCCCCTTGCTGCCAACCTGCCTGCTCCTGCTGGGACCCATTAGTCATCACGAGGGACAGGCAGCATAAGCTGCTATATAAAGGTTTTGAAATGAGCAGAAATTATATTAATCCCATGGAAATAAAGTTCCTTCCATAAATAGCTGCCACAGTGTATGGAGGCGCCTTGGGCGGGTGGAAGAGAGCTCAGCACTCAGGTTATATTTAGGGATTTGAGTAGCAGTTTCATGCCAAACTTATTAATGATGCTGGCTTGTGCACCAGATTTGCACATTCTGGGACAGTTTTCCCACTAGGGAGGTGCCTCTGCAATGCCAGAAGGACCCAATGCCCTCTGTCATCACAGCAAACCCAGAGCAAGCACCAGGGTTCTGTGCCTCGATCCCTAGACAGTCACTTTGGCCAAGGGGAGTCCAAAGTCAGCTCCTGCTTGTCTTGAGTGTCTCCAAGGTTTTGTGGTGGGGCAGGATCATCTCTGGCTCCCACAGTGGGGTAGCTCCAGTGGCAATAAGGCAAGCTAAAGGCTGGCAGGACTTTGCTGTCGAGAAAGCCAACCTGGAGCCAGAGGCCTGGGACAGGTGGTGGCAGGTCACGGCAGTGCCCTGCAATCTCTCCTGAGCAGTTATGGGCTCCCTCTCAATTTCATCATTGCTTCGAGGGTAATGCTTGCAGCAGTAGCCTTTGTCACTGCCAATGCTCCCAGCAACCCAGCCTCGAGGGGTGTTTACCTAGAAAGGAAACCACAAGCGCACAAAAGCTCTTGTACGAGCTCTCCGCAGGCTCCGTCTGTGGGGAGGGGTGACAGGTGTCAGACACGCACCCTTCGGCTCTCGGTGACGGCCGGAGGTAGCGCCCGGACCAGCCCACACCCCACGGGGCTCCACACAGGCACCTCTGGCAGCGGGACGAGGGGGTCCTCTGTCCCTCTGTGCCCCCCAGCCAGCTCCTGTCCCTGCTAGGGAGATGTGAGGCACCTCGGCTGTTCAGCACGGTCCCGGCTGGCAAATAGGACGCAGCTAGTGCATCTCACAGGCTGTTCTGTGCCAGGAAGCTAAATATAACCCGAAGAGTGGAGCAGAGGGGGCTGCTTTGTAATGTAAATAGCAAGGGAGCTTGCTCATAGAGCAGGCAGGCCAGAGGGGAGAACTGGCAGGAGCTGCTGGAGAGAGGGAGGTCAGAGTCCTGAGGTGCCTAGGGAAAGATGGTTTCATGTCTCTGCTGTCTTCTCTTCCTTTGCCTTCAGATCTGGACTCTGGATGTATGTGAAGTCCCAGGACAGACTGGGCAGTGCAAGGGCTGAGGAAGGAAAGGAGAGCCTCCACTGTCTGCAGGGAGAAAGGGACAGAGAGGGGATCTCCTTCCTCCAAGTCCTGCCTGCTGGCCTTTTAATTGTGTTAGCCCTGCTCTGCAGAGCAGCATAATCAAATTCCCATTCGTTTCCAGCAAGCCAAGCCTGCTCCACTCTGACAGAAACATCTGTCTCCACATCCCTCTGTGCAGCAGGGGAAGGAGATGGGTGGCACGGCCAGAGGGAAGGGCTAGAACTGAGCAGGTGGCTCCTCAAAGACCTTGGCTGGGGGTGACAAGCAAGTGTCTCCCCTGCCCTGACTCTCTCCAGAAGCAGAGACAAGCTCTGCTGGGCCCCACTGTCAGACATTGGCTCTAGTGCATGGCACGGGGGTGGGATGGATTTGGAGTTGGAATCATCCTGTGCTTGGTGCACAGTGCTGGTGTGTTCGCTCTCATTCTGGCTCTCATTCTGGATGTTCCTATGTGCAAGGCAGTGGTGAACTGGACATGGGACTGCGTGTAACAAGAGACAGAAACACCCCAAGAAGCAATTCTGGAGAAACAGGGAGGTTGTGGGCACAGCCTGGCTGTGCAGGGAGAAACCTGCAGCACTGACAGGGAGAGGTGGCATAATGCAGCCTCAAGCCCCATCTTAAACCACACTCCCTGGTTTAAGCTGGCCCAAGACCCCCCCTGCTGCTGCCAGAGGGGATGCTCCTGCTCTTCCTCCTGCTGTGGTTTTTCCACATCAGGCAACCTAGGTCAGTTCCCTGAGGCAGCAGCACACAGCCTCCCTCCCCTTTTTGTCCCCACAACCACAGCCTCAGCTTTGCATGTGGTGTGGGTGTGCAGGGGGACCATGGGGTGGGACTCCCTGAGCAGGCCAGCAGGGAGGTTGTTAGTAGCACTAAGCAGTGTTAGGGACAATGCCAACCTGCACCTGAATTCCTGGGTGGGGAGAGCTGGGATCCCTGAACCAAGAGCCATCCCTTCCCCTGACCACTCCCTCCCTTATCTGATCCTGTTGACAATGCATCCCACAGGCAGGTATCCTGCTGAGTTTGGCTGAAGCAGGCAGCTTAATCCTTTTAGTACCAGGGTGCTGCACAAACTAGCATGAAGACAAGTGTGCCAATTCACAGTAACATCCAGAACAGTGACCCCCCATCCCTCTCCTATGCTGCATACAGAGATGCCTGTGCTAGCAGGGTCTGTCTCCTATGGCCTCCTGACCAAGAACAGCTAGGATTTCTAGGGGTTCCTCCACAGTTTTGCTCCAATCCCAAGGGACAGAACTGCGAAAGGACACATGGACACAGCACACAGAGGATGGTGAAGGTCCCAGGGCAAGGTGTGTTACTTCACCAACAGCTTCACCAAGCCCCGGTGCTCCTGATGTTCCTGGGTAAGAGGACTAGACGTCAACACTATGACACAGAGAATGAAACATGAAAGGGAAATGTCTGCAGGCAGGGAGAAAATGCAACTGACCCATCATGGCATGCAAAGCAGCAGGGATGACGAACCCTTTCCGCAATAACAAAACTCTCCCCTCCCTGAGCTGTGAGCAGGAGTTAGGCATCTAGGACCTGCCTTTTCCTCTCTCTACACAGTAATTAGTGGAGTGGGTTGTGTTCAGTTTCAGAGCTTGCCTGGTGAGATCAAGGTCTGTCAGTGTTGTTTCAGGTTTTTTTGCTTTTGATGATGAAGTTTAAAGCAAGACCATGTGCCCCTTTAGAAATGCCATCTGTGCAGCCTGCCAGGACCAGCTCTGCTTGATTGCCTTTCTCTGGCCCACAGAAGTCATCCACAGACCTTCTTGGTGACCTGAAGCTCTCCTGGAGCCAGAGCATGCCAAGTAGCATCTAGTTGTGAAGAGCTGGGGTTTTTGGAGGTGGGGACAGGCCAGGCCTGCAGGCTTCGGCTATGTTGCTCCAGACTGGGGAATGGATGATGAATGTCAGGCTGTTTCTCCACTCTTTGGAGGCCTTCTAGATGCTTCTACTTTTCAGGCTGCCCATTCTTGGTTTACCAAGGCATTTTTTCAACAAACTCCAGTGCAGAGTGAGCAGATGCTGGATGTTGTTGTCAGACCCGCCACACAGGGAGGACGCATACACACAGGGGTTGTGAGTGCTTCGGTGCCCTGCAGGGTGAGTGGCAGGAGGACAACCCCACTGCCAAGGCCCAGTGTACATGGCGGTGCTGGGACAGCTTTGGGAGAGGGAGCTGTCTCAAGTCTGGGGGCATTCAAAGAACCACCCAGCAAGAGAGGTGCGGCTCCTCGGCGCGCAGCCCAGCATGCCAGGACGTGCTTCTACTTGCTGAGGGTGCGCACGAGGCTTCTCTGGAGCCGACCCAGCAGAGGAGATGGCTAGCGCCGTGGGAAGAAGGCCGCGCAGCCGGCTGCGATGACAGCCGCCCTCACACTTCCAGGAAGTGCAGAGAGAGGAACCAGGTGGAGGGTGCAAACAAAGCCGGGGGCCCGGGCGAGCGGCCGGGCGGCGTTGCACTGCCAGAGACCTGCCCTCGGGATGACTCCGGAAAGCGGCCGCCGGGGGAGGAAGAGCGAGAGTCAACCCCGGGCTGGCTGAGCGCATCAGCCCATGCTGCGGCAGATGTGGCGGCATCGCTCCTGGGACGTTCCCCAGAGCCCTCCGGGGGACGTAGATATAAGGTACCCACCGAGCTGGGCTCTGCCGCCTTCCTCGTACTGTGGGGGGCGAAGGTGCTGTGGCGGGTGCTGACAGCCCATGCTTAGGGGGCTGGGGGGAAGGCTTCCCGTGCTCGTCCAGCGCCTTGCCAGCAATCCCCTCCTCTTAGTGCCTGGGCTTGCACAGCACAACCTCCCAACCAGGATGTCACGGGGCCGCGCGAGCACTTTCGACGCCAAGCCTGTGGGCACAGCGGGCCAGCCGGGCTTTGCCTGGGCTGTCGGTTTCTGGGAAGCTTCAAGGCGTGGCCCCATCCCCACCAGCCCTCCCGGGAACGGCTGGTGCTCGAGGTTGCCCCAGGGTGTTAAGGGTCAGCAGGAACACCGTGCAGCGAGCAGCCAGGGCCCTGCCCTCGCAGCCCCGGCTTTCAGCCTGGCTCTGCGCCCTTGAAAAGCGGAGAAGCTGCCATTGCGGCCGGCGCATTTTCCATGCAAAAGAGGGCTGGGAGAGCTGTTCTTTGCCTGGACTGGTAGCCATGGCGAGTAGGCCAAACCCTGGCCCTGCCGCTGCCCGCTGAGCCAGCGGCCGCCGGGCCAGGGTGTCGCTGGACTCAGGGAGAAGCGGGACAGGCGTTCGCCCGACTGGGTAAGAGCCTCAGTGCTGGCCTCGGCGACAAGGCCGGCAGTGGCTCCCGGTGTCCGGAGAGGGCGGTGGCGGTGGCAGTGGAGCTCCTGGTTCCGTCCGCTCCGTCCGGCGGTGAACAATGGGAGGCGGAGGCAGGGGGAGGCTCCGCTTCTGCCGCTGAGCCTCTTCCGAGCGCGGGGCGGCGGCGGGGCTGACACGCGGCTTCCTGAGGCGGCGGCGCCG
>VZTN01032226.1:0-34416 GCA_013400515.1 Erpornis zantholeuca | reverse complement strand
GGCGAGCTCCGGGTGGTGCCTGCGCCGCCGCCCCGGCACCTGGCGGCGCAGCGGGGCCGGAGAGAGCTAGGCTCCCGGGCAAGGGCTGGCTGTAGGCGGCTGGAGCATCCGGAATGGAGGCGGCGGAGCACTGGCTCCCGAGGGCCGTCGGCAGCCGCCTCACCAGGCCCGGTCGAGGGGCTGACCCCGGCTGAGCGCAGCCACAGGGGGATGCGGGACACGGTGTGGGGATGGAGCGGGGAGTTTGCTTTTCCTTCCTTTCGAGTTCTTGGCACGAGCGGTGGGAAGTTGGGGAGCATTGCCCTCGCTGCGCGCTCTCCTCCCCGTGGAGTCGGAGCCTCGTCTCTGGGGGATTTGCTTCCACCCGTCCAGAACTGCCTCTCTCCATCTCCTCACTCCTGCCCCGTGCTTTGCCTGCGACGCTGGCAGTCCTGCCACGCCGGGGGATGGCTGTGCTCGTTGGGATGCTTTGCATGCATCCTTCCCAGAGCCAGCCGGGCTCCTTGTGCCTCGCTCAGCCTCTCTGTTGGCCTCGCAGGGATCTGGACCGTGTAAGCGAAGTACCTCAACGTACCAGAGCCTGATATCTCTGCCATCCGGAGGTCTTTGACAACACTGAATAACTGAGGTCTGAAGGACCCTCAGACCAGGAGATCACCTCATCCACACTGCTGTCTCAAAGCAGAGTCGAATTTGATCGAGCTACTGATGTTGAGTTTTGAGTGTTGCCAGGGTGTAGAGAACACAGCTTCCATGCACACTCGCTTTCGTGCTTCAGCTCCTCAGGATTTTTTTTCCTCTAATAACTATTCAATTTCCCTTGTTACAACCTGTGCCTGGTCACTCTCAGGTTGTCACTGTGCACGTCTGGGCAGCATCTGACCCAATCTTCTCTGTACTTTCCCATCAGGTTGTTGAACACGGTAATAATGTCTCCCCTCAAACTTTTCTGCAGGCCAAACCGCCTCCATTATCTCATCCTCTCCTTGTACTCCATTCCTCTTGCCCCCAGCCATGTTGGTGGCCCCGTGTTAAACTTGCTACATCTCATGAGTATTTTTGGCATATGGGAGCAGTTGAAGCAGGATGCAGTGCCCACCAGGGTGATATCACACGTGCTGAATGGAGGGGAAAGGCCCCAATTTCAACCTCCACAGCCAAGTCGGAACGGGGAGTAGATGACTTGCAAGGTCACTCCACCACAGAGAGGTGTTCTCTGTTCTGGTTTCAGAGCTGTCGGCAGCAGCTACTTTGAGCTCCTGGCAGTCTCTGGCCTGTTCCAATACTGTGTCACATCTCTCTGACTCCTGGGGCTTCAAGCTGCTGTTACTGCAACGTAGATCAGAATTGAGGGGAAGTTCTCCACGTGTGAATAACCTTTGGCAGCATGAACAGATAGGGAGAGGCAAAGTGGGATGGACAGGAAGAGCTGGAGGAGGCCAGAAGGGCCACCAGGATAGCTGGAAATGCCCATTTGGGTTGTTTAGCACATGGATACTTCTTCCGCCCTTCTGCTGCTGATGTAGGGACCCAGTTCCCTCTGGCTCAGGATGATGAATGCAGCACCCAGAGCTGCAGGAGTGAGGAGAAATTCCCATGGACCTCTGAGATTGAAGGGGCTCCCACGCCCGCCAGTGGGAGGTAGACTCGATAGGAAGTCATGCAGGATAATTGGCTGCACACCACCGAATTCATGGCCACCTGAGCACTGGAGCAGAGGATGGCATGAAGTTTCTTCACCTCCTCTGAGGGAATTACAAGGGAAGACTGTTCTACACTTCCTTTTGTCAAGAAGTACAACCAGCCCCTACCCCCCAAATGCTTTCCAACAGCCATCAGTGAGGAAATTTGCCCCCTCTTCTATTCTGAGCTTTACCCAGAGCTTATGTGTCTGGGAGACAGATCTAGAGGAAGCTTAGGTAATTGAGAGGAATTTGCTCACTGGCATCTGTGAGTCTCTGCAGAGCCCTGGCTTCAAGGAGAGAGATCCCCTGAGGTGGACACCCTTTGCTGCTGCAGCAACACTGGGAGGTATGGCCAGGGGAGGAAGGGGTCTGCAAAATGGAAAGAGAGCCTGTCTTGTCCCCAGGGCAGGTGAGCCCTCAGGGGATTTGAAGCAACAGAGAGGTGAGCCTCCAAGCTCTGGCCTCTGGTGGTACCTTAGTGCTGTGTTTTGCAAGCAGGCTTATTTCTGTACCTTATAATTGCTGTTCAGGAGGGTGGAGTAATTGGCTCTAGAGCTGACAGAGACAAGTGCACAATACATGCATCCAGGCCATGGATGGGTAATTCTTTTAATTGGGCTGATAAAGAGATTGGGGCTGATCAGATAAGAGGTGGTTAGGATTAAATTGCCTTTCTAGGTGCCCTGTTTCTTGTGCTATGAGTGAACTGCACAGTTTACCCGTTCCAGGGAGGAGCCAGGGAAGGAGTATAAGCGCTGCGGACAGCACTGTTTCTTGCTCGCCCCCGTGCCAGTGAGCTGGGATGCTGAAATGGATCTTGCCTGTTGGCTTCAGAACTTCTGTAACAAAGCCTACTTCAAAGGAAGTATGTGTAATGGCTGGTGTGACAGCATAAGCAGGAACCATAGCCACCAGTGGGGCAGCTGGCGGATGGTAGTCCAGCAGAGAGCATGGGGCCAAGTTTTTGGCCAGGACTCTTTGGCAGGTCAGGTGCTGAAGCCTGCACGTGAGCCTGGGGCTGCCTGCCACTGCCCCAGGAAAGGTCTGTGGGTGGCACAGCCTGTGGGTAAACGGCACTCAAGAAACTGAGTCGAGCACCCGCCTACATCTTTCTGGGACGTCACTTGTCACTGTCTTTCTTGCCGCTTGATGCTTACACCCATGTGAAAGCTGAGAACGATGTGCCACTGGGACGGTAGCCCAGCCTTCCCCATCCCTGCTGTGTGGGGGATGCCCTCGAAGCTGCTGGCCCATGGGCCCGCCTTCTCTTGTGCAGGTGCAGTAGAGGGGCTGTGCAGTGGGGTAAGCCCCAGGTGCCCTGGGGGAAGACCAGATGGTAGTGAGGAACCTGAAGTTTGTCCTCTGCAGGCTGGCAGGCTGAGAGTAGAGCTTCCCTTGGGACAAGCTTTTTCACAAGACACCTTGCTGCCAGCTAGCTGTTGAGCAATCATCTTCCTACTTCTCTTCCATACATGCAGATTTTCTATGCCTCTAGCTCTGAAACCCTCCAGCCTCTGCTCCCCGTCCTGCTCAGAGGTGATGGGTAGCTTTAGCTGGGCCCGGGCCAGTGTCACCTGTGGGAATCCCCAGCTGTCCCCTGCAGTGACACTTGGGCTTGTTTGCAGGGCAGATGGGATGTGGCGAGAGAGTTGTTTCTGCTGCTGTGTTTGCTCTGTGATCTCTGCTCAGAGCCTGACCTCCTGCTGGGCTGCTCAGGGACTTTTTATCTTGACATGGGAAAAATAAAGCACTGGGCACACTGAACAGCCATACCTGTTGGCAGCCAATGCAGCCTCACAGCAGAGCCAGGCTGGGGCAGCTGCCAGCTCACAGTGGGGCAGTGGGATAGGACAGGAAAGGATCAGAGCATGGGGGGGTCTGACTGCTTCCAGAGGCTGAGGTCCTCCATGGTGTGGACCCTACCTGCCACCTGACTTGTCTCTCCAGTCCCAGGCACCCAGTGGTAGCTCCCCTGCGCTCCCAAAATTGGAGCAGGGGCTGCCACACTGACATGTGCCTTTGCCAGAGAAGGTGTCAGGACCTTTAAATATAGCACCATAGAATGGTTTAGGTTGGAAGATCATCCGGTTCCAACCCCCCACCATGGGCAGGGACGCCTTCCACTAATCTTCTTAGGAGTTGGAGCATCCTTTCCAGGAAACCCTGTAATCTCCTCAAAGGGCTGAAAGGAGGGAGGATGATGGACCTCTTTCCTCCTTTGAACAAAAACAATCGGAAGAGAGTCAGGCACTGAGAGTGGGCAGGTCTATGCAAGGATACAGTGCTGAGAGGGGAGAGGCAGAGCTGTGGTGGTGCAAGCGGGGAGAGTTTGAGAGCTGTTTGATTGTGTGAGTCCTCCTGGGGACTAAAGAGAGCCTCATAAGGGGAGACGAGCCCTGTGCAATGGGGGCAATGCTCTCATGAAAAGCAACCCAAGCTCTGGCAGGTGATGGGAGACCCAGTGTAGGATTTCCTTCACTCATCATTGTGCAGTGCCTGGGGAGCAGACAATCTCCCCAGAGACTTGGCAAAGCCTCTAAATTTAACTTGCAGCTCTGCTCTTAGTGGAGCTGTTTTCTTTTTCCCGGGTGACTGTGAGATGAAGCTCCTGAGTTATCTCTGCCACACGTTCACTTGCTTGCTAGTTATTTTAAACCAGTGCTGATTTTGAGATGCTGAGTTCAAGAGTAGAGCGAGGGCTGTAGGCTAAGGCCCTTGACTCTTGGGCCCACAAACAATCTTTTTTGGAAGAGATGGGGGACTGGCAGGAGGTGAATGGCTTCTGCTGGAGACTTTTGGAGGTATGGACTCTGGTGCACATCTGACTTGGGAACACAGGCTAGATGTGGAAATAGGGGAAACCTGTCCTGCTGGTTCTTGAATTGGCACCAGGCTCTGGGGATAATAAGTGGCTCTGTCTTTGCAATCCTGAGTTCAAGAGCTTTCCCTGGGCCAGCTCTCCAGTAATACAAAAGTAATACTTAAGTGTTTCTGTTGCAACTTGCAGACCCAGCAGCAGCTGCAGTCTGTCTTTGGGAGCTGGGAGGCTTTCTTCTTCTCTCCATCAGGATGCCAGGTGGAGGGTGAAGCTCTGCCAAGACAAGCAGTGAGGTTGTGCTGGCCAGGCCAGTGCCCAGCAGGAATGGAGTCCTGTCCACACCGGACATATGTATTAGACCCAGTGCTGTTCTTTTCCTGCCTGCAGTTTAGGGGTTGATGCCTTAGGATGCTAATTTTTAGTTAACTGTGAGCTCTGCCCCCAGGGGAAGCTCTTCCTCATTGTGCCAGGATGAGGAGCTGAGAGGATCTCTTTCCTGCTCCATGCTGTTGCAGACAGTAGGAGTTAATGGACCTCCTGTCTCAGCCCGGCCTGCCGGGCAGGTTGTGCTGTCTGGGTTAGTCTGTCAGTTCCAGTTTCTACCTGTGACCATTGCTCCCATGCCTAGAAATAGCCTGGCTGAGCTTTGCCCATCTGATGGCTCTCAGCCCCTCCCAATGGTTCAGGGCCTGGGGAAATGAGCTGAGCATGCCCCATCTCAGAGAAGCCCTGCTCAGCAGTGAGAACTGGAGACCTGTCTCTGGGGGGACTGCAGGATGCTGCCCAAGCTCTGAGCGCAGGGTGGTAGGTACATGGCACTGATGGGAAAGCCCCACTCTGAGAGCAGACAGAGGCCTGGGTGGAGGTAGTCCCACCCTTTGGCTACCACCCTGTCCTCCATGTGCCCTGTGTTGGTGGGAGATTCCTTTAGTGTGTCTCATGGGCTGTTGCTGCCCCCCTGGCATTACTGCAGGATGCCAGCTTATGGCAGGCTCTACTCCCAGCCCCCTGTGGGGGCACCCAGCCAGAGCGTGAAAATCCCACCCAGCACCAACAGGCAAGAGCTTAGTGTTTGCTCTTTCCCGGCTCCACTCACCCTATCTGCCTTTCCCTACCTGCCCAGTAGCATCCTGTTTCTTTGTGGGGCTGCAGCAGCCTCACCTCCAGCACATGCTGTGGCTTTGAAGAAAGTCAGGTGTCCCAGCTGGCTGGCCTAGGAAGTCAGGGTAACTAACACAGAGCCTTCTTGCAGAAGATTTTCCCCTTGTTTTGGTGCAGCTTGGCTTCCACAGGAAACGTGTGCACTAAGCAGCCTGTCCCTCGCTTGCTGTCATCAGCCCAGGTGTGGAACCAGAGCCAAAGAGCAGGGAGACTCCTTGCTGCTTGCTCACCCCTGCTGTGGAGGGTCCCACTTCCACTCTAGGGCAGGACTCCCCAGTGGGATGAGGATAGAGAATCACAGGGTAGAAGTACCTAAGATGGCTTGGAGCTTCCTCCTGAGCTCCCAGCCTCTGGGCATGGCCTATAGCCATCCAAGAGAGGCAGCAGGGGGCCGTGCAGGTGGCCAAGTGCTGTCTCCTCCATGTGAAAGTTCCCACTTGGACAGATTATCTGTACATCATCCTGCCTCGCCACCCTGGCTCTGGCCAGGAGCCTCTCAGATCCAGGGCTAAGCCTCTTACTGCCCAAGCTTGAGGTCACCACACAAGCGGACATGGTGTGGGGCACTCTGGCAGCTGGTGCATGGCAGCTGCCGCTGCTGAAATGTGGCGGGGGCTGGGGTGGGTGTTTTCTGCTGAGATTTTGCACCCATGTGAGGCTGGCAGATGGCAGGATTAAGAGGCTACAGGGCTCCTGTCCTGTGAGAGCAGCCGAGATGTGTGGAAGTAGGTATCCTGCTCCCCAGTACAGCTCCTGGCAGGGTTGCAGGTCAGCATGGAGCCAGGAAATGTTCCAGCAGAGGCTGCTGCTGAGGATTCCCTCACCTGGGCTGGAACAACGTTGCCTGCCCACAAGTTTTGTTGTTGTTTGAATGAGTGAGGAAGCAGATGTGGTGGGGGTGAGTGTCAGAGGGGTCCCAGAAATGATACTTCCCATCTGCACTGGTCACCAAAAGCTTTGCTCCTCAACCCCTGGCTGGTGGTAGTCGGGACTCCTGAGGGTTGGTGCCCATGCACAGGGACCAGAAGGTTGGGAGCAGGTGAACTGCTCTGCCCTGCCCAAACAATGCTCCTCTGTGCAAGGCTTGGAGAGTGCCTTGATGATCTATTTGAAATTCAAATCCATGCCTGGACCCAGTGGTCAAGGTGAAGGAAGGCAGCCAGGAACCACGCATGCAGAGGGAAGGAGGAAGGGAACCAGGGCTCTCTCTCCTTGCCATCCTGGCCCTGGTCCCTGAGTTGTGTGCTCTCTTGCAGCTGGCTGGGTTGGGCTGGAGGTGACTCTGAACTGGGCTGGGTTAGTATCTCAGACGCAGGAGTGTGGCGCCTGACATTTGCTGACTGGCTCTTTAGGGAAAAACAGCACTGCAGACTCCAGCTTCACGGGTGTGTTGCCTGCATTGACTCCATGGTTGATAGCATGGGTGGTGGCAGGGTGCCATTGGAGCCCCTGGGATCTGCAAGTGCCAAGGCAAGGGGAGGGCATGTGTGGTGGAGAGATGGCACTGGGGCAGCAGAACTGGGGCTGGGGAGGATAGTGCTGTGTACTGAGCAGCCAGGCATGTTCATGGCTTGCTGACTACTCTCTTTGTGTCCCTAGACTCCACCTGCCCCACAAAGGTGTCTTCCCTTGTCTCCAGGGCAGCCAGGCCGGCCGATGGGGATCCAGGAGGATAAAGCACCGGGCAGCGGTGTATAAGTATGTGGTATTTTTATTGGCTTGCACAGGCTGTGCAGTCCCAGCAGCTGCTGCAATGTTTCTTTTCAAGAGCTCTCCTCCCTCCCACCCACATCTCACCCCACTTCACCCTCTTGTGTCTGTACTAACCAAGGCCACCAAAAGCCGAGCTGCTTGCCTCATGCCTGTGTCACTAACTTTGTTGTAGAGGGCAGCTTGCTGCTGGACTTTGATCGACTAACATGGCAGCTTCTGTTTTGCTGGAGTTTGGATTGAAGGTCAATTGAGCTATTCCTCCTCTATGTCCTAACCGTTACGGGCATGAGCACCTAGATCCAGTGCATGCCAAGTGCTTGGAAGACCTAAGGTGACAGCACTGAGGGTGGTTTAGCCAAATGACTAAACCAAATAATAATAAATAATAAAATTTAGCTGGAGCAGTCTGAAGTTCAGTAAGACTGCAACTGACAAATGGTGGAAGAACAGGGCCTGGGAAACAATTACCATTGCTGGGATGTAGTTGCTGTCTGGGAGCCAGTTCCTAGGCTAGTCATGGTGTGGGACCTAACCAATACCTCACTCACAAGTACTCCCAAGGATTTATGGAGGTAGGGACAAGTCCCAAGTTCCATTCCCAGGTTCCCTATGCCTTGATCTTTGCAGAGCAGCACATCAGCTTGGTCAGGATTTGGCTGCATGTGTGTGAGTGCTTCAGTGGAAAACCCTTACTGCTCTTCCTGACTTCTGCTATACAGTTTCTCTGCATGGCATCCTGGGCCTTTCTGAGTTTGCCATTCAGTATCTTGTTTGTCTGATGTTGTAGACACAAAGATCTTGTGTCTCAGGGAGTCCTGTGGTTGGAGGTGTTGGGAGCAGTGTGCCCAGTTAGTGCTCTGCAGAGGGGAGGCAGATGGGTTTTGGAGAGCCGTGGGTTGAACACCAGAGGGCACGGTCGCTCTTCGGAGCTCTGGTGATCTGCTGTGCAACTCCAGCCCTTTTCCTGCAGCTGGCTTCAGCTGGGTGTTGTGACATGTTCCTTCTGCAGGGTTATTGGCCTTGACTCATTGCTCCTGGTTTTTCTTTCCTCTCTTCCAAGGAAGGGTTTGGCAAAACATTTGCATAGAGCTTTTTTTATGCTGCTGTGGCTGAAGTGGCTGGTGAGCTTGATGGCTTAAACTAATCAGCTGCTGCCATGAGCTGGCTGATGCTCAGAGGCAAGTCTCCAGCTGAGGCAGCTGTCAGCCAGCTCCCCACTTCACGGGCTTACATGTCCTGGTAGCACTCAGAGCCTCACAATGGCACCCACCCAACTTCTGCACCTTGAGCCTGGGTCACTCCTCCCACTCCACAGGTCTCTGGAGCACCCGGTGTCTCTCTGTTGGCATGGGAGGAGGAGCAGAGAAACTCGGGAAGCAGAGCAAGGCAGCCCTGTGTTACTGGTCTGTGCTAAAGTGCTAGTCCATTCCATAGTCCAGTCCATAGGGAGGGGGCCTCTCTACACAGGCATGGCTTCTTCCCCTCTCTGAAGGATGATGGGAGATAAAAGCCCATTAGTGGTTCTGGCAGATGTGGGGACATTAAGGTTGAAAGAAGAAAAGGAAGCACATAAGAGCAGATATAATGAGGGCATTTACAACAAAAAGGGTGGAGGAGAAAAAAACCCCAACTTTTCTTCCTGCCCTCTCATTTGTTGCAGTGGGACATGCTGAGATTCAGCAAAGCCAAAAAATTATAGGTTTAGCATTGTTAAAACTACTTACTTGAATTTTGATGTGAGGTGCAGGACTTAGTCGCTTGCTGCCAGGAGGTGAAAAAGTGAAACCAAAGGTTAGACGTGATATCAGTAACAGGGTCACAGTTAAACCAACAAATGCCACTTGTGTGGCAAGTCAGCACGTGCTTCGCTTAGTCACAGGGTCGTGATGAAGGTTTGGGAGGTGTCTTTCCTGTCTCAGGCTTTGTGGTGTAGAAAGATCACTGGGGACTGGGTTTCTCAGGGATGCTGAGCAGTTCTCCCCTTGCAGACATCTGCAGGGGCTACCACTTGTGGTGTGGTTTCAGGTGCGTGGGACCAGGATCTCCTCACATGGAAAGTCTTGCTCAGGGCTGTGTGGGCCTGGGGAGCTTCTTGGTCTGGAGCAGTGGTTTCTGCTTGAACCCAGCAGACTGAAACCTGTGACAGCAGCACAGGGAGCCAGTGGTCTCCATCACAACCTGTTCACCTGTCTGCATGGTAATAGGCTGAGGGCTTACTAAGTTTCAGGGAAAGGAGGAGAATGGCAGAAAGGTTTGCATGACTGATCTTGAGGAGAGGGTTCTTAGGCTTCCTACTACCACTGCCTCCAGGGACTTGGAGAATTAGTGACCTGATCTCTTGGTGATCAGATTGACTTGGAAGGGATTTTGGGGCCACCTGGAATCCACCGTGGTCACCCCTCCAGGCTGTTTCCATTTGTAAGTCCAGGTCCTGCCAGCCCAGGAGGGAGATAGGATTGTGGTGACTGTGAGGTGCAGCAAGTAGTATCAGCAGGAGTCTCTGCTAAGTGTAGACCATGGGGGACAGGGAGAGCAGGGTGGGCATGGGGCAGTTGGAGACAAGCTGGAAGCTTGAACCCACTCTGGAAATGTTCAAGGCCAGGTTGGATGGGACTCTGAGCAATCTGGTCTAGTGGAAGGTGTCCCTGACTGTGGCAGTGGGGTTGCCACGAGATATCCATTAAAGTCTTCCAATCCAAATCATTCTGTGATTCTGTGCTAAGCTTCCTTGGCTGGCGATAGGGCTGGGGAGGAACCGCACGTATCTCTTACCAGGCTACTTTGCTCTGAATGGTTGACTAGTTGTAGCACATTTTTAATTTTCTCTTTGATGAAACATCGTGCCAGTCCCAGTAAGTGAGTCTTAACAATGATGGACTGGGGCCTGTTCCTAGAGTTCCTTCTGCAGCTGGCAGCATGGCTGCCCTGAGGCTGTAACAATCCTGGGACCTGCTTGACTGCTAGTAGCAGCTGGCTCTTTCCCAGCAGTGAGAAGGGAATTTCAAAGGATGTGTAGATATCCTATGTAAGGAGGGGAGCAGAACCCTCCATCCTTCATCAGCTGCCAGTTTTGTCGGGGGAGAGGACTGACAGGGGTGAACACCTCCTGCCTGCCGGCCCGGGTATCTCCAGCTCCCTTTCCCCTCTGGTGTTGTGAGAAAAGGGCTGAATGCAATCCTCAGCAGCTTGGCAGTGGCCAGGTTCACTCATGTGTCCTCCCCACCCCTCTCTCCCACTGCTTCACAAAGGCCTCTTACTCTTTCTGCTGTGATGGAGATGGCAGCAATGATGGTAGCTGAGCCTTTGGGCCTGGCTACCCTCTGGCGAATGGTTTCCTGTGAAGTAATTTCAAGACACCTGTCGGAGTCCAGGGAAGCCTGAAAACTTCTCCTGCTCCTCTGGGAATTTCTTTAGTCCCCAGACCTCCTCAAAAATGACCTAGCCAGCGACCTAGGCTTTTGGAGAAGCTCCCTTCACTTTTGGGAGAGCCTGAATGCACCAGAAAGGTGAAAATATTTTTGTTTAGTGTACCACAGAGAGTTTAGTTGTAGTTTTAGGATCTTGCTCTATGTATTATAGAGGGACAAGATGGAGATTTTTTGGGTGTCAGCCTCTTCTCTTCTCTTCTCTTCTCTTCTCTTCTCTTCTCTTCTCTTCTCTTCTNAACAGGAGGAAGAGAATCTCCAGGGCAGAGGACAGGGACAGGAGCCAAGGGCTCCAACCCCTGCAGGGGCCCAGGCCCCTGACAGACACCCATTGGGGCAGGCAGCTGGCCGCCTTCGCCACACTGGCTGCAGCCTCTGCGACATTTAGTTATGGTTGTGTTACTGTAGTCCTGCTCCAGGCCCCAAGGAGCACTGGGCACAGGCCAAACGCATGCACATTCCTACACACAGAGAAGAGCTCCCTGTCTAATTTTAGTCATGACATGTAGGCAAGGGGAAGGGGCAGGCAGGAGGGGGCAGGGTGTGAAAGGACGAGGTCTCAGCTGCAGCCACCCTCACTGACTTACTCACTATGGCCTGTGTGTGGCTATCGGCTCTCATTGCTGGGTGAATGATCAAAATAACAATAGCTGGTGATGCATCATGGAGTCAGCTGGCCTTTGGCATGACCTTCCCTCCCCTCTCTGCAAAGACCAAAGCTGAGATGGGTTGTGTTTGGCTGGGAGCAGATCCCTAGAGGCAGCTGGGGAACCCAAATAGTGGTGAAGCATGACGGGGAAGTCCCCAGCCTGGCTATGAGAGGTCCCATGTGGGGTTTTCATGACGAGGGAAGACAAAAAGCTCCTGAGACATCTGTGGAGCCTGCCTGGACCGAAGCAAGTTACCTCCTGTGCATGAAGACAGACTCTCCGTGGCAGGCGGCTTGACTCATCATCTGTGCAAACCCCTTTATCCAGGTTCCAAGAAGGCAGGAGAGAATTGCTGCTTTGGTGGGTTCCTCCCCGTGTCCTCCTGCTGCCACTGCCAGGGAAGCCACGCCATTCCCTGAGCTGCAGTGGAGTGTTTGGAGAGCAGCTGGCGCCGTGGGGACCTCTCTGGGCCCGCTGTGGTGCATGCGCCTGTGGCTGGGGGTGAGCCAGCCTCAGGGCTGCTCGGAGAGGAAGTGCAGTTGGTTATTTTAACGAGCGCTGTCAGGGTTTGCAGCGTGGGGAGGAGCGGAGGGAGAAGCCAAGCACTCTCTCCAAACTAGGAGTTGGTAGGGGAGGGCTGGCCCACTGCTGCGGCGCGGCCACTGCCACCCACTCGGCACCTGCAAGGATCCCTGCGCTGCTCCGGATCAGGTCACAGGGGCTTTTTCCCACTATTTCCCCTTTCCTTATCCTGCTAGTCTCTCTCCCTCATGTTTGCTGCTTTTGTTTGTGCTGGGTGGGGGATGGGAGGGGGCCTGGGGGGAAGGACAGCCCTCAGTTTGTACGTATGGCCTTTGGTTCCCTGAAGGACAGGGGGAGCAGACCCCAGAGTCATCCCCAAGACCCTCAACTTCGCTGCTGCCGAGCACTGTTTGCTACCAGAGCCTGGAGCAAGCCAGTCCACAGCAGTCCCCAGGGCTCAGGCAAGGGGTCTGCGAAACACAGCCACCGTGGCACTCAGTGGTGCCTGTCTGTTGTTTCTGTGGGGTTTCCCTGCCAGTGGTGTATTTCCAGCCACCTGTTCTGCTGCTTGCATCCTGCCAGTCCATGTGGCATGGAGGTGGCAGCAGAAAATCTGCAGGTAGCAGAGGACAGGGAGCCATCCTGTGCCTTGCTAGGACCCTCAGTCCTTAGTTGCTTTGCTGTGGGATAGTTTAGAAAAGCAGGACAGATTTGTGGACTCCTGACATATCCTCTGGTGCTTGTGGCACTGTGATTCCCTGCTTATGCCAGGAGCAGTTGAATGCCCTTCCTGATCCCTGCTGTGGGCTGGAGGGAGGCATGTGATTCCTATATTTCTGATCAGCAATCAGTGCCTGTTGTGAAGTGTCTGAGGTTTTTGTGACTGCTTTGGGAGGTGCAGAAACTTATTAGCCCTGGGAGTGACTAGCTGTGTTCTCTCTGTGCCACGCTGCAGCTTTATTGTTAAGCAGGGTTCATCACCTCCTCCCTAGGGCTGCTGCCCTGGGCAGACACTGTGTATTGCCCTGCCTGGGGCAGTGCTGTGGCCAGTAGTTATTTCTGTGCCAGGATTTCGTCCTTGTGTGCTAGGAAAAAACTCTGGGGCTGCTCTGGGAGTTTGAATCAAACAGCTGGGCTGTGGGACTGGCCACCGTTTAAAGAATGTGTCCCTCCTTGTGAGGAACAAAGCTGTGTGTACTGAAGGAGGGTGTGATAATGGGAATCTGCAAAAGATTCCATGGTCTGAGCACCTAAACCACCAGGACACCCTGCTGAGGCCCCTGCTGCTTTGCTTCGTGCATGTCACTTTGGAAAGGAAGCTCAGAGAGAGAGAGAGAGGAGAAACTCTAACTCCTTCCCAGCCTGCATCGCTGGTCCCACTGATGGGACCAAAATAGAAACTGTGTGGCCAGCCTCTCCCCCGACCCCTGCTCAGCCTCAGCCCCAGCACTGTGCCTGACAGTGGTGGCGCACCCTCTGTGCTTCAGCCCTGGTTAATTCATGGCTCAAGGCTGTCAGTCTTGCTGTTTGGCTCCTCAGCCAAATGCAGCAACAGATTGTTTACATCAGTGCTGTCAGGTTTCTTGATTGCCAGGAGGCAGATTATTTACTGTAGTGGCATATAAACTTCATAACATTATGATGGTGGAAAGTTGTCAAGGGATATGAATGCCCAGAGTCAGCCCAGGAGACTCCAAGGAGATGGTTTTGGTTTAAATTAAGATACAACACTGTCTTCCATGGATTTTGGGAAGGAAATCACATTGTTGTAATGGGAACATTACTCTGAATGTTAGGGCTGGCAAACTCTTCACTTTATGAAGCTTCTGTGGAGGATCTGAGCTACTCTGGCAGATGTGCCTTAAAACAGATATCTCATGTTTGTCCTGAGAAGGTGGTGAAAAGGAGATGGCAACATGGCATCATGCAGAGCTTGGGGTGAGGCAGAATGGAGCTGCCATGAGAAGGGTGATGGGAAAATGCTAGGAACTGTATAAAAATCTCAGTCCCTTCTGCTCCCAGGCCCTGTTCTTCCCAGAAAACTAAATGTATGCATTTTCTTGTGAAGGGCCAGGCATGAAGGTGGCATGGCTTTTGCCTTTCTTTGATTGAGGCATGGCCAGGCAGTGTCCTTCCACCTGGCTTTGCCATTTGGAGAAGCCTGCCATGACAAACTGCCAAACTGTGGTGTTTCATTTCCTTGCCTTGCCACAATCCTCCCCCAAGGTGGCTGCTGGTCCCTGGTGCTGCATTCATCACCCCGACTTGCTCGTTCAAAGAAAAATACTTAGAGGCAATATCTCCTCCCTATGGTGTCTCCAGCTCCTGACTGGCTGTGAGTTGTGCTCTTGCTCACCCAGATACAAGAGGAGCCCAGAGAGACTACACTGTCGTAGCTGCCTGTCCCTTGTGAAGCAGTTCTGTCCTGGGACCTCCAGGTTGGCCAGTGAGCATGCCCAGTGGCACTGACAGTGTTCTGAGCAAGTTTGCAAACTTACTTAGATGTTGCCAGGGTGCCTTGCTCTCATGTCCATGCCCAGTAGCCTTGGCGGGGGCCTCTATGCAGCACGTGCAGGGACCTCAGGGACCATAGGGCTGGGAGGTCCTCTGCAGCTGCATGCATGTGACCACCACCTGGTTTCTAAGCACTTGCCTTGCTTTCTCACTAGCAGAGAGGTCTGAATTCATCTTGATCAGGCCCAGGGCTCACTGAGAGATAAGTGAAGACATGTCGCCGTCTGAGTACCCTGCTAGGATCAGAAACTGGCTTCTGCAGCCTGGAGGAGCAACCCTACGGTTGCAGCAGTAATCCCCTTCTCTGCAGGGTGACATCGCAACTGAGGATGTCCTTGGCCATGGTTTGCCCTGGGAATACCATGCCCCTGCAGCTCAGAAGCCTGGAAGTGCCACCATCACCCATATAGGTGGTGGCACTTGTTGCAGTAGGGTCAAATGTATAAATCCTAAAATAGGTGAGCACAGTTCACCCCTCATGATGCTTTGAAAGGCTCATGGTTTGGACGGAGCCTCCCTGCCCCTGTGCTGGGGGGAGCCCCATCTCCTTGCTAATACTGGACCCAGCGTGGGGGAGCTCCTGACTGTTTTATTTGCGTGATGGTAGGAGAGATGACAGCTGGAATGGAAATTCTGAGTAGAAACAAACTGCACAGTTTGGGAACTTACTGATCACTGCACACCTCACTGCAACCAAAGCCTGAGGGCTGCATCACATCTTGACCAGCATTTTCCCTTCCCCATCTGGCTCGGGGCCACCCTCCTCAGCAGACCTCATCTGTGCAGGTTGCTCTTTGCGTAACATCAGAGAGGCCTGGCTGGGGAGCCCCAGGGAGAGGAGAGGTCAGTGATGATGCATGGGAAGCAGGATGGGAGAGCAGGGACAGAATCTCAGCAGGGGTGGTGTGAGGACAGCAGCGTACATGGGAAGATTGAATATCAGTGCACTGAAAGGGGTGTGTGGGGTGTGCAAGCTTGTGATGGAAACAGAGGCTGAAGGCAACCAGTGGTGTGCCAGCGGGGTGGGAATGAGCAGCAGCTCTCTGGACAGGCTCCTGTCCCTCAGTCTCCCTGGTGCCCTGGCCGGGAGGAGACAGGAAGGCAGAAGCCCAGGAGATCTTGCTGTCACATACAAGGGGCTATTAATAACACCTACATTTTCCTTGTGGTTGATCTGTACAAGTCAAGTGTCCTTGCCAGGGGAAGACAGCTTGTAAACTGAAATGGGCTCCTGCTCACATTCTGCCAGCTCTAGTGCCACAGCAGCTCCCCAGCACCCACAGCTAGCCAGGACACAGGAATCCAGCCAGCTGCCATCAGGACAGGTGCTCGTCATGGAACAGGGCGAAGCTCTCATACTCGTTTCCTTTGTAGTCGCGTGGTTGGAAAAAATGCTTTCCAGTCGACTAAGTGGAGGTTTGCTGAAAGGTCAGGAGGAGCTGATGGTATTATTATGTCCAGACTTCTCTGTGGCTCAAGGCTTGTGCATTTGCTGCCAGCAGCGTCTTGCAGTAGCGTCCTCTCGCCTCCTTTAATGCCAGGAGAGGGGTGTCGGATTTGTCACAGTATTAAGGTAACGTGAGATTTCTCTTGCTTCTGGGCACTGGCAGGAATAGACGAGGCTGCTGGAAGGACGAAGGGAATAATAATGCAGAGGAAGGGCCAAGATCACAGAGGGCCTGTTAAGTATGGTACATGGGAGTTTGCTCAAGGCTAGTGAAGCAAAGCAGAACAGTGGAGCTGAATATCCAGATCCTCTTCCTGATGTGGGCAGAGGTTATGTCATGGGGAACAGTGCGTGTTTAGCCTTAAAAGTCAGCCTGTCTGGTTTTTGAACTATCACCACCAAATGAGGGATAGCTGCTGGATATCTGGAGAGATGTCTCAGTATCAGCTGACCCACAGGCTCTGTGATTCACTGCAGTTGCAAGATGCAAGTTTTTCCTCTTCAATCCCTGCTGTACTTTCCAAGGATGTTTCGATTTGCTGGGACATGTTCCTGCTTCAGCAGCATCACTGCCCACTGAGGCCAGGCAGGGTGTGTAGGATGCTTTGAGGAGTCTGGTAATCAAAAACACCCCACCTTTCAAGAGCTCTGATTGCACATCTTGAGCAGACCAGAGCTGCTGTCTCCTTCCTTATTCACAGGAGATTGAAATGATAGTGTGTATCTGCTCATAAGTAGAGTTGATATCCCAGTGCATGCAGCAGTACTTCCTTCCTTTTGCACTCTGCAAATGCCAGGCTGCCTCCATCCAGCCTCCTTACCTAACTGAGCCAAGCAATGCAGTCTTCAGCTCAGCCACAGGTGCTGGCTCCTCTCCATCTTTTCTCAGTGACAAACAGTGGAGATCCCAGAAATGTGCTGGTGTTAGGCTAGGGGCTTCCAGGGCTTAGCTCCTTTCAAGCTCCTCTCTAGTGCATGGTTCCCCAGCTGCTCTGCACATAGCTCTGCTAATGCATATCAACCATGGGCAGCCCTGCCAGTTTGTCCATCTGCTCCACCAGCAGCAGCTCTCAACACCTGCGATACACCATTTGGAGCTCAGGTTGGAAGTGAGATGCAAGAGGTGAGGATATGTTCACCCAAGATATCTGAGCTGCCACATGCTGCTGTCATGGGCTGTCAGATGGCAGTCTTGTAATAACCTTCACCACTGGTGGTCGGAGCTTACTTCCATATGTCATTTACAGACAGCCCTGAAGGTAAAAAGGCCCTCAGTCAGCTAGTGCTCAAACATAAATGTCAAGCCAAGGTGGTTCTAGCACATTTCCTCACGAGACTGGTGCAAAAAGGAAGGAAGCTGTATTGAGAGATCTTCCTGCCCACAGCAGCAACACACAGTAAGTGGTATAGCAGTTTTGTGCTGGTGGACTATATGGGGCAGGAGGGAACAGCCATTCAGCTCATTGGAGGTCCCCTTGGTCAGTATGTCTCCTCCAGGAGCACTGCAGTGCTGGGAACAGGCTGGAAGCAGAGTCATCAACGAAGTACTGATGCCCTCTGCAAAGCTGCATGGGCCTTGGTGGGTTGAACCTTCTGGTGACCAAGTACCTGCCCGCATTGTTTGCAGCTGTAGGACTTGAGAAATACTTCTGAGGAGGTGATGCTTTGGTTTTGCTTTCAATTCAGCCAGGCTTTAGCTGCCCCGATGCTGCTCTCTGGAGGCCATTGCCTTCCGTCCTTCCTTCCATTCTTCCTTCCTCCTCCCTCCCTCCACTGCATTACTGACTACAGGCATGGTGATAAGACTATAGAAACTGAAGAGCTGGCTTCCTTGTCTACAAGGCTGGAGGAGCCCAAACCAAGCCTTTCTTTTCCAAAAATACAAACTCACCTTTGTACTCATCTATTAAAAAGAGTTACAGCCCAATGGATTGCTTGTGCTACAAGCACTATCAAAAACTCCAGTTTGTCCAGAAAATAAAACATATGTCCCATCTTATGTGCATTTCCCACATAAAAAGGGAAGAAGCTTCTGATAAATTTGCCTGGTTTTGTGGACTTTGGGTCATTGGAAGTTTGGGCCAGAGTGATCTCCTGAAGGTTCTCAAGAATGCAGAAGAGCATGGGAAGGGAGGAAGATTGAAGAAGGGGAGCAGATGCCAGTCTTAGTGGTGAGCAGCATGCCCATGCCCTCGTGGTGGCTAGGGGAGTTGCCTTGCACAGCATGGAAATCATTGAGAGTGGTGGTGGCTTGTGTGTGCTTGCAGGCTGCCATGATCCAGAGTCCCCTGCCTTGGGAGCAATTGAAGGGAAGTTTGCTTCTACCAAACCGTGGGTTTCGGTGGGTTTTTTTTAAGTTGGCCTTGAATAAATCCTCTCTAGCAGCTGAAGAGAGGTGGCAGCTGGAGGGTGGGAAATGAAGCACTGTCTCTGGTGGAGGGGAGCACTGGAGCTAGCCAGACTCAGCTCCTTCCACTCAGGCCTTTGTGCGCTGAGCCACTGCCTCTGAAAGTGTTTCAGCACCTTCCATGGCTTTCCACAGACTACTGCAATGTCCAGGCAGCCTGTCAAGCTTTGAGGGCTGGGCAGGGAAAGCATGAGAGCCTCTGTAAAGCTTTCTCTCATGAGAGGGCAGTTTTGCTCAGGACAGATGGGATGATTTTCCTAGCTCTCCTCTGCCCTGCTCCAGCCTCTCCCAGCTTCCTGCTCTCCCAGACCGCTTCTACCAAATTTTCATGCCCTGGTTTTACTTGCCTGGTTCATTTTCTTCTGTAGGATTTGGAAGGGCCTAATTTCAGTTTTTCATATGGTGGGACTGGTGCTTAGCCAGAGTGGTTCCTGTGGGGAAACCAGGTGGATCAGCATCAGAAGAGTGGCAGGGGTAGTTGAGGTGCCAGGGCTGATTGGCACCTTGGCGTGCACAGGGGCTCTGCTGATCCCACAGTGAAGAACAGAGAATGCAGGGGTGGTGGTGACACCAGCCTTGCCATTGCAGCCGTCTGGACTGAGCTGTGAGACTCGTAGAGCAGTAGAGCTGTGGGGAGCAAGACCCTGCCACGCACCTCAGGTAGCATTGCTGTGTCTCCCACTCCCTGCTTCAGCCCTCTGTCCCCTGCTTCCCCCTGTCCTCTTGTCCTGACAGCCACAGCGTGGCCTAGGCTCATAGGGGAGCCTACTTAATTCCTGGTCTCTATGTTAACAGCCACCATCTGGATGCAATGGAAACCTTTTTTAGGCAGCACTTTGGGCGGAAGCGGTTGCGGCGCACCAGCGTGATAGCTGTGCCCACAGGCAAGGCCAGGCGTCGCTCCCAGGTGGGGCTGCCCTCCACCTCACTGGCCCAGTGCCGCCGTGGCTCAGGCACCCCAGCGGCATCCCTCTCCTGCCTGGGCCTGGTCCGGCGTCCCGGCACCCGTCGCCGCTCCAGCACCACACCTCCCTGCCTCAGCCCCAGGTTCGCCGTGCAGACGAAGTGCAGGGGCCAGGCACAAGCCATTGATGCCCAGCTGCTGGGTCCCACTGTCCTCCTGGCCAGCATCATTCCCACGGGAGGGGAGGGGGATGGGGCTCACTGCACTGACAGCTCCAGATCTGAGTCTCCAGAGGATGGTGGTGCAGCAGCAGAAGCCGAGCAGGGCCAGCATGAGCGTTGTGCTGAGGAGACGTGGCTGGCCATGCTGCCCCAGCTGCGGCCGCTCCAGGCAGGGCTGCTCTCGCGGGGCCCCCGCTGCCTGCGGCGCGCCTCCTCCCACCGCCTGCCCACCGAGGTCACATACAGCCGGGCTGCCTATGGCCTGCCAGGCCGCTACCGCCGCCTCAGCCAGCGCCGGCGCTCCAGCGATGCCCCTCAGCCTGGGCTGCTCCCTCCTGGACACGCACGGCTGCTGGCCCAGCACGGTGCAGGAGTGGCTGGAACCAGGTGCCCCTCTGCCACCCTCGTCAAGGGTTTGGGACCGAAGCCCACCTGCCACACCACCCCGGACAGCTGGAGCCCCCGGCTGCTGTATGTATGGCGGCAGTGTGCAAGCAGGCAATGCCGTGGGGAGGGGAGAGGTGGGGTGCAGACCTAGACTTGGTGGGGAAGGAGGAAAAGGACTGAGTTCCGTTGGCCCTGGCCACCATCGGTGTCTTGCAGTGCTGCTGCCGTAGCTTGAGCATCTTCCACTCAGGCCAGCACTGCCACTGATGCTCTTGGTGCTGCCTCTGGGGCTTGTGGGTGTCCTCCCCTGCCAGGCTGGGGCCAAACGAAGGTGGTAGTCCTGGTTGCTGGCTGGAGATGCATACTTTCTCCTGCTGGCTGGATTTCCTGCCTTTCCTCCACCCTAGCACATCTGGGAGAAATTCACTAGCCCCAAACAGCTGCTTTTATTCTGGCTGGTTATACTGGTCCCTGAAAATGGGCCAGGCTCTGAGGTGCCTTGGTGTGGGAGAGATGCAGGGAGACGGTGGGACAGGGGTTCTGGATTGTCCCTGCAAAGGCAGTTCTACCACCACAGCTTCCTGAAGACTCCCAGGGTGATTTGCAATGGAACTGTCATCCCTGAGGGCATTAACACAGCAGACCCAGGCTGTGCCTTTTGTTGGGTACAGGGTGTCTGGCTGAGCTGTCAGCAACATGGCCAGTACCTCTTCATCCCACAGGACTATCTCACAGGAACAGATGCTTCTCAGCCAGCTGGGCTGGAAATTCATCTGATTTCCAGCCTCTTGGTCCTGTGGAGGCCTTTCTGCTCCAGCCTCACATTGCATCTTAGAAGCAGGTTGTACTTTGCATATATATTTAATAGCCAGCCCTCCCATGTCTTCCAGGAAAGCTATTGCCAAATCCAGTCTCCAGCACATGGTAGCCCAGCCAAACCCAGCACTAGCCCTGAGGAGCGACTCAGAGAGGCAGATACGCAGCACCGTGGATTGGAGCGTAAGTTGTAGATGTTTTACTGGGCATTGCATGGAATGGGCTCTTGGCCAAGAAGCAGCAAGCTCTTCCTGGGTTGAGGCTTCCCAGGTGACTGACTTTGACACATTTATGGCCTCTGCCATTGCCACCAGCTGGTGCCAGCATCTGTGCTGCTGGCAGCACTACTTGATGCTGCAAGAGAGAGGCTGTGGAGACACAGGTGGTTCCTGGAGAGATGGCATAACTATTCCAGTGCCAGCTTTTCTGCTTCTGACAGCCAAGATCTGGTGGCTGGGGCCAAGCAACAGGAGCAAGCCCCTCCCCCTTCACAGACAAAGCCCCGCAGGTTTGAAGCTGCACCCTCAGGTTGTAGAACAGAAGCTGGTTCAGGAGAGTCCCCTGACTGAATTTGCCCTGATGCCTCCTCCCAGGCTGATGAAAGCAGCTCTCCTGTGCAGGACACTGGAAGTGGTTTATAGGTGTTGGAGTTGGTTTCCTGGAGCCCTCTTGTTTACAACAGGTGGGCCATGGCAGCAGCTTTGTGAGGTTTTCTCTGTCCAGATGTCCCTGGCTGTTGTGTGCATCTTGCCTCCTGGCCTCCACCCAGCTCCAACCTCCCACCCCCAGCATTGTCTGGTATCTTGTCCCTTGCACAAAGCATTTTAGGGGCTCAGATGCCTCTCTGAGGATGCTCTCAGAGCATGTGTTGTCTTGTGTCTTTCAGGAGGCTGCGGTCTATGGGGAGCACATCTGGTTTGAGACCAATGTCTCTGGGGACTTCTGCTACGTTGGGGAACAGAACTGCATGGCAAAGCTGCTGGTGAGTCACCTGGGGCCACCTGCCTCACCAGCAAAGGCCACAAACCTGGCTGTGCTGTCACCTTAAGGGGAGACCACAGAGGTCATGCTGCTGCTGCTGCTGCTGGACATGCAAGGCTCTGGGGAGCTGCTGAGGCAGGGGCTGTGTCCCTCCTGCCTCTGCATACCAGAAGGCCAAGTCTCCAGCTTCTGCCAATGCTGGTTCTCAGTTTGCAATAGGAACCTGATGCAGGGCTGCCACTTTCCTGGAGGGTTCCCGAGAGAGGGTGTTGGGACTGCACACCCTTAGAAGGGCAACCTTAATCCAAGACCTTTCAATAGAGGAGAAGAGTGAGCTCTGGAGACCCAGGCCTGTTGCCTCATGCCCCTGCAGTCCTCCCTCCCAGTTTGCAGGCTCAGTCCTGCATGTGGTGCAGGACACAGAGGACTGATGCCACCCTGTGCCTGCCACCCTACAGGTGCGTCCCAGACCAACTTCCATGGTGCTTTCAGGTAGAGAGGACAGAAGAGGACAAGGACTGCATGACAGGACAGTAGGAAAAATACCTCCCTGCTCTGTCCCAGGCTTGAGAACATCTGCTATAGGGACATGCTTAGATCCCTTCACTAGACAAGAAGTCTAGGTTGTATCTAACTTCACTATAGGGTTTGTTCTGTATGCATATGAAGGAGGTTTGATGGGAGGCTGAGTTTGCCAGGCTTTGAACACTCCATATATTTGTTTACATATATATTTTTTCTTCCCTTTTCTTATCCTTCAGCAAAAACCTCTTTCCAGGCGTAAGTGTGCAGCCTGCAAGATCGTAGTGCATACACCCTGCATCGAACAGCTGGAGAAAGTGAGTAGAGCCTGCTAAGCCCTCCTTGCAGCTTGCAAAACTGTAACAGCCTTTTCTTGGTCAGTGAAACACAAGAAAATTGGGGAACTGCAATGTGTAATTGCAAAGAGGGGTCTTCTGAGGAGACAGTACCAAAATGAGGACCTAGTGACATGGCTGGGACCCCAGACCCCATTTTGTTCAGTAACTGAGATTTAAGGGTTTTGCGGCAAGTACCAAACAACTCCAGAGGCTCTGGGTCTTGCTGTAGTACAGCAAATTCCAGTAAGTTTCCTTCAGTTACAATGGTTTTACTGATTCCTCTCATGTGTGTTCAACCTACAGATAAATTTCCGCTGCAAACCTTCCTTCAGGGAGTCAGGATCCCGGAACATACGGGAGGTGAGAAACGTGCCTTGGACATTGCCCACATCTGCCTCTCCCGTTTCCAGTTTGGTGGTAAAGATACCAGATGCTGCCAGCCTGTGCCTATCCAAGTGGAGGCATCACGTTCCTTCCTGCTCCAAGGGGGTGGTGCCATAAAAGGGATGTTTCTTTGCAAGGCAGCAGCAGAGACTGGGTGTGAAGAGTGAGGTGTTTACAGGCAGCAAATGCAGAGCATCTGATGGTTTGCGTGTTCTGAATCTCCTGAATCTTCATGGGGAGAAGCTACAGACAGTGTTTTCTGGGAGAAATCTTGGTTCTTGTGTTGGTCCCATAGTCACAGTCACATAGATGAGGCTATGGCAAACAGCAGGTCCCCAAGTCTCCTGCAGTTTGGAAGGAAGCAATATGGGCTCATTTCTGGCTTTATCACTCAGCACTGACCTGGGTGGCACAGGTAGCAGTGAAAGTGGCCGACAGTAGTGCTATCAGACGCCTACAGCCCATGTTGTAATGTACTGGGCATAAGCAATGGCCTGGAATCTGTCTGCTGACCTGCACTGTTAGGAACAGCTGTCAGCCTTCATGCTTCACTCCCCAGCCTGTGAAGCCAGTGTAGCCTGTGCAGTGCTCTGGAGTGGGTGTGGGTGGCTCAGTCATGTGCCATTTTGGTAACAGAGCTGCCCCCACACTATGTTTGTGCTGGCTAGTTGGGGAAGGGTATTCAAACACAGGGCTGCCTGCTTTGAAATGACAGCGTGACCTTGTAAAGGGAAGCTTTCAGCATAACTTTAAACCTTCCTTTCTTGCTTTGTTTTTCTTGCTGTGCCTGCTTCCCATATCACTCTTAGCTTAACTCCCTTATTTGTGCGTCACTTACCCTTTGGCCTCTGCTGACAGCTTGCTGCCTCTGCTCCATCTTCCATCTCTATTTTTCTTCTCTCCAACCCCTAAAAATTTTTACTCCCTCCCCTTTCTTGGTTTTTCTTTTTTCTTGCAAATTCTGCTTCTCCATCCTGTCTTTCTAATGCTTCTCAGTTCCTCCAAGGCCTCTTCCTTCCTGTTTCCCTGAAAAGGTGCTCTTCTAGCCTTTGTGGTGCCAGGGATTCCCTTCAGGGTCAGCCCTTTCCCTAGATGGTGCCTGCTTGGACCCAGAGCTGAGCTCAAGGCATAGCTCTCCTTCTGCTCCTACTGGATTAATGTCCACTAAAGCAAACAAGACTCTTTGTCCCTTCCTGTGTGCTGCACTCAGAGCAGGCAACACTGAAGCTGACCAAAACCTCCTGCCAGTTTCTGCCTCTCATCATGATCCCAAAAGCTGTCAGGAGCAAGATGTTGGGTCCTGCCATGCCAGCCTGTGAACTTGCACTCCCTTTTCTCTTTTTGCTACTCCCTCTGCCGGGAGGGCAGGACGAGTAGGATGGGATTTAGGACATGTTGTCCTAAATTATAAAACTTCATTATAAAACTTCTGACTCCTTCACAATCACTTCTGCAAGTCCCAGCTCTCAACCTGCTGTGAGCTTGCCTTGCTGCCCACATTGGGACTGAGGCAGGCTCAGGATTGGTCTGGGGAAAGAGCAGGGGGAAGTAGGTGTGGAGGGCTTTGGGGTTGCTGCTCTTCTCAAGGAACGTGAAGGGAGGAGGTTCACTGCTTATCTGCAAGCACTTCCAATATTCTTTGTGCTGTGGGCGCAAACTGTGTCTCCCTAGGGATTTTCACACCTTCCACCAGCATGTTTTTCACCTGGCACTAGGGGCAACAGAGATGTTAAGGGACAGAGATGTGCTACTGCTTGCCCGCTCTCCATTGGGTCTGCTTTGTGTGATTCTCTTCACTTTTCCTGTCCTACTTCCTATTTCTTCTGTTCTTAATTCCCTTTTCTTGGAGCATCCTAATTTGGCCTCTTGCCCCCTGATTCTTTGGCTTTGCCTGCTCTCAGAGGATGGGGGGCTGGTGCCTATGAGCAGTGGTTTTGCTGCAAGAGCAGAGATTGGCTGGCCTGTGTCCATTCCTTCTGCCTGTTCCTGTCTTCCCTCACGCTCTGGGCTCTTCACTCCTCTTTTTTTTTTTTTTCAAATTTTCTTTTTTCTTATTCCTTTAGCCCATCGTTGTCCGGCATCACTGGGTGCACCGGAGGCGGCAGGAAGGGAAATGCCGGCAGTGTGGCAAGGTGAGAGGGCATCTTGGGCACTTTTCTCAACCTGAAGGAAACCTAAGGTCAAGCCAGAGACAAGAACAGGGCTGGGAACCAGGGACATCCCACCATTCCTGTTTGGCAGCAAACCCAAGACACGTGCCCTGGTTTGCTTGGTGAAACACTATGTAAGTGCTTCCCACATGGAGTAGTTCTTCCCCTGGGCCCAATTAATCCTGAAGGAGACTGTCTTCCTGACATGCTTTTTTTGCACAATAAGGACACCCCTGCAGAGCACAGTGGCCTCCCTGGTGCCATTGTGGTGGTTAAGACTGGGACAGGATCTGGAGAGCTCCAGCTGCAGATGTGCTCTCTTTGTTAATGTCCCTCTTACTGGTGCAAAAGTCCTGCTGGATGGTAGAAAACTGCAAGGGAGTTCCCTAAGCCTCTTATCCTTTCTTCCACAGGGTTTTCAGCAGAAGTTTGCCTTCCACAGCAAAGAGATTGTAGCCATCAGCTGTTCGTGGTGCAAACAAGCGGTGAGCAAAGCCCTCCCTGAATGCCTTACCAGTTGGTTCTGCACTAATGACCTCTGCTTTCTGCTGGGACTCCCCAAGCTCCTACTCTGCAGCTTGCCCTTAACAGCTCCTCCTGCTGGGAAAAGCTGTGCTATGATATTTGCAAGCTCCTTCAAGAAACTTTCTCTTCATTGCCTTCCTATTACAAAATTCCTGCATGGTTTCATTTAGCAGTCCCTGCATTGGCATGGGGGACCTGAGAGGAGGAGATGGTGGCTATGCCCAGCAAACTGAGCAGCTGAGTTTTCTCTCTGTGTTCTCCTTGGCCAGTATCACAGCAAAGTGTCATGTTTCCTGCTGCAACACATTGAAGAGCCCTGCTCACTGGGGGCTCACGCCGCTGTTGTCGTTCCTCCCACCTGGATTTTGCGGGTCCGGCGGCCCCAGGTAAGTCACTTCAGCTCTTGTGGCTCTTTCACAGTTCCCATTTGCCCAGTGGCTTCTTGCAGAGCTTTTATGTTTGTTCCTTTTCTCTCTAGAATCCACTGAAATCTAGCAAGAAGAAGAAGAGGACATCATTCAAGCGCAAATCCAGCAAAAAGGGGGCTGAGGTAAGAGATGAGAGGATTGGGAATGACCTTGTCTTGGAAGGGCAGAGGGACTGAACAGTGAGGAGCAAGGCTAGGAATAAAAGTGTGTTTTTCTGGGTCTGCACTGAGGTTAAGGAGGTTGAGCTGGAGGGAGGGTGCCTGTTGGTAGGGTATACCCCTGATACAGATACCCCTTGTATACCAGATACAAGGTTTATGGGGTGGCTGGGATGTTCTCTTTCTCCTTCTTCTGACCTGCATGATGTTAGGGCTCAGCTGAAGGTAGGAGTTTCCATTTCCCAGCGTTGTTGAAGGATCTATGGTATCTCTTGCAGGAAGGGAGGTGGAAACCCTTTGTCATCAAGCCCATGCCAGCTCCTCTCATGAAGCCCTTGCTGGTGTTTGTGAACCCCAAGAGTGGTGGGAATCAGGTATGGCCTTGTCTGGTGTCTCCCTAAGAAGACATCTCTGTGAGGGCATTGCCATTTGACTGCTGAGCTCTTGTCATAGCTTTGGTGATGTCTCACAAGAGGCCTGCACAAGAGGCCACAATGCCAGTTTGCTGCCCCGCAGTTCCCACCTTCGCCAGGCTTTGCCCGTGTCCCCTCCAGAATGGTGTTGTCTTAGGGAGAAGGAGGCAGGACCAGGTGCCTCCTTCTGCTGTCCACTGGGAGCTTGATAATACCTGAAGTCTTTCTTCTCCCCATAGGGAGCCAAGATCATCCAATCCTTCATGTGGTATCTCAACCCACGGCAAGTTTTCGACCTCAGCCAAGGTGGACCCAAGGAGGCGTGAGTACTGATGGGGGCAGCACCTTTCTCTCCCCCACCCGTGCCCCAGGATTCCTCCCTAGAGCTCTGGCAGAGGCCTGATGCTTCATAGCTCCCACATGCATAGAAACCTTCAAAGCTTTGAGAGGCCTATCTAGGGTAGCTTGTGATAGTCACTCATCGTCAGTGATTCCTGATGGAGGGCTGGTCTAATCTTAAGGCTAGTGGTAAAGAGCCATGGGCTGAGGATCCCAGACATAGAACCTTATATTCAGTTAATGTTGTGTGAATCTTGTCTGCTTGCTGCATTCTGGGTTATCTATGTGGACACCCCACTCTTCCTCCACAAGAGCTGGTGAAGCCAAAGTTACAGTGGCT
This sequence comes from Erpornis zantholeuca, assembly GCA_013400515.1. Lineage (NCBI taxonomy): Eukaryota > Metazoa > Chordata > Aves > Passeriformes > Timaliidae > Erpornis > Erpornis zantholeuca. The sequence goes on along the minus strand of VZTN01032226.1, from coordinate 7,168 downwards.
TTGCCCATTGCTGTGAGCAGCTCTGGAGGGAGACATGGATGTGGCTTTGTGAATGCCAAGGGCTCTGTGAGGCAGCTGCTGTGTAACACCTTCAGTAGCTCTCCCCTCCCCGTTCCTTGCAGGCTGGAGCTGTACCGCAAAGTCCACAACCTCCGGATCCTGGCGTGTGGGGGAGACGGCACGGTGAGTCTCCAGCCCCTTCATCCCATGGTGCCCCTTTGCCTAGGCCTTTCCAGTGTGGACAGCAGCCCCCCTTGTAATCCAGAACAGGGCAAGCTGGGCACACTGTGTCCATGGTAGCATGGATACTGTGGGTCCCCTTGTGCACTGTTCCAGGGAGTGCTAGTCTGTAATATGTCTGGATTTGTAGCCCTTTTGTGGGCCAGTATCCTCACTGGGGTTACCAGTATCTCCTGCAGCACCTGATTGGAGAATTAAAGACCATGAATAGCCTCAGCTGTGGCTAAGGAGACCCCATCTCTGCCCCTCTGCCAGAGCTAGTGCTCCAAGTCACCTCTGCCTGCCTGCTGGCCCCTGAGATAAACAATGGTTTCTTTGCACTCTCTTGCTTGAGCAGGTGGGCTGGATACTCTCCATTCTGGACCAGTTACGCATCAACCCACCTCCTCCTGTGGCCATCCTACCTTTGGGGACAGGGAATGACTTGGCCAGAACACTGAACTGGGGTGGGGTAAGTGATGGGCACAAGAATCCACTGCTGACAGAGAAGAGCCGAGTGCTTCAACCCTTGTTTCAGACACATGGCTGGAGATTTGCGTGGGCTGGTGTTTTAACTTCCTGTAGATAGAGACCAACAAATAAGTACAATTTGCATGTTGCCATTCTTCTGAAATTTGAATTGTTCTGCATTAGATTATACAAAAGCAATTGCTTTTTCAAATTTTGAAAGATTTTTAGAAGGAGGATGCATCATTTTAAATTTTAAGTCCCACTTCATTGTGCATTCGAGTAGAGTTGATCTCTTCTACATCTTTTACTCTGGGATGTCTTATCAAAACCTGCTATCTGGAGTATCTCTGTGGGAGGCAGGCATGAGTCTCACCAAGTCCTTCTCTTCACCAGGGTTACACAGATGAGCCTCTGTCCAAGATCCTGTCACATGTAGAAGATGGGAACATAGTGCAGCTCGATCGCTGGAACCTCCACGTGGAGCCAAACCCTGACACAAACCCTGAGGAAAAGGATGAGGCAGCTGCTGACAAGGTGGGACACCTCCTCTCCGTGTCTGTTCCCTGTGCTAGAGGGAACAATCTCTGCATTCTCTTTTCTCCACTGGCTCAGGCAGCCCCAGCACCTGGGACTACATTGTTGAGTTGGTGTTTCCCTCTCACTCCTCCAATTCCACCATTCTTTTCATGACTGTGAGCCACAGCAGTCATGGCAAGGCATGTAGAGTTCATAGCTAAATGCCTACCAAAGGGTTTTAACCACAACTTGCAACAGGTATAAGCCCAGTCTTCTGCGAGACTGTTTTCTTTAGCAGAAATATGGGTGATTGCAGAAACCTCAGAGAGTAGAGTGTGTCCCCTTGGGCCACTTCCCTTACCCCTAGGAGCCAGGAACTAATGCATTATCTCAGGCAGGTGACCTCTGTATTTTCCTAGGGAAAAGGCAAGCAGGGTCCCTCAGCCTCATGAGCACTGTAGTGCCTCTGCTGTAACCTGATTGTCACTCTAGAGCACAAACAGACAGACACACACACACAGGTTCAGGTGTCGGAAGAAGAAGGAAGTTTTATTTTTCAGAGCTATTATATAATTTTTTGAGACCCCGTGGATTGGATAGGGAGATCTTCTCCTATCCATCTTTATTGGTTCAGACAGAGGTCCATCAAAACTTCTTTTATCATGAATGGAATGAAAAACAAGAAAAACAGTTAGAAAAACACATCTTGTTTGTGAAGGATTTCGTGAGAACTCCAGAGTGACTTTTCAAAACAACTAAAAACCAGTTCTGACTCCGAATTAGAAGGCTTAATTTCAGGGCGACACCTGATCTCATCTTTGCTGTGGGCACATGCTGGCAGCTTTATCCGTATTCTTCCTTTCCATTTCAGCTCCCTTTGGATGTCTTTAATAACTACTTCAGCCTTGGCTTTGATGCACGGGTGACGCTGGAGTTCCACGAATCCCGAGGTATGGGGCAGTGGCAGGATTTGGTCGGGATCTGTGGGATGGGCCCATTCTTGTTTGTGGGTTCCTCAAGAAAGTGACCAAGAGAATTGCTTCAGGGACAGAGCTGGAGGTGAAACAGGAGGAGCAAGTCCAAGCTGCAGAGGGGAAAGAGGGGTGCCTGCACAGGAAAAAAGTTGTGGGCAGACTCCTGGGGGCTGAGGCTGGCTGTAGAGCTGTGTCTGAGGAGGGCTGGCAAGTGAAATATTTCCATATATAGGCCAATGACCTGGACTTTTTTTTCTCCTTTCCCTAGAGGCCAACCCAGAGAAGTTCAACAGCCGGTTTCGGAATAAAATGTTCTATGCTGGGGTGAGTGTGTGGGGGATATCTGAGCCTGCTGTCACAGCAGCCTTAATGTCAGCTGGAGCACAGGCATAGACCTGCCTTCTGTCTGCAACCTAAACTCACTCATTTAAGTTACATGGACCTTCATGTGCACTCAAGCTAAGCCCCCCAGCCCAAAGGTAGAGAGTTGCTGGAGAAGGGCTGCAGCTCTGGGAGTCACAACTTCTCTTTGGCTGCGAGTGCTGCTGGCAGTACAACTTGCTCTGTGGCTTGCAGTACAGTTGCTGTATTGATCTCCTGCCACTATTGTTCTTGATCTCCAGCTCACGGGTGGTTACCCAGGCAGGACCTCCCTGGAGCCGTGGGAAGGCAGGCTGTCCCTCCTGCAGAGGAATAGGAAGCCTTTCCATAGAGTCTCCACTCCATAGAGTCTACTTTGGTCTTTTATTGTATACCTTGGACCAGTTACAACTTCCTGGCTAGTTACACCATCCTCCTGTATCTCACCTCTAGAGCTTTGCATCTCAGTATCATTTTTGTTCCCTTGTCTCCCCATGTTCAATCTACTTTCTACCCATGTGTCTGGTGACTGGTATTTGAACAGTACTAAAGGCCGAGCTGCTCTGTGCCATCTCACATCTGTCCTGCTTGTGTCTCTTTTTTTATCTGCACAGTTAAACCCAAAGGGGACCCATGCTGTCCCTCCTGGAATCTCTAGATCAGCTCTGTTTTGTGGTACTTCATTACAGCTTGAGACTGAATTTGTCTCTTGTGACTTGAGTTTCACTGGAAGAGACTCACCTTGCCAGCTCTTTCCTAAAGTCAAGACTCGGCTGGCAAAGGAATACTAGAGCTAGTGAAGTGCCCCAAACTTTTTGGTAGGCAAAATAGCAAGAGGAATAGATCAGGTTGTTTTGGAGGAGGAGAGAGAACTTCTGTGGATGAAAAGGGGGTTTGTAGGTTTCAGCAACTGAGGTCTGTGGCAGGTCATTGTCAGGCTTCCTGGCTGCCCATTCTGGTGAACACCTGGGCACTAACTCTGTCTCTTACCTTGGCAGACGGCCTTCTCTGACTTCCTCACCGGGAGCTCCAAAGACTTGGCAAAGCACGTCAGGCTGGTTGTGAGTGTGCTGGGGTGCTCTGGTCCAGGGAGGGGGTGAGCTATGGAGGCGTGAGAAGTGTCGCTTGGCACACTGAGTATGCCGGGGCTGGGGAGTGGATATGTTCCTGGGAGCATCAGCTTCCCCTGACTTGGAGAACACTCACTGTAGGGAGCAGAGGAGGGAGGCCATTTCTTCCTAGGTGGGTAGGATGGACCGGGCTCCCCGTTACAGCAGCCTGAACACCCCTGTGTTGTCTCCAGTGTGATGGGACAGACCTGACCTCCAAGATTCAGGACCTGAAGCCCCAGTGCCTGGTCTTCCTTAACATCCCAAGGTGAGCAGCCCCAGGACCTGTCTTCATATGCTGGGCTTTAAACACCTGTGCTGTAGATCCTTGCCTGGGTTTGGGGTGCCAGTCCAGGCATTTCTTCTTGTCCCTTCACAGGTATTGTGCAGGCACCATGCCTTGGGGCAACCCTGGGGAGCACCATGACTTTGAGCCGCAGCGCCATGATGACGGCTGCATTGAAGTTATTGGCTTCACCATGACATCACTGGTGAGTCAGTGCTGTTGCCAGTTGTAGGTAGCAACCAGGGGAATGACTGGTCCCATTGACCAGGTGTCAGCCAGCCCACAGCTCCACAGATCCTCTCTGGAGGAGTTGTGGTGCTGGCCTGTGTGACAGTGTCTGCTCTCTAAGATTTAGGTGAGGTGATGTCATGCCCTGGTCACGGAGTATCTTCTCACTGAAATCAAACCTGAGACCCTCAGAGCTTGATTCACTTGCAACATCCAGCTCGCAGTAGATGCTCCCCTCATCCATGTCTCAGTCCATGCTCTGCTCTCACTCTGGACCCTTTCACAGGCTGCCTTGCAAGTTGGTGGCCATGGGGAGCGGCTCTGTCAGTGTCGGCAGGTGGTTCTCACCACGTCCAAGGCCATCCCCATGCAGGTGGATGGAGAGCCCTGCAAGCTGGCGGCTTCCTGCATCCACATCTCCCTGCGAAACCAAGCCAACATGGTGCAGAAGACCAAGCGGCGCAACTCCATGCCCCTGCTCAATGAGTAGGTTTCTCAGATGGATCTGCCACCTTCTCTCCAAGGAAGGACAGTTGGCAGGGAAAGGGATGGGATTGATCCATGACTGGCAGAGGCATTTCAGTCCTTTCTTGGGGAGGGTCTGGGAAGGGATCAGCTCACAGAAATAAGGCCAGACCCTGAAGTTGGAGAAGCTCTGGTGCCAAGCTCCCCACCCCAGTCTGTACAACACTGTGCTCTTTCCTGTTTTGGAGGGATGAGGGGAATAAGGAGAAAGCAGGCTGTCAGTTTCTGATATGTTCCTTTTTTCCTTGCCCCCTGCACACAGCCAACAGCCAGTGCCCGAGCGGCTGCGGATCCGGGTGAGCCGAATCAGCATGCGCGACTATGAGGCACTGAACTACGACAAGGAAAAGCTCAAGGAAGCCTGTGAGTGGCCGGGGGGGAGCTGCAGTCCCCAGGTCTGGCAAAGCCTGTAGCTAAACTGTGTTAGATGTTGGGAATGGGGCATGGGCTGCTCCCTGAGTTGTGCCTGTGCCCTGTCCTGCAGCTGTGCCACTGGGGATCATCGTGGTTCCAGGAGACAGTGACCTGGAGTTGTGCCGGACCCAAATTGAGAAGCTACAGGAGGTGAGTGTCTGCATGAAAAGTGGTCATGGCTGAATGCTGAGGATGGAGGGACTCAGGGAAATGATTTCTAAGCCTCCTTGACCTGCATGCAGCAACACACACACACTCTTGCTTTGGTCACACTAAGAGGTCACAGTTTACCTTTACCATGTGGTAGAGGCAGGGTCCCAAGCTGGATGGCTTGTTGCTCTCTGCTGTCTTTTTCAGCATTGCTCTTCTGACTGTTCTCCAAGCCCAGAGACCCTGAAAAAGTATGGGGTAGTATAAAATGCTGGCCTATGACCCTTCAGCCCTTCACAGGTTCTGTGTTTTCTGGCACAACTCTACCCTCTCCAGGTGCCTGGATTAGAGTTATAACCCCTCCAACTCTTTTAATTTGCAAGCACTAATTTTTGTGTTGCCAATGTACTAGCATGTGTTTGTGACCTGTACACAGACTGTGTAACCTTTGCTCCTGGTGAACAATGCCTTCTAAGCCCATAGTGTGGCTCCTGGTGCTGCACTGCTCAATCTGATTGTTTCACAGAAGATTGAAGGGACTTTGCTTAGTCTGCTATTAGCTGGCTCTTGTGCCTGTGGGAATCCCATCCAAAGTATGCATAGTGTCCTGCAGGGCTGAGTTTCAGAGCTGCTTCCTGGGCTGGCAGCTGGCATCTGCCTCTTCCTGTGCCTGCTCTGCATGCCTGTCCCCTGCCCACCTTGTGCCCAGGCACTAGTGAGGACATGCAGGCAGGCACATGGCTAGCAGCTCCTGGGTTCGCAGGGTAATGCTTTCCTGCTGTGTCAGTGTGGTAGATTTACACCCCTGCAACCTCTTGCACTTTTAAAACTGCAGTGTGGCTGGTGTTCCTTGGTCACCTCATGGTTTACCTCTTCTCACTCCTTGGGCAGCCACTGTGCTCTGGCCTTAAAGCCAGACAGGGACCTTGGCCAGACTGTGTAAAGCCAGATATGGCAGCACATTAAGCAACTGGAATGGGATGAGAGGGACTGGGGGGCTGCCCAGACACAGGCTGTAACAGCACACCTTGCCTTTCTGCAGGATTTTCCTCCACAGCCCTCTGCTTTAGAGCGCCTGCTCTTTCAGGTGTGTATGGCCTCACTCTGTCCGCTGGGCCCATCTGTCATGTCCACTGTGCCGGTCTCATGGGCTCATCTTGTGACCCCTCTCTACAGTCAGCTCCAGTCTGTCCCATGCTGCTCCCTGTTGCAGTGTGCTGTGCCTGTGTTCAATTTCATCCAAATGCCTGTGGTCCTCTATGTCTGCAGGGACCTCTCAAAGCAGGAGGAATGCTCTGAAGAGAGATGTGGAGGCCATAAGCTACATCTTTATCCTCTCTTTTATTATGCAGGAGGGAGATGGAGCCAAGCCGAAGACACTGTCATTCCAGAAGCTGTCACCCAAGTGGTGCTTCCTGGACTGTAAGTATCACCCTCCCCTAGGAGTGTTGACTGGATCTGATGATGTGCTAAGCAAGGTCCTTTTGTCTGCCAGCTCAGTTGCAGTAGTGGGTGGAGATCCATGTGGCTGCAAAGATCCAAGCGTTTCTGATGCATTAGAAACCACAGAAGAACCTGAGAATTAGGGCATAGGAATTACAGCTCCTATCCCCAAAAATGTGGAGGAATCAGTAGCCCAACTGAAGTGCATCAACACCAATGCATGCAGCATGGGCTACAAACAGGAGGGGCCAAAAGATACGGCACAGCAAGAAAAATGTGACATGGTTGCCGTCACAGAGACATTGTGGGACAAGCCACACAACGGAGGTGCTGCAGTCAATGGCTATAAACTCTTCAGAGGGGACAGGCAAGGAGGGGAGAGGCATGGGGGTAGCCCTGTAAGGTAGGGAGTGTTTCAATTTTCTAGAGCTTAATGACAGTGACAAAAGTGTTCAGTGTTTATGGGTAAGAAT